>BCKZ01000001.1:1236198-1825517 GCA_001600815.1 Alloascoidea hylecoeti
AATCAAAATCAAAATCAAAATCAAAATCAAAATCAAAATCAAAATCAAAATCAAAATCAAAATCAAAATCAAAATCAAAATCAAAATCAAAATCAGAACCCCCAAAAAATCGATATATCAACACATATAAAATCATCAATTTTAACAATCTTTATATTATTAGCATTATCTCCAATATTAAGATCATTAACAAAATCTTCATCATCTGATTCAATTTGGGCTATATCTTCATGGTTATCAATTTTAAATTTATTATTACATGATTATTCATTTAATTTAAAAAAAGAATTTAAACCAACTATATCAACAAATATATCATTATCAATTTCAATTTTACTAGCATCAAGATTAAAAGAATCAATTGATGTATTTTTTTTCATCTTATTTAGTATTGAATTATTTGGTTTATTACCTTGGTTTATAAGATTTATTAGAATCATTAATTTGAAATGGTATTTAATTTTAAATGTATTAGTTTTAATTATAACAACTATTTCAGTTTATATTGTTGGTGGATTGATGGTTTGGTTTATTTGGTGTGGATTGGAAATATTTATAATTGTTGGTTGTCCTTTATGGTTAATTTCCCTACAAAGATATAAAAATGAACTACAAGGTCCATGGGATACTGCAAAACCAATTCTTACTTAATTAATTCATATTTATATTCATGATCATAATTTATATTTATAATTCTTACTTGATATCATATTCATAATTCATACTTAAGATATCTTATATGTTACTACATTCACTTATATTTTAGGTCCAATCATATTTTCAGGTTTAACCCATTCATAAAATTCCTTTTCAGTTAAAACACCCATCTCCAAAGCAGATTCTTTTAATGTAATTCCCTTTTTATGAGCATTTTTAGCAACTTTACTAGCTTTATCATAACCAATTTTTGGATTTAAAGCAGTTACTAACATTAAACTTTCATGTAATAATTTATCAATCTTTTCAGTATTTGCTTTTATTCCTTCAACACAATGAATTCTAAAAGATTTTGTTGAATCTGATAATAATCTAATTGAATTTAATAAATTTTTAGCAATCAATGGTTTAAAAACATTCAATTCAAATTGTCCTGAAGCACCAGCAAATGTAATTGTAGTATGATTACCAAAAACTTGAGTACAAACCATTGTAATTGCTTCATTTTGAGTTGGATTTACTTTACCTGGCATAATTGATGAACCTGGTTCATTTTCTGGTAATGATAATTCTCCATATCCACATCTTGGTCCTGATCCTAAATATCTTATATCATTTGCAATTTTAAATAAACTTACAGCAAGAGTGTTTAATGCTCCACTGGTTTCAACCATTGCATCATGAGCAGCTAATGCCTCAAATTTATTTGGTGCTGTTTGAAATTCAACTCCAGTTAATTTGGAAACTTCTTTTGCAATTGATACATCAAAACCTTTTCTTGTATTTAATCCTGTACCAACTGCTGTACCACCTTGAGCCAATTTTGATAATCTTGGTAATGTATCTTGAATTCTTTCAATTCCATTTAATAATTGTTGTTTATAACCACTAAATTCTTGTCCTAAAGTTAATGGTGTTGCATCTTGTAAATGAGTTCTACCAATTTTAATTATTTTAGAAAATTGTTTTTCTTTATCTTCAAATGCTTTTGTTAATAATTTTAAAGATGGTAATAAATTATAATTAATCTCTAATACTGATGCAATATGCATTACTGTTGGGAATGTATCATTTGATGATTGTGACATGTTTACATGATCATTTGGATGAACTGGAGTTTTGGATCCTCTTACTCCACCAAGGAGTTCAATTGCTCTATTTGAGATGACTTCATTGGCATCTATTATTAATAAATAGGATTTAAATTGTTAGTTATTCCATATACCATATAATTACAATATGCATACTCTAAAAATTGTCAGTTAGTTAGTGGATCCCCAATTATAAGAGAACAAGAAATATTTACCATATTTGATTGTGTACCACTACCAGTTTGAAAAACAACCAAAGGAAATTGATCATCTAATTTCCCATCAACGACTTCCTGTGCTGCAGTCTGAATAGCATTGGAAATCTTTGGATCCAATCCATAAGTTTCATTTACAATTGCAGCTGCTTTTTTAAGGATACCAAATGCTCGAATCAATGGTAAGGGTAAACGTTCAGTTACACCACCAATATCAAAGTTTTGTAAAGATCTATAGCTGAATTAGTTAAATAAGTTTATAAATATGATATATTTGGTTATACCTTTGTGTTTGAGCACCCCAATATTTATCGGCTGGAACTCTAATTTCTCCGAAGGCATCTGTTTCAATTCTAGTGTTATCAGTCTAAAAAAAGAGCAATTGTTAATAAAATCATAGATAATGTATTAATATATTGCCCACACACCATTATATACTATAAACCAAATAAGTTGAAAATAAATAAATTGTGAAAAAGAAAGATAAAAAACGTAAAAACTTCATATTTAAATGTGACTCCACTGGACTGGGCCGACTGGGGTTATGATCATGAGTCAAGACAAGAGGGGTTGACATGCGACGCGGCTACGGATATATTATAAATTAATTTTAATATGCTATTATAACGGACATTTTGACAAATTTTAAATGAATTCGAAGTTTTTCTATGTTTTAACTCAAGCTTAAGGTTTTATACTAAACTCCAGGATATTTCGTAGAAATGGCCTTAAACTTTTGATGAATAATTATCGGCCACCTCCTTCCCCAATTAAACATTCCTCTATACCATAAACTAGAGCAGTACAAACAAACCATAATTAACATAGAAAAAGTAAAAGATGTCTGTAAAGGGCGCAGCTGAATATTTAGTCCAAGGCGGTCGAAATTAATTGATAATATATACTAGTTACACCTTAAGCTTATGGTAATGCTATCCAGCTCAGACTAGCTGCCATATCTGGTGATAACAATAATTTAAAAAATTTATCCGTACAATTAAAATAGAAAAATCAATTAACAAAGCAATTATAAACAAACAAAACATTCCAAGTCCATCGATTATTTCATTCATTAAATTATGAGAGGATATCCACATCTATAAGTTAATGGATTACTATCAATTCTATGAATATAAAGACGAACTGTAATACATTCATCAGTTGAAGGAGCTTCATTATTAAATTCATAAATTGCTCTAATTAAATCAGAATTATCATTTATAATTGAAATTTCATCATCTAAAGTTTTATAACTAATACTAAATTTTTTAAGAGTCTTGAAATTTCTTAATTTTTTTAAACTTGTTGTTGAATTTAATAAATGATATAATTCTTTTTCTAATAATCTTGATTGAATTTTTTTATATAATATTTTAAAATTATCATTTAGTGATAATATAATATGATGAGTTTTATATGATGGTGTTTTGAATTTAAATACAATTAAACAATTTAATCCTGGGTTGAATAATTTTATATCTGTTTTTTTATTGTTATTACAAGAGCCAACTGTCATGTTATATCCTAATGAATCTTTTGGAAATATTGGTTCATTATTTAAAAAAGTACTCCCATATCCATCTATTTTAACACTTGTTCTTTTGGACTTAACTATAGTATCAACTTCATTTTCAATTTTAATTTCATTTTCATTATGATTATGATTAGCAATAAAATCAGATACTTTTTTAATATCTTTAACAAATCCAAAAGTTGAAGTTAAATCAGTTCCATTTATTTTTTCATCATTTTCAATAATTTCAATAAATTTTAAAAAAAATTTAGATAAGTTAAAAACATCAATTGAACCAATAAGTTTATCATTAGAATTAACAATATTCCAAACATTATACTCTAAAAAACTCATTTGTTTAATTAAATCAATTGTATTATAAATTTCTGGTATATTTTGTACTTCTAACGACATTATTTCACCAATTTTAGTAAGAGTTGGATTTAATTTAAATTCTGAGATTTGATTAATTATATTTTGTGATGAGCATGAACCGATAATATTATTAATTTCGTCTTTTATAATTAAAATATTGACATCTAATTGTTTCATTAGCTGAGATGCTTCTAAAAGATTAGCTTTTGAATTAATATATGGAACCGAAGTTGAAGAGGAACTATCATTATAACTAAAATGTTGTAAGATTTCAGATAATTTAGGGTCATCATGATTATCCAAAGCAGTTAAAAGATTTTCTTCATCATTTGAAATATATTTCTTTTTGTAGTTTAGTGTTGGAGATAAACTTGAAGCAAGGGTAATTTCATCTTCATCTTCATTTTCATTATCATATTCTTCTTCTTCTTCAATAAACTCTTTGGGAATTCTATCCTCAATTAATGCTCTTTTATCTTCAATTATACTAGCCATATGATATAAACAACCAATTGGTTCTAAAACCATATCTAAGCCACCACCATTACTTTTATAAACCAATAAATGTTTAATACCATTCTTAACCATACTATCAAATACTCCTAATATATGTTCTTCATCGGTTATATAGTCAATATTAATTTGCATAATATCTTTAGCTGTAACTTGATTCAAATCTTGATTTTCCGCAATTACTTTATAAAGTATATCTTCTGGTGTTACAATCCCAACAATTATACCTGTGATATCCCTCACCAAAGTAAAAGTTGTGTTTGATTGAGCCATTTGAGTAATTACTTGAGTAATCGGTGTATCAACTAAACATCCAGATAAATAATCTGGAGGAACATAGAGCGTAGCTCTTGTTGAAGTATCTAAGATTCTTGTTGATTTAGGAGTTGGAGGGATAGATAATCGACGGGATATACGTCTTGACGATGGACATTCCTCAATTATGGTCATTGTGTATTATAATTGCAATAAAGAAAAGTATCTCCATCTTCATATATATATAAATCTATCAATTGACATTGTTTGAAGATCGTTTGGATTCTAATTCTAAGAAAATTTTAAGGTTTAGAGGTTTGTCGCAAGTTCGTTTCATACTTATGTAATACTTGTTATTATCCACAAATTCGGCACTTGAGACACAAACTTCCGTGGAACGATGATAGATTATCCGTGGTATTTCCAATAATAGTTAACTGTCAGCACGTGACACAACATCACACTTTTATTGATCTACTTTCCTCTTTGCCTCTCCATACTTTACTCAAATACAGTTGATCATGGCTGAACGTCTACCAAAGAGAATCATTAAGGTGTGTTTTTAACTGTTTAATATCATCTGAAATGTGCTGGATTCTAACGATCGTCCTTTTCTGTTGGGTTTTAACAGGAAACTGAACGTTTGGTTTCTGATCCAGTTCCGGGAATCAATGCTATTCCACATGAGGAAAACCTTAGATATTTTGATGTTTCCATTGATGGGCCTGGTGCTTCTCCATATGAAGGTATGTTTGTGTGTTTTGCTTGTTGTGTTGTCAATTGGGTGTCTTTTTCTAACTTTATGTAGGGGGTCTTTTTAAACTAGAGTTATTCTTACCTGAAGATTATCCCAGTAAGCCTTTTAATTATTGGTGGAGAGAAAAAGAGTACTAACTATGGCAATAGTGGTTGCACCAAAGGTACGATTTCTCACCAAGATCTACCATCCAAATATAGACAGATTAGGAAGAATTTGTCTTGATGTTTTGAAATCCAACTGGTCGCCAGCTTTACAGATCAGGACCGTGTTGTTATCTATCCAGGCGTTACTAGGAGCACCCAATCCAGATGATCCGCTGGCCAATGATGTTGCAGAAGAATGGAAGAGCAACGAAAAAGCAGCAATTGAGACGGCTAGAAAATGGACGGAGCAATATGCTAAGAGAACCTGATCATGAGAGGATTATTCATATTAGTTAAACATGAAAATTATAAATAAAAGGTTATAATTATAGACCACGAAATATTAATTGTAGCATATAGAAGTTGTGTGTTTGATGCAATATATTGTTATTAGATCACCCAGGGAATATATTTCTGAATCCGAATCCCACAGTAATATTTCCAAATTTTTCTTTTTTTTGATAAGAAAAATGTCAAACCCCCAGGAGGATCCGTTTTTGGTCCCGTCCCTCCATGTCCGAAGACAGAAAGACTCCACGCCTGCTGCTAGTCTGACAGTGGACACAGGTGTGACCCCCGACAATGAGTCTCTCTTGAAACCCTCACCCTCACCCACACCCACACTTTCACCCACACTATCTGATACCTTGTCGCCACGTGATGCGGGTTCACCAAAAGGTCGTTTCAACTCCATAGTTAAAAGAGTTTCTCGGTCAAAACCCCGTCCGGACGTTCAACCATCAAAAACTCCTCGCTCGCCTCGTTTTCCCTATTTATCTTCATTCAGATCTCCTTCAAGGTCTCCTTCAAGGTCTCCTTCAAGGTCTCCTTCAAGGTCTCCCGCAAGGTCTCCTTCAAAGTCAAATTCTCTTTCAAAATCCCCTTCAAATTCTCCTTCAAAATCCCCTTCAAGATCTCTTTCAAAATCTCCAAATAGAGATCCCGGTTCAATTCAGCCTTCTCCCGAATCTCCTTCTAAATCACACCCTTTATTATTAGAAGCTACAGAATCCAATATTGAAGCTATTAGAGATGGATTATCTGCTGCATTAGATGTTGGCATGGGAAAATGGTTACGAGAGGACGATGAGGATGATGAGGATGATAATGAAGATGAACAATCAAGTAATTTTAGATCATCTACAGTAAAGGGAAGAGGTTCAGGTTCAAGTCCACAAGCTAAATCAAAATCTCCTTTTGCTGACCCAGTTCATGATAATATAGATTTATCAATAGGGAACTCAATTGAATTAGAGAATTTAAAACCACCAAATGTGCATTTATCAACAATTTCTAAAAAGAGTAATAATTCAAATTTATCAATTGATGATAGGTTATATTTAGCAGAAGAAGGCCAATCTTTAGATTATTTATCACCTCTTTTCTTCCCCGAAGAACATCAGCAAAATCTTGATCTTAATAGAAATTCAAGTCAAAGAAATAACTTAAGTCCAAAAGATGCAAATATAAATAAAAATGAACTACAATTACCAAATAATGATCAAGAAGAAGAAGATGAAAGTCAAGGTAAATCTTTATTATCACCACGTCGTAATTTATCAATGGCCGTTAAAAGAATCTCATCTCGTGTTTTAAGAGGTACAAATGAAAGATTTGAAAAACATGATAGTATTAAAACAAAGAAAAATAATCCAGTTTCTAGTAATAATAATAATGTTAATGATAGTGATAATGACAATCAGAGTTTAAGAGTACCAACTGATGAAAGTTTATCATCATCATCTGCTGGTAATAAACAATCAAAATACAAATCAGTTGGTAGTGAAAGGGATACAATTGTTAGAGTTATTGGTAGTTATTCGAACGACAGTGAAGATGATGCAAATGCGACTTTAAATCCACAATCACACAAAAACAAATTAGATTTAACAAATCCTTATGCAACCAACCCAAAAATAACATTAAATAAAGAAGATGAAGATGAGAATCTTAGACCAATTTCAAAAATTGAAAGTGATGATCAATTTCATGCAAAGCCATTACAAAGTGATAATAATAAACCTTTAGATTTACCATTATTTGGCCGTTCATTATCATTTTTTAGTGAAAAGAGTCTGATTAGAGTTAAACTTGCAAATATAGTAATTAATCCGTGGTTTGAATCAACAATGTTTTCACTTATTGTACTTCAAGTTGTTATGTTAACAGCCAGAGAATGGAATCCTTTAAGAACTAAAAGAAGAGAGTTATTTGGAGTTACATGGGTTGATTGGATAATATTAATCATAAATATAATTTATACATTCGAAATTACTATGAAAATTGTTGTTTTTGGTTTTTGGGATGACAAAGAAATGTTTGATGAATTAGGTTTAATGCATGTATCAACGTTTTCAAAGTTTATGCATAAAAGTTCAGAATCTAAAAAATCTTTCCAAATTCAAAAACCAATTACTTATTCATTTCATGTTAAAGAGAGAATAGGCAATAAATCGTCAATTACAAATAAACCTAAACGAAGAGCATTTTTAAGAAGTAGTTGGAATAGAGTCGACTTTATTTCGGTTATTTCTTATTGGATTTCATTAGTTTGCTCAATTAATGGTTTTGATAAAAAACATCATCTATATCTTTTTAAAGCAATTGCGTGCATAAGAATATTAAGATTAACAAATATTACAAGAGGTACTGTCTCTATTTTAAATAGTTTAAAAGCTTCTGCTCCATTTTTGATTGACGTTGGAGTTTTTATATTATATTTTTTAGGTTTGTTTGCTATTATTGGTGTTCAAAGTTTCAAAGGTTCATATAGAAGACAATGTGTTTGGGAAAATGAAGATGATCCATCAGATACTTTTTTACATGAGCTGCAATTTTGTGGTGGGTACTTAGATCCTGATACAAATCAAGCTATGCCTTATTTATATTCAAATGGTTCATCATCAGGTATTACAAAAGGTTTTATATGTCCTGCCCACTCAGTTTGTAAAATGGTTTCAAATCCTTATGATGGTACGATATCATATGATAATTTTGCTCATTCTTTTGAATTAGCTTTTGTTATGATGAGTCTTAATACTTTTTCAGATCAAATGTATTATACAATGGATTCAGATTCAAAGGCATCTTGCTTTTTTTTCATATTTGGTGTTATTATATTAGGTGTTTGGATTATAAATTTATTTATTGCTGTTATAATATCTGGTTTTAAAATTGGTAGAGATGAATTAAAATCCCAAGCAATTGCAAATAAAAAGAAGTTAGCAACTATTAAAAAGAAAAAACAATCAACAAAAGAAAAACTTCATAGACATAATTGTTTATTCAAAATTTATCATAAAACTAGGCAATTTTGGACGTTTGTTATAATATTTGATTTACTTGCTCAATGTTTTAGAAAAGTGAATATGGAAGAAGAGGAATATAATAAAATTTTACTTTGTGAACTTGTTGCAACTAATTTATTAGGTATTGAAATAATTTTGCGTTTTATTTCTTATTTACCAAGTTGGAGACAATTTTTTAAGGAGCCAACTAATATTTTTGATTTAATATTATCAATTATAACTGGTGTTATCGTTGCACCAACAATACAAGTAAGTTTGGGTCATTTCTACGATTGGTTGACTTTTTTCCAAATTGTTAGATTTTATCGTGTTATATTGGAAATTCCTTATACAAAGCATTTATGGCAAAAAGTTCTTGGTAATGTTAAATCGATTGCGAATTTATCACTTTTTTATGTTTTAATTACTTTTTTATGTAGTATCATTGCTTCTACTTATTTTAGAGATGTTATACCTGAAGATGCTATTGAATCAAATATGATATCTTTTTATAGTTTACCAAACTCTTTTATTGGCATGTATACTATTTCAAGTACTGAAGGATGGACAGGTACTTTATATACAATGCAGCAAAGTGGTGGTTCAAGACATTCAAAAATGTTTGGATCTATATTACTTGTTGCATGGTATATCTTATCACAAAATATTGTTTTAAATATTTTCATTGCTGTTATTGCTGAAAATTTAGAGGCAACTGAACGTGAAAAGAAAAGACAACAAGTTAAACAATTTATGATTAATTTTACAAATAAATTAAAAGCAATACCTGAAGAATCTGCATTATCAAGAGTGAAAAATAAAATTTTTAAAAGAAAAAAAAAGATTAATGAATCTGGGGAACCAAGACATAATGCCGCTGTTAATATTTTATTAAATGGTGTTGCAGTTGAAGATTTTTTAAAAGATGAATTTCATGATATTGAAAATACAAAGAGAAGGCTTTCAAGAGAAGTTTTAGAAAATGGTAAAGAATATTCATCTTGGAAGCGTTATTTTTCAATACAATATTGGAAGCATTATAACATGTTATCTGTTGTTGACAAAGAAAACCCATTTTTTCAAAAAAAAAGGAATTTAGCTGCAAAAACCTTTATTAATGCTTCAACTGTTATGAAAGATGTTGTTCAAGAAAATGCAAAAGTTGCTGCCAATCAAAATAAGTATCTACGAGAAAATCCAAATTTCAATGTTGTGTTATGGTTATTCCCTCCAAAACATCCAGTTAGAAAATTCTGTCAGAGGATAGTGGGGCCACCAACTGGTGATATAAGAAGAGATGGGGTCTATCCAAATAAAAAAGTTCGTGAAGCTTTTTCAGTTGTTATGTTTTTAGCAACAGTTTCTTTAGTTCTAATTGCTTGTTTTGTAACCCCTTTGTATCGAATTGATAATGGCTTAAATGTTGGTATATTTAACTGGACAGTTTATTCAGATATTTCTTTTTTGATACTTTTTTCATTGGAATTTTTAGTCAAGGTTTTGGCTGATGGATTTTGCTTTACTCCAAATGCCTATGTTCGATCATCATGGAATAATTTTGATTTTATTGTATTGGTTACTCTATGGATCAATCTCATAGCTGTACTTAATGGTAAAGGGAAATTAGCAAGAGCTATTCGTGGATTTAAAGCTCTTCGAGCTTTAAGATTACTAACAGTTAGTGAAAGAGCCAAATCTACTTTTCATAATATTTTAGTTACTGGTGGGGTAAAAATCATTGGTGCTTTAATTATTGCTTTTACTTTACTTTATCCATTTTCAATTTGGGGTCTGAATATCTTAAATGGTAGATTAGCTACTTGCCTTGATAATTCTTTAAGTGAAGCAGAATGCATTAATGAATTCAAATCCAACATTTTCAAATGGGATGTTACTAGTCCTGCTACTTATGTTAATAGCTATTACGATTTTGATAAATTTGCACATGCTTTCCTAATATTATTTGAAATGACTTCACTGGAAGGTTGGACTGATGTCCTAGAAAGGGCATTTAATAGTACCGGTGTTGGTACGCCTCCAGGATTTTTTACAAGTATTCCAAATGGTATTTTCATCATTATATTCAATTTTGTATCAACTATTTTTATTTTAACTTTATTTACATCAGTCATTATTAATAGTTATTCAAAAACAACTGGGTCGGCATATTTAACCGATGAGCAACAATCGTGGTACGAAACAGCAAAAGTATTACAATTAATAGGCCCTTATAAAAGGCCTAGGACCGGTGATTTGAACCCTGTACAGAAATTTTGTTACAAAATTGCCATATTAAAACCCCGACCTTGGGTTTATATTCTGAATTTGACTTTACTTGCTCATGTTATTATATTGATTTTAGAAGCATATCCTGAAAGATTCATGTTAGATTCTGTCCGTTATGTTATGTATGTTATTACATCGAGTATTTTTTTCTTAGATGTTTTAATGAGACTTACGGCAGTTGGATTCAAGAGATTTATAACTTCTAGAAGTAACGCTCTTGAACTTTTCGTTATTGGTGGTGCATTTGATTTATCCCTACTTTCCTTCTTGGTATCAAGAGGGACAATTTATGCAAATCTAAATAAGTTATTCCTTGTTGGTGTGTTATTTTTGCTAATTCAAAGAGTTAGTAAATTAGAACAATTGATGAGAACAGCTATTGCGAGTTTACCTGTTATTTTATCTTTGCTTTTCACATGGGGTGTTTTGTTTTTGGTTTGGGCTATTGCATTAAATCAGATCTTTGGCCTGACAAAAGTTGGGTCGAATGGTTCCGGTAATTTAAATTTCAGGACTGTTCCGAAGGCTCTACTGGTACTCTTCAAAATGAGTTTTGGTGAGAATTGGAATAGTTTGATGTCTGATTATACCCTTGAGACACCATATTGTATCGATTCCGATGATATTGATTCCACTGATTGTGGCAGTAAAATATGGGCTTACATTTTGTTTATTTCTTGGAATATTATCAGTATGTATATATTCTTTAGTATGTTTGTCTCTTTAATCACAGAAAACTTTCGTTATGTTTATCAACATTCTGGTCTAAGATCAAGTTTGACTAACTCGGAAATCCGGAAATTCAAAAGAGAATGGCTAAAGTTTGATCCTGATGGGAAGGGATATATAACACCAGAAGAACTCCCTAAACTTTTAAGAGATATTGATGGTGTTTTATCTTTTAAAATATATGATGGTGTGTTAACGGCAAAAGAGCTTGAAAAAAGATGGTTTATAAAAAGATCTGATGACCCATATGATATTGTTGTCAGTCATGAAGCAATTAAAGATGCCCTTGGCACTATAGATGTCGGAGCGGTTCAAGTTCAAAGGAATTTATATGAAAGATTCCTCGAGGAAGCTTATGTTAAAATGGAGTTAACAGGTGAGAAAGGAATTTCATTTACTAGTATTCTATTGCAAATTCCATTATATAAAATGTTTAATGAGAACAGTTGTTTCACATTAGAAGATTTCCTAGAAAGGCATTTACTTAACCAAAAAGTCGATAAAAGATTAGCAGAAAAACATCATAATAGTAGAGTCAAGGCAATAGCACACCGACTGAAATATCTTTACATGAAAGAAAAACTCAGCGAGGAGATGGGCGATTTTATTGATGGTTATACTTCCGATCATAAATCCCTGGATTCGAACGGTGACATAAGAATGGACCAGGGAAATTTCATGCCAGCTATTCAAGTGTCTGATTTCAATAACTACCATGAAGTGACACTGGAAACAGAAGCTATTTCTACCCCAATAGAGCGCAATGACGGAGGTACTAGTACAATGACAAGAAGACGAAGAAATAGTCAAAGTAAGAAAAAGACAGAACAACAATTAAGTGTAGATTTGAGTACAATGCCTATCTATTCACCGGAAAGCCCTTTAATTAGTAGTGGGAGCTCATTAACGAAACATGATCATGAATCGCCATAAATTACAGAGCTGACTTAAGCGTTGAATTTCAAATAGACATTGATAATTATATTAACTTTGGAGTTGTATTTGTATTGAAATTGAGGATTTTAATTTAGACATTTTAGATCATATAAAAGATATTAGTCTCACATGGAACATCGATCAATTCATGCAATTTCAAACTTATTTTGTATCTTTTAGCAGAATGGGGGGAATCGCGTAATTACAAACAATTAACATGTTACCACTATAATTTCAGTCATTCTACTTAATATAAGCCATCGCCATAAATAATTTTCCTCTGGATTATGTATTACAGGTATGGCCCGTTTATATGCAGGAATAATGGTTGCTCGTGTGCTAAACTTTGTCGAAACTTAGTTGTGGAAATCATTGATAATTAGTGAACAGAATGGCTTAAATTAAGTGTACTATTCAGCTTTTATTTGTTCATGAAGTTACCCGCACTTCTCATCTCTTCTGTTCTGTGAAGAAAAATCATTTTTTCCATATTTCAAATTTTTAGAATATAATTTTATATAATTATCACTTGAACTTCATTTCTACACATGGCAACGAATGAATACTCTGGCTCGAAAAGGCCTCCCAAAAATAAATTTCGTAAATATCATCAAAATAAAAATACACAACAACAACAATCTCACGATACAAATGATTCAACTATTAATAAATCAAAAATAAAGAAAAGAATTAGAGATTTAGAGAGGCTCATTAGAAGACAAAAAACCATTATGGACAAGAATAATAGTAGTGGTAATAAGGGTAAGGATGGTAATGATGAACAATCGGAAAACAAATACCATATAAATGCAAATGTTATTGTTGAAAATCAACGTGCTTTAACAGCATTAAATCAGGAACTAAAAAATGTTGATAAAATAATAATCTCGAAGAAATTTTCACAAATATATCACAAAGTCAGATTTTTTGAGAAAAAAAAAGCACTTCGAAAAATTAAAAAATCTGAAAAATTAATTGCTGATCTAGAAGCTGAAAAATATCAATTAAAACATGATAAAAAAAATAAAAATAAAGATGAAATTAAGAAAGTTAAGAAAAAATTGAAAAAGGCTAAAAATCAATTAATTGAACATCATATTGACTTAGCTTATGTTTTAAATTTCCCAAGAGATGAAAGATATATTGCTTTATATGCATCATCTTCAAAAGAATCTTTGGGAAATAATTCTGATATTGATATTGATTCTGATGCTGATTCTGATTCTGATTCCAATGTCGATAACAATACTACAAAGAAGAAAGATGAACCAACGGATAAAACATCAATTCGCAGGAAACTAATTCGGGATCGTGTAACCATTTTGTTACAAGAGAACGTTTTACCGATAAAGATCGAACCAGAACTAGACCCATCGCTTAAGAAAGTTCTGACGTCAAATAAGACTGTTTATGCCGCTGATCTATTACCTAGTGAAAAAAATAAATCTAAGAACGAAACTGGTAATATTTTGGAAGATGATGTTTATGAAGGATTTAATAATAATGATGAAGAAAAAGAAGACGACTTTTTTCAATAACTTTAATGTTAGTTATCATAAATTAAAACAAGTTAGCATATTTAATGTATTTTCATTAATAATATAATCATATACATGTATACACTTTATTATATAATTAGTTGGTGATCATCCATAAAAGTATTTAGAGTCTAAGTAGGTAACATTGATAGTGGTATGTGAGAGAATTAATTAGTCACACTTTGGCTAAAAAATCGAAAATATTTAGCTGATATGCCTGAAAATAAAGGTAACGCTACGGAGCTGTGAAACTATTTAGCGAACCGTTTGATTGATTAATTAAACACCAGTCAGACAATCAACTAGTGATTCGGGTGAAAAGTAATTACATGTGTGTAGTGTAGTGATCTCGTTGATAAATAATTACCATTCTCCGCAAAAATAAGTTAACGACTACTATGGAAAGTAGTTAGTCATTCATAAAAAATGATTATGGACAAATATGATTACAGTGCCTTTTTTTTAACTTTTCATATATTTTCCAATTAAATTATATAACTAGAAACTATGTAAATTCTGAGGAAATCTCTACTATATATAGTGAAATAAAAACCTCTCTTTCTATTCTTCTTATTTTTGTGTATTCTTGCCACTCTTCTTTCTTCTCTTATGAACCTAGACCACCTTAAAAGTAATTTTTTTTTTTTAAATACTTTTTAACTTTTTCAAGTTTTTAGATATTAGAATCCCATCCCGCAATCAATCTCATTTAATATTTGTGGTGGTGTCCCTGCAAATCTAAATTTTTTTTTAGCTCTAGTGCCTTTTTGACAAAAGCCCCATTTTTTTCTATATTGTTATCTTTTGTATTTACGATCAATAATTTGATCCCAATTCTTTCGCTTTCAACATCAACTTCTTTAGTATTCTTATTGTTGAGCAATCTTCAAATAGATGTAATTTGTCGTCTTTACCTTGTTGACATAAACTACAAATATCAGATTTTTGCCACCATTGTTTTGCTTCTTTGTTATGATGTAGCATATGAGTAACATATCCCAAGCTGAGCAAATGTATCCATTGTTTCTCCTCAGGGTGTTCCTTATATGTTTCTTTGATAAATCCCCACCATTTCTTCCAATTTTCATCTTTTAGTTCCGGAATTAACTGCATCCATTTGTTTGGTTTCAATATAATTTTGTTTTTATTATACCACTTCTGGCTTATTGATTTGATCGAGTATTTGGATATGTTTTCTTCTTCCATGTCTTTTTTTCGATAGCTCCTCCTGCTGGGTTTTCCACTAGTTTTTGTAACGCTTCATTTGTCAATTTTGGTACCGTTTTAGTAGTTGGTATATTTCTTATTTTTGTGTTATTTATTATGATTATCTATTGAGTTCACCTGATTGCTACTTACTCCTTTAATGCTGTTATTATATTTTCCTAGAATTCTCTCATTAACTTTGCAAAGTCTTCGTCACCTTGCAATGCACACTCAACATCCGGCTATTTTTTAACTTTACGATGTATAAATAATAATATGCTAAACTAACAGCGCTAAAAGTTCGGTTCGATGGTCTAGTTGGTTATGGCATCTGCTTAACACGCAGAACGTCCCCAGTTCGATCCTGGGTCGAATCATTTTTTTGAAGTTTTTATTTCGGTCAGGGTGGTCTGCACAATGGATTTATTATTAGCACAAGTTGATGGCTGCTTCCAAAGCGTTAACTACAGGGTCGGATATAATAGAGCACCCTCCTGGAAGGAATGTGGGGAAAGGCTCTTAGATGCCGATGCGGATTTCTAGATCGTCACACCAAACAGCCAGATCATCTGAATGCTAGCGCTACCTTTAACTCCAATAATTCTTGTTAAGAAGTTAGACACAGAAACGCTGAATTTGGAAAATGTGGTACAGTATTTAATGATTCTAAGGTTGTTCCAACAGAAGACGAAAACTCCCTAACCCCCCTAACTAAATCCATACAAACTATGTGATGTGGGTCTCGTGAACTGTAATGTGGTGCTTCGCAAATCCTATAAAATGCCTCTTCTATTTTATTATAACTGGCCCGCCAAAACAAGATTCCTCATGGCATCACTAGCACCACCGCAACAACATCACCGATATAAAGATGGTTCAGTAAATGGAGAGGCCTCAGAAATATCAGACCACAAAAATAAAGGAAGATGATCTCTAGATCTTATAGGACTCAAATTCGAGGATGGCACCGTAGAATGCAAATAATACAACATCTAATAAAAACGGCTAATGAATGTTAATTATTAGATACTTATTTCACAAATGGGGAGGTTTAATGCATGCTAGATTGAATCATTTTTTATATGTTGTTTCTGGATTAATATTATAGATTCAAAATTACAGATTTAATAGCTTTCATGGTATACTTCAGGATATGGTATTTGTGCTGAAACCTAACAATATGATTGGGAAATTGTCTCAACTCTTATTTGCACAATGTCCTGGTGTATATAATATATTTTTTTAGTACTATACAGTACCAATATGTAACCATTATCATTTTACAACTCACTATTTGATTTTTCATCATCACTATCAGAATCTTGATCGCCATTATCACCGTCAGAGGCTGAGACTGACCTCTCCTTTGGAGGATTAATCATATCATCAGTAACACCGAGTTCATTGCGAATTGGTGCTGCACCCTAAACACACGTTATTATTAGTAATTTGTTCACGCCAACTGAGTCTGAATGACTTACCTTATTAAAACTAGTGAAATCCTTTTCAAGAGTATCTAATTTAGCTTTTCGTTGTCTATTTTCCGCTAGAATCCGGCTTTTTATCTCTAGCAAATGATTTTTTCTTAAAAGTAATTTCAGCCTTTCTTTTTGCTCATCCTTCAGTCTCTCCAGTAGCAACTGATGCGAATTGGTCGGAAGATCACTAAAATTTGGATATTTCGCTAAAAATCGATCCAGTGGAATAAGCTCCAGGGTTTCGAGTGATAAATTGTAACTGTTATTAGAATCGTCAATATCTTTACATAAATGCTTATTTTGATAATTTAAATTTTGAATTTCAGATTGTTGTGATTCAACTATCAGCTTCTCATTGTTTGAAACTAATTTTGATCTATTTATTTCCTTTTGAATATGTCTATTTAAATGTTTTAAAACACCTAGTGTTATCATTAACTTTTTGGAAGCCTGTGAACTTTGTAACTCTTGTAAATTTTCTTTAGAGTCTAAGTAGTTTTTTGACGCATTAGATAAATTTGATAAAAAGTGTATCGTGTCTGATATCAGCTGTTCTGTGGATATTTCTGACATTATTTATTCACGATTGTTGTTGATAATTTACTGCTGGTAAAAATAGTTAGGCATAACCGGGTAACTTTACTTCCAATATAACAAAAAACAGTGTATGTGTGAATATTCAAATAATGATAAGAGTAAACACAGAACAATTTCGTTCGGATCTACGTGGATCAATAGCATTATTATCATCTCTGTGCTTGTATCAAGCTGCAAAATGGTCAGGAGAAGCACTACTAGCACTTCCTCCACCAGAAACAGATTTTCCAGCACCACAACCTTACTTACCACAGGGCAACAATACTAATGATGATATGATAAATCAGAAGGAGAATGATCAATTATTACTAGCTAAAATATATTTTGATTGTAAAGAATTTGATAGGGCTGCATTTCTTTTGAAGAATTGTGTTGGAACACGCGCTACATTTCTAAGGCTATATTCAAAATACATAGCTGGAGAAAAGAAGAAAGAGGAGGAATCTGATGGTGTTTTGGGATCCACCAGTGGGTCGGCATCAAACCAAAACTTGTTGCCAATAATGAGGGATATTGATGCCTATATGAAGAAAACAAACACACCAGATCCATTTATAAGTTACTTGTTAGTTATTTTTCTCTCGAAATTGAACTTTTTACTGCTTAATATACTAATTAATATGTTTTCTGTAACAGGGCAGGTATCATATATTCGCGTCAAAACAACGAGAATGAAGCGATTAAAATGCTAGTTCACTCAATTACGATGTATCCTTATAACTGGGGAGCATGGAAACAGCTTTTATCGTGCTATGGCTCATTCGACAATTTGACAGCATTAATGACAGACTTACCATCAAATATAATGACATCGATGTTCATGCTAGTAGCAAATCAGGAGTTCTTTAAAGCTGATGACAAAGTATTTGAACTATTATCAGAGTTAGAAGGAGTTTTCCAGCAATTTAACTTTTTAACAATTCAACGAGCATTGATCAATTACCATTCCCTTGAATACCTCGAATCTGAAAAGCTGTTTGATCAAGTTCTGAAGACAGACCCTTGCTGCCTTGATGACTTAGACACATATTCAAATATTTTGTATGTTCAAGATAAACAGGCAAAACTGTCATTTTTAGCGCATTTATCACTATCTATAGATCGATTCCGTTCTGAAACATGTTGTATAGTCGCGAACTACTATAGTTTGAAGGCTGAACATGAAAAGGCAATCATCTATTATAGAAGGGCACTGAGCTTGAACAGAGATTGTTTAAGTGCATGGACATTGATGGGGCACGAATTTGTTGAATTGAAAAATTCTTGTGCAGCTATTGAATCTTATAGAAGAGCTGTTGGTATGTGTTTCTTTTATTTGAAATAATGATACATAAAAGCTAATGATTTTTAGATACAAACAAAAAGGATTTTAGAGCATGGTATGGATTAGGACAAGCATATGAAGTTTTAGATATGAACTATTACTCGTTATATTATTACCAGAAAGCAGCATCATTAAAGTGAGTAGATTCTTCTTTATTGACATTAGAAATTTTTCAGAATCGAATTCTAACTTCTGTTCATAGACCTCTCGACACAAGAATGTGGCAAGCAATAGGAAATTCGTACGAAAAACTATCCAATCTAGATGATTCTGTAAAATCCTATCGGCGCGCACTGACACTGTCCCCCACTGATCCTATCTTATTATACAAACTTGGCCAGTTATACGACCGAGTAAAAGATCATTATAATGCATTTCAATATATGTCGATGTGTCTTGCGGAAGAAGAAGCAGAGTGTGTTACTGATGAAACCTCGAAAGCTAGAATATGGCTCGCGCGATATCAAGTTCGGAGAGGAGACTGGGCTAAAGCCAGCGAGTTGGTAGATCAGATGACTATGGGAAGTAAATCAGACTTAGAAGAAGCTAAAAGTATTGGGAGAGAGGCGAAAATGCGATTGCGATCAGGAAATCTGTCTGGTAAATGACTATAGAATTTGAAATGACGAAGATTGGCCAGGGTAAATTATATTTGTGAGAATCCTTTATATACCATATGAAGTTGATTCAAGTGCTAATTAATAAGCTAAAAATGCCAATTACATTATAATCATATTAAGGACTGAAAACATAATAGCGTTCCAGCAGAATTAGTTTTATACCAATTTTCATAGAATCTGAGATTCCCATAAAAACTGTAGCGACCGAATATTAGGTATGGGTTTGGTTGATAATTAGTAATCAAAATGGCCTAAATAAAGTGGACTAACTGTATTTATATTATAATTAGAGGTACATGTAAACATAAATTATTCGATATACTACGAGCCTACAAGGAGACAAAGCCTTCAATTACAATATATTCAGCTAATCTTCTGATACATATTCCATATATATAATTTTGGTGAACTTATAGACTAGTATAAAGAATGCAATTACACATATTAATGGAAATGGTAAGTAAGTTAAATTAATTTTGCCGTTCTTAATTAAACTGAAGAACGCGTATATCACAGTACACAATTTTTCAAAAGCATCTCACTTCATTAACATAAATAATAAAACTACTTCAATCTACCATCATCAATTATTTTTGTTGGCTACCACCTTTTTTGACTTGTTGTGAGGACTTTTTGAAATTTCTGGTGTTTTCTCAACACAAGTTCACTCTTGATTTGTATTTCTGGTCATTAATTGTTATAAGCGTCTGAAATATTCCTACCCGTAGACCTTTATTCAAATATTTTACATCTTATCGACTTTTTCACAATTTACTGCTTGATTAAAGAAAGCCTCTGTTTTTAAGGTGAGTTCATTGTTCTAATTATACCAATATTTCAATTGATTCTTTGTTATTGAAACCCAACTACAGTTTTCTAACACATATTAGTTATTTACATAATGAGTCGGCTACCACCCCCTCCACCTCCTGGATGGTCTGTTCCTCCACCTCCTCCACCTCCTGGTAGATCATCTGGATTGACTGCAATTTCATCGGGATTTACCCCTGGTCCCCCTCCTGGTCTTCCCCCTGGTCCTCCTCCACCCACTAAACCTACACAACCATTCAAATCTAGAAACGATACTTTAGAAGAAAAGAAGAAAGTTTGGATACAGTTACAATCTCGTAGATATGGGGACAACACGTTAAAGTCTAAAAAGTCTAAAATTCAGAAAAATCCAAAAAAAGAAATGCCTCCAGAGCATTTACGAAAAATTATTGAGAACCATGGAGATATGAGTACCAAGAAGTATGCTGCGGATAAAAGAGCATATATAGGTGCTTTGAAATTTATGCCACATGCGGTCCTCAAGTTATTGGAAAATATGCCTCAACCTTGGGAACAGACACGCGAAGTAAATGTCTTATACCATGTTACTGGTGCTATTACATTTGTTAATGAAATACCAAGGGTTATAGAACCCGTTTATAGAGCCCAGTGGTCAACAATGTGGACAATGATGAGAAAAGAGAAGAAAGATCGAGCTCTATTTAAAAGAATGCGCTTTCCACCCTTTGATGACGAAGAACCCCCGTTGAGTTGGACTGAAAATATTGAAGATGTCGAACCTTTAGAAGCGATTCAAATGCCTTTAGATGAAGTTGAAGATAGTAGTGTAATCGAATGGTTTTACAATCATTTACCATTAAGTGATGATCCACAGTTTGTGAACGGTACAAGCTATAAGAGATGGCATTTGAATTTACAACAACTGGCAACTTTATATCGTCTTGGAAGCTCACTTTTATCTGACATTGTTGATAAAAATTACCTTTATTTATTTGATAACAATGCTTTTTTCACAGCTAAAGCCTTGAATATTGCTTTGCCTGGTGGTCCCAAATTTGAACCACTATATAAGGATATAAATCCGGATGATGAAGACTATGGTGAATTCAATGCTATAGACCGAATTATATTCAGAGCGCCGATACGAACAGAATATCGTGTTGCATTCCCATATCTCTATAATTCTTTAGCAAGATCAACTCATCTTAGTATTTATCACGAACCACAATCTGTCTATATTAAAAATGAAGATCCGGATCTTCCAGCGTTTTTCTTCCACCCTGAATTCAATCCAATTACACCAATTGAGGGTCAAAAGAATGAAAATGCTGTTGTCGATTTCAATAAAAATGGCGACGAAGAAGACGATTTTGAACTACCAGAGATTAAACCTTTCCTTCACGATAATGAATTAGAAAATGAGGATACTGCTTCGGCCATTACCTTATGGTGGGCACCATATCCATTCAAAAGAAAAATGGGTCATACAGTTAGAGCGCAAGATGTTGCTTTAATTAAAAGCTGGTACCTGGAACATCCGCCAGTTGATGAGAATGGACCATTACGAATTAAAGTTAGAGTTTCATACCAAAAGTTATTGAAAACTCATGTTTTAAATGCTCTGAAGACAAAGAAGCCTTCCTCTCAACGAAAGCAAAAATTATTAACAGGCTTGAGAGGTACTAAGTTCTTTCATTCTACTAAAATTGATTGGGTTGAAGCTGGTCTCCAAGTTTGTCAGCAAGGTTTTAACATGCTTAATTTATTGATTCATCGTAAGGGGTTGACTTATTTGCATCTTGACTACAACTTCAATTTGAAGCCTACAAAAACATTGACTACAAAAGAAAGAAAACGGTCTCGCTTTGGTAATGCTTTTCATTTAATGAGAGAAATATTGCGAATCACCAAACTGATTGTTGATGCTCATGCTCAATATAGATTGGGAAATGTAGATGCTTTCCAACTAGCTGATGGTATATATTATGCTTTGAATCATCTGGGCCAATTAACGGGTGTTTACAGATACAAGTACAAAGTGATGCATCAGATCCGTACTTGTAAGGACTTGAAGCATCTTGTTTATCATCGATTTAATACAGCAGGGGTTGGTAAAGGTCCTGGTGTGGGATTCTGGCAACCTGCTTGGAGAACATGGTTATTCTTTTTACGAGGAATGATACCACTCTTAGAGAGATGGCTCGGAAATCTCCTCGCTAGACAGTTTGAAGGTAGGCATTCAAAAGAGGTTGCAAAGACCATAACAAAACAAAGAGTCGATTCATACTATGATATAGAATTACGAAACTCTGTCATGAATGATATTCTGGATATGATACCTGAAGGTATCAAGCAATCCAAGTCAAAAACTGTTTTACAACATTTAAGTGAAGCCTGGAGATGTTGGAAAGCTAATATTCCTTGGAAAGTTCCAGGATTACCGCCGCGTGTTGAAAATATCATTTTACGATATGTTAAAGCTAAAGCTGATGGTTGGATTTCCCTTGCACATACTAATAGAGAAAGAATTAAAAGGGGTGATACTGTGGATAAGGCTGTTGCGAAAAAGAATCTTGGACGATTAACCAGATTGTGGATCAAAGCAGAGCAAGAGAGGCAACAGAATTGGGAAAAAGATGGTCCATATGTCACAGCAGAAGAAGCAGTGGCCATTCATTCGATGATGGTCCATTGGTTGGAAAGCAGAAAATTTAGTCCTATTCCTTTGCCACCATTATCTTATAAGCATGATACAAAGCTTCTGATTCTAGCTCTAGAAGCTTTAAAAGAATCATATAGTGTCAAGGGTAGATTGAATTCTAGTCAGAGAGAAGAACTTGCCCTTATTGAACAAGCATATGATAATCCATATGAATGTTTAACACGGATCAAAAAGTTTTTGTTAACTCAACGTGTTTTTAAGGAAGTTGGGATTGAGATGATGGATCACTATAATTATATAGTTCCTGTTTATGAGGTTGATCCCTTGGAAAAAATTACAGATGCTTACTTGGATCAATATCTGTGGTATGAAGGAACAGCTAGAGGATTATTTCCTAATTGGGTAAAGCCAAGTGATACTGAAATCCCCCCACTATTGGTTTATAAATGGTGTCAAGGAATCAATAATTTAGAAGAAGTATGGGATACTAGTAATGGTCAATGTAATGTTATGATTCAATCAACTTTAAGCAAAGTAGCTGAGAAAGTTGATCTTACTTTGTTAAACAGATTGTTGCGTCTTATCGTGGATCCAAATATTGCTGATTACATCACTGCAAAGAATAATATTGATCTAGCCTATAAAGATATGAGCCATCCAAACAAATATGGCATGATTAGAGGTCTACAATTTTCTTCATTTGTATTCCAATATTATGGCCTCGTAATTGATCTGTTATTACTTGGCTTGCAACGAGCTACTGATATCGCCGGTGCTCCTAATCAACCAAACGAGTTCTTACAATTTGCAGATGTAGATACTGAAAATAGGCAGCCAATAAAATATTATTCTCGATATATCGACAAAATTCACATGTTCTTCAGATTCACAGAGGAGGATGGAGCCGAACTAATCCACAGATTCCTAACAGAAAATCCGGATCCCAACTTCGAGAATGTAGTTGGATATAATAATAAGAAGTGCTGGCCCCGGGATTGTCGCATGAGATTAATGAGACAGGATGTTAACTTAGGTAGAGCGGTTTATTGGGAATTGAAAAACAGGTTACCACGATCTTTGACTACAATTGAATGGGAAGACACATTTGCTTCTGTTTACTCTAAGGATAACCCTAACTTATTATTTGAGATGGCTGGCTTTGAGGTTCGTATATTGCCGAAGTGTAGGGCCGAAACATTTGACTCATCAAGTGATGGTGTATGGGATCTAGTTGATCAGTCTACAAAAGAAAGAACTGCAAAAGCTTATCTTCAGGTCTCGGAAGATGGCATCGCCAAGTTTGTTAATCGAATACGACAAATATTAATGTCATCCGGTTCTACCACTTTCACAAAAATTGCAAATAAGTGGAATTCCGCGTTGATTGCCTTATTCGCTTATTATAGAGAGGCAATAATTTATACAAACCCTCTTCTTGATGCTTTGGTGAAATGTGAAACTAAGATCCAAACAAGAGTGAAAATCGGTTTGAACTCAAAAATGCCTTCTCGTTTCCCTCCCGCTGTTTTTTACACCCCTAAAGAACTGGGAGGCTTGGGTATGATAAGTTGTAGCCATATATTAATCCCTGCTTCCGATTTACGATATTCCAAACAGACAGATACAGGTATTACACACTTTAGATCTGGTATGACGCATGGTGTAGATGAAGAAGAGAGAACCATCCCTACATTGATTAAATATATGACTCCGTGGGAACAAGAATTTTTGGATTCTCAAAGAGTTTGGTCTGAGTATGCCATCAAGCGACGAGAAGCACAAGAACAAAACCGTCGTTTAGCGCTTGAAGATCTAGAAGACAGTTGGGATAGAGGTTTCCCTAGGATCAATACATTGTTCCAAAAGGATAGAAAAACATTGCCTTATGATAAGGGTTATCGTGTTAGAACAGAGTTTAAACAGTTCTCCATTGCAAGAGTAAATCCTTTTTGGTGGACCCATAATAGGCATGACGGAAAACTCTGGAATCTGAATGCATACAGAACAGATGTAATTCAATCACTTGGAGGTATTGAAACAATTCTTGAGCATACATTATTTAGAGGAACCGGTTTTGAAAACTGGGAGGGTTTGTTTTGGGAAAAAGCTTCTGGATTTGAAGAGTCCCTAAAATTCAAAAAGCTGACCAACGCTCAGCGATCCGGTTTAAGTCAAATTCCAAATCGTCGGTTCACACTATGGTGGTCACCAACTATTAACCGTGCTAATGTTTATGTTGGGTTTGTCGTACAATTAGATCTAACAGGTATTTCTTTGCATGGTAAAATTCCAACATTGAAAATTTCTTTGATTCAAATATTCAGAGCACATTTGTGGCAAAAAATTCATGAAAGTGTTGTTTTTGATTTGGTTCAAGTTTTGGACGGTGAATTGGATAGTCTTGGAATTGAGAGTGTACAAAAAGAAATGATTCACCCAAGGAAATCATATAAAATGAATTCTTCTTGTGCTGATATACTTATGACCAGTAATTATAGATGGAGTGTGCTCGAGCCATCGCTATTGAACGACGGCAAAGAAGTCTTTATGGAAGAAAGTGCCAACAAATTTTGGCTTGATATCCAATTGAGATATGGAGATTATGATTCTCATGATATTTCTCGGTATACGAGGGCCAAATTCCTAGATTATACAGGTGATACGGAAAGCAAATATCCATCTGCTACTGGTGTGATGATCGGAATTGATCTAGCTTATAACATGTATGATGCTTATGGCAACTGGATCCCCGGATTGAAACCTTTGATGAAACAAGCAATGTCTACAATAATGAAATCCAACCCTGCTCTGTATGTTTTGAGAGATAGGATCAAAAAAGGACTTCAAATTTATCAATCTCAACCTCAAGAAACTTTTTTAAACTCTCAAAATTACTCAGAATTGTTTAATAACGATATTCAATTTTTTATTGATGACACTAACGTTTATCGTGTTACTGTGCATAAAACATTTGAAGGGAATTTAACAACGAAACCTATCAATGGTGCCATCTTTATTTTCAATCCTAAAACCGGTCAGTTGTTTTTGAAAATTATTCACACGTCTGTTTGGGCAGGCCAAAAACGATTAGGACAACTAGCAAAATGGAAAACTGCTGAAGAAGTTGCAGCTTTGGTCAGATCATTACCAAAGGAACAGCAACCAAGCCAACTAATTGTAACAAGAAAGACAATGCTTGACCCCTTGGAAGTTCATATGCTTGATTTCCCAAATATTTCTATAAGACCATCTGAATTGCAGCTCCCATTCCAAGAAGCAATGAAAATTGAGAAGATTGCTGATACTATTTTAAAAGCTACAGAGCCACAGATGGTATTATTTAATCTGTATGATGATTGGTTGAAGAGCATCAGTCCTTTTACAGCATTCTCTAGATTACTACTTATCCTTAGAGCTTTACATGTTAATCAAGAAAAAACCAAATTAATTTTGAGACCAGATAAGAACGTCGTTACTGAAGAGCATCACAATTGGCCTACTTTGACAGATGAAGAATGGGGATTGGTTGAACGTCAATTAACCGACCTCATTCTAAACGATTATGGCAAGAAAAACAATGTAAATGTCGGATCATTAACAACTTCCGAGATTAGGGATTTAATTTTAGGTCAAGAGATCAAAGCACCTTCTATCAAGAGACAAGAAATTGCAGAGATTGAAAAACAGAATGATGATCCCTCGCAACTGACTGCCCTTAAAACTAAAACCAAAACCGTCCATGGAGATGAAATTGTTGTTGTAACAACTACGAACTATGAACAGCAGGCTTTTATGTCCAAGACCGAGTGGAGAGCTAGAGCTGTTTCAACGACTAATCTTCACCTGAGATCGAAAACGATTTATGTCGCATCAGTGGAAGATGCTGAAGCCGATGAAAACTCTACGTTTATTTTCCCTCAAAACATCTTAAAGAAATTTATTCAAATTTCGGATTTAAGATCGCAAATTGCTGGCTACTTGTATGGAGTATCACCCCCTGATAATGATCAAATAAAGGAAATCAAGTGCATTGCTTTGGTGCCTCAGATTGGGGATCAGAAGACTGTTCGTTTGCCACATCAGTTGCCTTCGAATGAATCAATGCTCGAAGGACTCGAACCCTTGGGCTGGATTCATACTACGCCTTCTGAATCCAGGTACATGACTGCCGTTGATATGACAAAGCAAGCACAAATTATGACCGAACATGACACTTGGGGTTCCAAAGCCGTTACCATGTGTGTTGCTTTCACCCCTGGTTCGGTATCTTTGTCGGCATATAGTTTGACTCCAAAAGGGTTGGAATGGGGCGCTCATAACAAAAACATCATTTCTGAAGAACCTGAAGGATATAACCCGCAATTTGGTCAGAAATGTCAATTGCTTATATCTAATCGTATTGTTGGGTTTTTCATGACTCCCGAGAATGATATTTGGAATTATGCGTTTATGGGTGCTGGATGGAATGAAAATATTACTTATCAACTCAAGTTGGATACACCATTACCCTTTTACCATGAGTATCATAGGCCCGTGCATTTTTCTTCTTTTAACGAGCTAGAAGGGAATGATGTTGGCGTTGAAAATGAAGATTTATTTGCTTAAGTTCTCTGCAAATGTATTATAACTTAAATTATATGTTTATAAGATATAAGACAGAAATCTAAGTTATAATGAATCGATTAAGCCAAAATCTTCATTTTTTCTTTTTATTATTATTATGATTATACTAGTAAAATTAATCGAGACATCTGAACTCGTCTCTCTCTGTATATCACCGTTAAAATAAGTTGTATATTGTATTTAATAAAAAAATTTCATATATTGGACTATTATTATTATTAATTATCTATCAGAGGCCAGGAGGTAATGGAATTTTCCTCCAGTGACGGGTCCATAACTCCATGGCCATATATATATCATAGTCTCCAGAGTCCATACTTATAGCAAAAATATATTATGTCAAGCTTACCATATAAGCGCGTCAAATATCAGAAATTAATCCAATCACTAATTACAAAATGTATATTAAAGTTCTTTGTAGGAGAGGAAAATCTCCTCTATCGATTTATATCATGACTAATATTCGACTCAACCTGCCACCTATAGCTAATAATAATTTGGAATTCGGGCCTCAATTCTGGACTAGAAATCTTCGTAAATGTTGCCGAGAGACTTTTTAGTGAATTCGCATAGTTGATCCGTCTTGAATGCTTTTTAATTACTTCGTGTAGTTTTGTTAGGTTTGCTTCACTCTGGTGTACGATTTTCATTGAGCTCCAAACATATTTCAAAACATTTAGATATAATTGTATGCATATGCATAGCCACCTTCCTCTTCCAAAGAAATGGTATAACAGAGGAAAATTTCTGCCAACACGGCCTCAAATTATGATCCCAACTCCTCTCTACACTACCGCTTTGAACTTATCAAAAGTCCATTTTCTGTGCTTTTCTTCACAACTTTTCCCATTGTCGATGTGCGTTTTTTGCTAAGTAATCTCATGAACCTTTTTCGACGGCTTAAATCTGCCAGGACTTTTCGGGATGTCTCTCTGCACGATATATTCCAGCGACAAATCACAGTTAGCTAGTGCCATACGTGCAAAGTTCAGTGTATATTTCTGGCTTTCTTTCACAACTTTTAGCAATGGGAATAGAGGAGTTTCGACCTTTAAATCACGTAAAGTACAGGGGTACTGCGTTGAAATTGTAGAACGCGTCTATTGTTTTGAAAATTTGGCGAATGGAAAAGCCACATTTGTATTTTCCCAACTACAATGAAAAGTCTCCATTTTGGTTTGTCCGTCATGTATTATCTACAGTTTTTGCTAATAGAGTAAGGGTTATTTATAACCTTTTTGAAGGTGGAACAACGTCCATGAATGATACAGTAAAATTTCAACACTTTTTATGAAGTATGGTGGCTCACTGAAAAATTCGCCTGCAGCCAATTTTCAACTTCCATGGAACATTCACCAACAACACTAAATATAACTTTAAAGAAATAAATCGATATATAAATGACCAAATAAAATTAATTTTTCTTCTTTTTCTTTATTGGTCTGCGTCGTGAAGTTCATGGACTTTCAAATATAGACCTTTTTTTCTTATCAACTCTGCATATATGTAGTATGATAGACTGGCAAAAAAGCCTGGCATAATTATACCGTAGATTATGAGTCTCATTGTATCTTTGAGTATATTATAGTTAGCCTCACTAAGGAATACTGAACTGACGTGACACACTGAGGGCGGGACGTAAAAATATTTAACACAAGGTAACACAATAATGTTTGTATAACACAACTTATAAAATCTAGATGGTTTATTAAAAAGACAATATGTAGATGCGTAATCTACACCACAGACTCAAATATACTAAGGATGCCCAAAGCATCAACATACAGTATTATGCATATATATTATATATATGCATAGTAACTAGGATATATCGGATACCACAACATTGTTCTGTTGCGCCCACGAATCACAAAACTAGCAAGACAAATTATTATATACTGAAATCCACTTAATCTTATCTTTCTGATAATCTTGTGCAATATTTTCTCCCTGTAATTTTTTCCGTGGTGTGAGAGTTTTCCTAAAATTTAACTCATCGACTCAGTGGATCCACTTATAAAACACAAATTTTCATTATTTCACGATTAGTTGGAAGCTGCCATATTGATATCATATTATGCCTCTATGGTCAAAAAATAGTGTAGATTATTTTCTTGAAGCGGTCATTGTATTGTAGTATGAGAATTGAAAAGATATATAAATTCTGGACAACCAATATAAGGTTGCCAAATCACTGCAATTCAAAAGCACCATTTTTAAAGCAACCGCTAAATCACCGCCAAAATTTAAAATGGCATGTACAAGGACTCTAAAATCTAACAAGTGAGAGCAAGCTCACACTCTCAGTTGTTGAATATGGGACACAACACATGAAGACATCTTACTAATACATTGATTAATATTAATATTAATAATGATAAACACTAAACTTCTAATTATATATAAGTAATGAATTTAAAATAAATTAATATAATCTAAGGGTATCGATTAATGTAATGGTTACTTTAAACTTAATCTTTTTTAGACTTTTTTGGAACCCTGCATAACCAATATAGAGCCAATGCTCCAAACACATTAAAAATAATATAAACAATCATCAAACCAAAATTCCTCCATCTATCACCATATGAAATCTCCAATAAGCTCAAATAGCTATTTGTACTAGAATAAGAGCAAAATTCGCATTCACTTGTAGCATTTGGAGACTGGAGATAACCACCAGCAACGCTCATATATGGCTCCATATATTGATAACACGTCAAATTATTCGGAGGTTCTAGATTAACAAATTCAGTTTTTGAACAAACAACAGGAGCATTTGCAAGTGCCGTTGATAACAATCCAGATATATAATAAGTGAACGGTGAAACACGATACATGAAGATCCAAAAATGAGGCATGTTATCGGGAGTTGCCATAACACCACAAAAAAGTAATGTAAATGAAAACAATATGTTAGCAATATTACTAGCAGTATCTGCATCGCTCATTCCAGCAATAATCATATGGGCAAAGGTGCAAGTAAATATATAGAATGATACTATATATAGGAAAAACAAAGCACCTCGTTCTGAAGTTGAATCAGTATAAGTTGTATTATTTTGAAGGCCAATTGGATAATAAAAACAAAAGAAAGCACCAACTGACATGAGAAACTCCCAAGGAATTTCCAGAAATATATTTGATAACATGAACACTTGCCAGGAATAAGTTTTGGATGGTCCTTCTCTAACCTCATATAAAGATCTTTGGGTAACAAAATTAGGCATAATTTGTTGCACTAAACTACCAAAAGAAGTAGTGGACATGAAAACAGCAAACATTTGATTTTGAAGGCCTTGTTGAGAAGTCCCAGCTTTCCAAAATGAGAAGCCAATAAATAAAGTGGTGATATCACATAAAAAGAATTTTGACCAAATGTAAGTAGGGTCTCTCCAATATTGCTGCCAAATACGCTTGTAAACAATTCTAAATTGTTCATAAAACGATGCAGCATATGGTTCTCTCATTTCACGACCAACAGTATCACTAGTGTGCTCCAAAATTAAACGGTTCGCCATTGAATCTAATTTTGTTTGTAACTCTTCATGCTCAGGGCTTTGTATCCAAACTTGGTGATAATCATATTTAGCTTTAGAACCAGGAGCAGCACCTATAACTTCAAGCATCCATTCAGCTGGGTTGGCATCCGGAGGACATGGATCAGCATCATATCTTTCAAAATAATCAATTAGAGTCCTCGAATTTTCACCGATATCCCCATAATAAACAGTTTGACCGCCTTTTTGTAAAAATAATAGCCTATCAAATTGTTGAAATAGCATGGCTGAAGGTTGATGAATAGTACATAAAATAGCCTGCCCATTATTAGCAAGTTTTCTCATCAAGGTACAAATTGACCAAGCGGTTTGGGAATCAAGACCTGAGGTTGGCTCATCTAAGAATAACAATAACTCTGGTTTGGCTGCTAATTCAACTCCAATTGTTAACTTCTTTCTTTGTTCAACATTTAAGCCTTCACCAGGAATACCAACTACTGCTTCTGAATAAGCTTCCATTTCTAAGATACGAATAACCTCATCAACGTATGATATTTTTTCTTCTCTTGGTATACTTTTAGGTTGTCTTAGTAAAGCACTAAAAGTCAAAGCTTCTCTAACAGTAGAGGTGGATAAGTGAAGATCCTGTTGTTGAACATAACCAGTTTTTCTCTGAAAAGAGCCATCTCTTGGATGACCATTAACAAGCATATCACCGGCTACGACACCCATTGTAACACGATCAGCCAGAACATCTAACAGCGTAGTTTTACCAGCACCCGTGGCACCCATTAAAGCAGTTAATTTACCAGGTTGTACCCAACCATCAACGCCATCAAGAATTCTTCTAGGTTCACCTTTAATTTTGATATCATAGGTAACGCCTTTCCATTGGAATAAGCCTTTTTGTTGAGCCAGATTCAGTATACCATTCTTCGTGTCTGAGTTTATATCACCATCAATAATAGCTTTCTCACCAGCATTATTGGATTCAATATCATTTATCTTATTTGATTTTTGTAAATCATTTCTTTTAAAAATTAAAATTTCACCCTTTGATTTGGATCCAGATACATATTCAACACCAATTAAATAAACAGCGGTGAAAAATATAAAAAATGCAATAATGATACCAATATTTCTCCACATGTGTTTTGGATAATATTTAAACGACATCTCAATATACCTCTCGCCACGAACAAATGATTCTCCAGATATAGCACCAACAGTGGAACAAGAAATTGCATCAGTTGGAACTGAAGAATATCCTGTCCCAGATGGAATATAAACAGAACAAGGAAACTTTCGACCATCAAATTCATTGACCATTAGAGTTTCAAACCCATAACCAATTGGATTTATATAATTGATCCACCTAAACCATGGGTGCATATTTTTAATAGGTATTGCAAATCCAGTATAAATGACCAAAGCTAGAATTAAAAGTGATGCAAAAGGCATAGCTTGTTCAATAGTTTTTGTAAATGAAGCAATTGTTCTGAAGATACTAGACATTGTCATTGTTGTCAAAAATGAGAACAAAAAGAATATAAAAAAATGGCCTGGTGATCTTCTTAAATTAGACATGAAATAAAGAGATAAGTTAAACATAATAGCAGTAACAACTTTTGTTGGAAAGTCACAAATCATTGATGAAGCGGCTTCACAAAATGGATGATAAAAAGCATAACGACTATGTTTTTCAACGATATCTCTCTGATTATATAGGGTAAAAATTTCTAAAGCGGATGAAAAAGCATTCATCAAAACAGCAAAGAAAAGTAAAGCACCCCTACTGTAAAAACTTGAAGTACTATTTTCCAAATTATAGAAAATACTTGAAATTATCAATGCCATTCCAGTATTACCAAACACAGTGGTAAAAGCCATTGAAAAATCACCCCGAAGTCTTTGAAAACCTCTCATAACACAAATATCAATTTGCTTTTTTAATGATAATGTATATGGGGATTTGGGCGATAAATGCTTTGATTTTTTTGCCAGTCTTGCATCAATAAAATGGTTATAACTTTCACCGCCAGTCACAAATTCAGCATTATACTCATTTATTTCCATTTCTAGCTTTTTAAAGGTTTCACTTTCCTTCCATCTTTGTGAGAACTCATCAGGAGTTCTTGGGACCATATTCTCAAAACCTCGCCTAGTAACACGTTCCGAAGGGCTTGTTAAAGAAGTTAAAAAATCACCGGTAGTTTGTCTCTCAGGACATTCGAATCCCATTTGTACAAAAAATTCCTTTGCATCGGCAGTTGGTCCAAAGTAAATCTGTCTACCCTCATATAAAACAACCACTTTATCAAAAGTATCATAGGAGGATTGTGAAGCCTGATATAATGAGACAAACATCGTTGCTTTTGTTGTTTTCGCAGTTCTTCTCAACATGTTACAAAATTCCAATGCAGTTGCAGAGTCTAAACCACGAGTCGAGTTATCCCAACATTGTACTGGAGAACCTCCAAGAGCAGCTTCTGCAATTGAAACACGTTTCCTTTCACCACCGGAAACACCTCTAATATAAGCATCACCAACCTTAGTATTAACTGTGTGAGACAGACCTAATGATGCCATCATAACCTCACGCATATGGGTTGCCCATTGCTCTCTAGTAATACCTGCAAGTCTTGTTCTTGGAGTTCTTGCCAATGAAGCAAATTGTAAAGTTTCTCCTACAGTTAAATGAGGGAAATGAAATTCAGTTTCCGCATTATAAATAACTTCACCCCTAAATTCACTTGACATTTCTTCATAGCTAATACCTTGATAGTTTATCTTTGTATCATCTTCAAGATGAAACCCATAAGTGTCACCGCTAATTGTTTTCAAAAAGGTTGAACATCCACTACATATTTGAAAAATTGCAATTAGAATCCATAATTTAGATACATCTTTAATGCACGATAAAGCGCTAAACTTACCTTCCTGGTCGTCCTAAGACTACACACATTTCACCAGCTCTAACGAGGCCGTCAAATCCTTGTAGAATATTAACTTTTCTTTGTTTTCTTTTATTTCCAAACATTCTCTTGATCATATCACCACTTGCGATTAAAATATTGAAAACAGTTTTTTGATAATCAGACTCAGTCCCATAACCATAAGCCCCAAGATCTTTGAAAGATACACCGCAGGTAACAGAAGTATTATTTGAATCTCTATTATTTAAATTCATTATTTGTTCTGCCCAAGCTTGAGCACTAAATTCGGGATCATTTGGGTTTAATCTTGGATTTGATGTATCAATAAAAGGATTTATATCCCCAAAATCTTCTTCGGATGCATGTGAGGCTTCTGATCTTGATGTTATTGTTCTTGCAAGCTTCAATATTGTTTCTGTTTGTTGTGGGGTAAAGTTTATTTCCGATTCATCACCGAATTTTTCATTCCCACTATATTGAGTTGGAGACCCTTTTATTTTTGTTGATGAGCCAGAGCTCTCAGTCATTGATACCATTATTTTTTAGTTATATTAATATGGGTAATAATAAGACCCAATTACAACCGCCTCTAACAAATTCTGTAAACAATAGATAAGTCCAGAGGTACAAGAAGTACTTATAAAAAAGGTCTATAGTGATTCCAATTACAAGTAAAAATAATAGTGATATATATTAATGGGAAGGGTATAAGATCTTATATATCAAACCAGCCTCGGAAACACGGCTTGTTTACTTTCCATATACTTAATGAAGGGTTTTATATGAGCAATTCACAGGCCTACAGGTTGATAGTGATATCATATTAAACAAGGGCAAATAGGAAGCTCGAGAAGTAACTTCCGTCGGTTTCTAATTATAATGAACGGATCTTGAGTTGTTCCCGTTCCGATTTTTGAGAAGATTATAATTAGAAACCTACTTCAAAGAAATAGCAAAAATCCATATATTCGTTAATGAATATTACTATATAAAGACAAGCCGTGACGAGAAATCAGCCGTACTTTCTTGTATAATTAAAATACAAGGGGCTCCACACGTAAAATTTAAATTTATGTGTTTGCAGCTGCAGGGAATTGTATGGGAGATCATGCATATATCACCCAATTATACCAATTATTTGCCAATAATAACTGAAAGAATTCAAAATAATTTATAACAAGTGTCATGAGTATTTTGTCCCATGAAAATGGAAATAAAAACTTCTAATTTAATATGAAAACAGCGATAAACGCGACCATCGATATGTTTTACGTTTGTTTACCCTAGCCGCACAGACCCAAAATTGCGCCGCCCTCCGAGATCGCCACTCCAATAAAAATGACAATACATGTATATAATATATAACCAGCTACTGGTACTCTAGATCTACAAGGCCTTGGACAGTTCTTAAAATATAGTTCTCGACCTCAGAAAATGCCTTCCATTCCATACTGATGTTTTTTTTCAGAATGGTTCTTGCCCAAAAAAGAGCGCAACCTAAGACTTGCCCCGACTGTAATTATATAATTGAGCTTAAGACATTAATTTTTTTATTACTAATACAGTAATTTTGAACTTGATTGGAACTCGTGATCGGGTTATTTGAGAGCCATGAGTTAATTGCAAACATTTAGCTAATATGGGCCTACCTGTAAACGCCCTCGAGCTCTGTGGGTATTCTTCTAAATGGAATAGCAGCATGTCAGTTGATTTTTTTTTTTTTCCTAGCCACGAGTCATAATTCTCAGACCAAGTAGACAAACACAAATATTTTAATTCAATAGAAGTAATATACCAATAATACCTTGTTTAAATGAAGATTAAAGCTTAAGTTGGGCTCATAACCATAAATGGTGGCAAGTATATTTTGGATGATTAGCTATACAAGTACAGGTTTACATAGTAGATTTTACTAGATCATGTAAATGTCTTTTATATATATATAACATGCGCAACGTTAAACTATTGGGATTGGTTATCATTGGTACATGTATTTGTATCTAAAGTTTATACTGGTATCTAAATATCGATATCAATTATTATTATGAGTTATTTTATGAATTTAACAGTCTAAAAATATGTTTAAATAGTTCTTGCAATTGTCAAATAAACTGAAATTTGTTTATTTCTATAGATTTTCATTTCAAATAAAATTACAATCGATCAATTGAAATTGGAGAAAATGACGAATTTCCAGGATTTCTTAAATTATCCATAACAGAAGGATGTATTATCCGTATATCATTTATTTTCATAATATTTGGAATTTCTTTATTATTATTGAAATATTCTTGCTTTTCTGATTCATAAGTTATTTCCAAGACATTATGTGTTATTGTTAATGCTTCACCTACTGCTTTAACTAGTGGTAAACTTAAATCAAGCAAGGATTTTCCATTGATATTTGTGTTGTATAATGATTCATCATTAATATGTAGATGAGTATAAAACCGATCAGTAAGAATAGCCGAGAAAAAATCACCACTACCTGAAAAAGTAGCATCAATAGCAGGTAGAGCATATAAAAAGATTCTTGGGTTTAATGATTCATCACATTGCGAAGCAATAGTAATTAATTTATTTTTTATAGATCGATTATTCAAACCTCCATTACAATAGTCATTCCCATTCTCATTCTCATTTGATAAACCACTTAATATAAAATTTGAATCTGAATTTAATGAAGTTATAACAACATTTTTTATTTCAAATTTTTTATGAAATATTTCAATTACTTTTTTTAAAGATTCAGTCGACATTATTTTAATACCTGTTAAAATTTCAGCTTCAAATTGATTTGGAGTTATAATAGAAACTTTTTTAGTTTCCATTAATTTATGATAAATTGGTATTGTTTCTTTAGAAACATAAAGTTTACCATTATCACCAAGAACAGGATCTAAAACCCATGTTACATTTTTATTTCTTACTGATATATCATTACAAATTTCACCAATTGATTCTAACATTTCAGCACTTGGGGTATATCCAGTTAAAACAGCATCATATCCTGTATTTATTTCAATTAATCCTTTATAAATCTCATTTAAATCATTTTTTAGTAATTTAGTACCTTTAAATTTACCATAGGCTGGATGATTTGAAAATTGAACAGTGTTTAAAGCATCAACATCCCACCCGAGAAACTGAAGAGGAAATGTCGCTGCTCTGTTACCTACATAACCATGAACAACATGACTTTGTATTGACAATATCCTCTTTTTTAAACCTCCAGTCATATCAATATTAAATATCAAATAAATAATACTTAAGCTTGATCATGATTTGTAGAGATAAGACTGGCCGGGTAATTTTTGAGATTTAGCATACCAATTGCAACGTGCACAAAATGGCAAACAAATAAAAGTTCATATAAAAGTTCATTTTTTCTTTTGCCGTTGTATTTATCGTTATCATTATGGCCACGACCGAAACCTCTTTATATAAAATTGGGTATCCTGTATACACAATTAAATTTATGTCTGATGATAAATTGGTTGTTGCAGGTGGAGGAGGATATCTCCAAGAACTTCCAAATAGGCTTGTAAGTGTCTGAAATAATGTTTTATCAAATAAATTAACTTTTTTTCTCTAATATTTTTCTATATTTAGTCCGTTTTAAGAACTGATTTCAAGGAAGCTAGACATGTTCAGACAGTTATGAATCTTGATTTTGATAAAGGCGATGATGCACCAATGAGTCTTGATGTTACAAAAGAAGTATGAAATTATATATTTCTGTAAGATATTATTGATTATTAACTAGTTTCTATAGGGTCTTATTTATCTTGGTGTTAATAGATCAATTGAAGCAATAAAAGAAGGTTCGAATGATCATACAAGAAAATTTAAATACATCGGAAATAATATAACACCCGTAATTACTTCAAATGAATTTGAATCAAAAAATCCTAAAATTTATCAAAAATTTACAGTATTAAATCCTGATGGTACATCATTAGTTATTGCAACAAATGAATCACCAAATTTAATATTTATTTTAGATTCAGTTACATTAAAGAAAATATTAAAAATGGAAATTAATGAAAATGATGAACTTGAAGATATTAAATTTTCAAAAGATGGTAAAATTCTTGCAATTTCAACAAATAATTCAATTCAATTATTATCAATTGATTCAGGTGATGAAATTTCATTGTCTATTGAATTTGCAAAATTAAGATCATCATATTTTTTTACAAAAATATCATTTATTGATAATGATACAATTTTAATTGGTGCAACGATTAAAAGAAATAAATCATCATCAAATAAAAACAATCAAAATAAAAATAATAATGAAAAAGGTATAAGTTTAATAGTTTATTCAATTTCTACTAAAAAAGTTATAAAAATTAAACAAATATCAAAAACAATTTTAAAAATTACAAATCTTGATATATCAAGAAATTCAAAATTAATTGCATTAACAGGATCAGATTTTTCAATATCTATTATATCAACAACAACATTATTAATATTAGAATATTTTAAAGGTATACATGATTCATCACCAATAACGAGTATTAATTTTAATCCTTCTGGTACTTTATTAGCAAGTTCTTCAATATCTGAAAAAGTTCATATTATTAAAATTCCAAAAGGTCAATATGAAAAAAATAATTTAAAGATAGTCTTTGGATTTTTCTCTATCATTTTAATTTTAACAGTATCAGTTGTTTTAGGTATTGGATTAAAACAAGAATTTATAACAGTTGATGGAGATTTTGATATGGATAAAGCAATTGTTGTATCTCATGAGATTTGGGATCAAGTTTATTCATATGGTTTTGAGTTAAGCTCTTTTATTAAAGAAACAATTAATAATATACAACAGAAAACTGATCTTGATACTGATCTTGATACCGTGGTAGATTCATATAATACTGCTATGAGTAGTTCCATTGAAGCTACTCAGACCACCACTACTGTTCTTGGTCTCGAGGATCGAGATTTAACTTCGGAAGTCATGGAATCGACGGTTATATCTGTAGAATCAATTGAACCTTTATATGATATTGATGATGCTCATACTGTTATTGAAGAAAGATCTATAACCTCTGAAACAATAGAAGCAGAGTCAATTATTATTACAACTGTTGAAACCACGAAAGAAACTGGATTACCCACTCAATTAATTACATCTGTAATATCAGAAGCGCAAACAACAATTGTTCCAGTTGAAGAATCTTCGACAGTATCAGAGGAACAATTTACAATTCTTCCAATAGAAGAGGCTTCTGAAATAAATTTTTTACCTTTAAGCGATGTGGAAATATCTTCAACAGTATCAGAAGAAAAATTCACAATTCTTCCAATTGAGGAAGCTTCTGAAATAAACCTATTACCTTTAAATGATGTAGAAGAATCTTCAATAGTATCAGAAGCACAAGCAACTATTCTACCGATTATAGAAACCTCAATAGTTTCTGAAAAACAGGTTACTATTATTTCAATTAAAGGTACCTCAATAGTAGAAGAACAGGTTACTATTCTCCCGATTAAAGAGACTTCAATGGTAGGAGAACAGGTTACTATTCTTCCAATTAAAGAAACCCCAATAGTATTAGAAGAACAAGCAACAATTCTTCCAATTAAGGAATCCTCATTAGTATCAGAAGAGCAGGTTACTATTCTGCCGATTAAAGAAACCTTATCTGTATCCGAAGAACTATTTACAATTTTACCAATTGCAGAAGCTTCACAAATTAATCTTTTACCTTTAAATGAAGTTGAACAACCGGTTACAGTATCAAAAGAACAGGTTTCAGTTAAAGAAACTTCAACAGTATCAGACGAAGAAACCTTATCTGGGTCAGAGGAACAATTTAAAGTTCCGATTGAAGAAGCTTCAGAAATAAATCTTTTACCTTTAAGTGAACGAGAATCATTAATTACAAGTTCAAGTATTTTACCATTAAATTCAGCTTTTAACTCTGATAATGACTCTATTGAAGAAACATCAAAAACATCATCATTTGAGTCACCCAACACAACATCAATTATTGAATCAACATCGACATCAACAATTGAATCAGGTGGTTCATCATCATCAACTGAATTAATTGATAATGAGATTTCAAATTTCAACACGCCAATTAGTACTAATGTACCATCTAAACCAGGATCTGTATTTCAATCCGTATCTGCAAGTGAAACTGGTATTGGTAAAGTTGAAATAGCGGATAAAGCATTATCCGAATTTTATCCTATTGAAGAAGAAATTGAAGAAGAAAATGAAAATTTCTTTTCAATCTTACCAATTGGAGCAGTATCTGGAATAAATCTAAATATACCAATGTCATCACCCTTACCCAATATCAATATTGGGATGGAAACCCTTGAAATACATGAAGAAAGGTTCTTTAGTGCGCTTCCTATCGAAGAAGATAACGATAGGTCCGAAGAACATACAGATGTTAGTACAAAGCAGTAACGTTGTGATAGAGATCAAAGAGAAAGATGATCAGTCAAAATAGTTATTATAATAGTTTATAGTCAGCAACAAAGGCCATGCTTATAATAAAAAGTTCATTTTCTGCTGTTCTAAAAATAACGTTTGCAGTTGCATTAAAACTTAAAAATTGCAAAATGGTATAAAAAGCATCCAAAGAGTGTTGAAAAGTGTCAAAAGCAGGAAAACGATTGATTGTCTGCTGAAGAACAAATTGTAAGCCTGTATGAACAATTAAATACAAGTAATCTTGGCTTTTGTGAAGAGATTTGTTGGACTCGGATAATAAATAATTAAGTAAACATTAAGTAATAAACATCAATAAAAATTAAATATTAATATTGCAATTTCTCTTTTCTTTTTGATTTCTTTTTTTAAACATTTCCATTCAAATTTTCATTCAAATTTTCATTCGAACTTTCACTTGGGGATAATAATGAAGAAGATTTTTACAAGGAAGAGCGGAGTTAACAGCCATGACTCCTCACCAACAGAATTGGAACCCATCTCTACTAGTACTCTAAATCTAAATTCCAATAGCCCCAAACAAAAAGTCTCCAGTGCCTCGGAGGACTCTTTCCACCCGGAGATCCACACCTCCTTTATCCCTTCAATGTCTCCCAAAAGCTACAGTAGCACGTTTTCCTTCAATAAGTCGAAACGGAGCAATAATAAATTGAAGAAAAGAGCTTCTGAGACAAATATTGCAAACAGATCCAGAGAAAATAACTCGTCTTTTTTGCAATTTCACGACAATGGGGTAAAAGTCGATGAATCATGTCTACTACCAGCCAAAGATCGCTTGACACAGCTGTTCGAGCCCACTGACCACGAGAAGATGTACAACAGCAACACCATCACCATCAACAGCTCCAACATCGTTATACCGTCCTCAGATCCGCTGTCCGTCCGGCCCTCGCCACAGCCCTCTCCACAACCCTCTCCGTCCCCCGCGTCGTCTCTGTCGTCCACGCCCCCTGTCGTCCCCCCATCAGCGAATGTAGGCCCTGCACTGGCAGTCCCGGACGCAGCACGACTCCACCAGCCAACGCAACCGAAGGTGGCCCTGGGCGACACGAGTATCGGCACTCCTGTAAGGCGGGACTCGACTAACATGCAAACGCACATATTTCCAAACACTTTTCAAAACATTCAACCTTCCAACAACTTTAAACACATTTCTTCTTCCAATTCTATAAACAATAACACGTCCCGTTCAACGACCCCAAATTCTTCTATGACTTCTAAAAACACTGGCACTACAACTTCCGATGATGACGACGTCCTGGATGATTCGGTTTATGCATATATCACAAACATCAATTCAATAGGCTCAAGTGACTCAAAATACACTCCTTTAAATAATTCAACATCTCCTAAGCAAAATCAAAATAAAACGAATTTATCAACGACAAATTCAAATTCTTCTATTGCGAAACGATTTGTACCATCTTTTAAAAGCCATAATGATTATGAATCTCTTGGAGCTAACTCGGAAGATGACGATGATGACGATGTTCCACCTCCAAGAGGAAGATATCAACCAGAACCAAAATATTCAAAAGTTTCTAGTGATTTAAACTCGAATTCTGGCTCAAACTATGATGATGATTCTACAAGTGGTGATGATGATGATGGACTAGATGATAATTCGATCGCTTCTTCAACTGCTTTACATACCATCCCCATACCAAATAATCCAAACGGTCAAAATACAAGTGTTGCTCCATCCTCAACCACTTCTACGGCTTTGCCAACTCCTGAGACTTCAAATACTTCTCATGATACTTCTATGAGTATTCAAACAAATCACAATATGCTTGACAATAATACTATGAATAATAAATCTGTTGTTGAAACTGATGACATAACATCTCCTTTAGAGTTTGATTATAGCACTGATCATTTTGCAACTATAGAACCTAGATCTTCAAATTCACTTGATAATACTTCAAATAGTACTAATATGCCTCCAAGAGCAACTAGAAGAGTCCCCTCAATTCAAAAATTCAACCAAACTAATAGACAAAGTTCAATAGCATCTAATAATGCTACTAAAAAAAATAGTATTTATAATAATGCTAGTTATATGGCTGAAGATCCATCACATGAACTTCCAATACCTGAAGTAGATTTTGACAAGTCAAGATTTTCACATCATGATGAAGATTCGGATGATAATGAATCAATATCATCAAGTGAAATAGATCCATTGGCTGAGGAAGATGATGAGGAAGATGAAGATGCAATGAAATCAAAAGAAGAAGCAATCATGTTAAGAAGAAAACAAGAAGCTCATCTTGCTGTTTATAGACAAAGTATGATGAAAATTACTGGTAAAGAAGATGTTAAAAGTCCTAATTATAATAGAATGACTAATTATTCTGGATTAACTCTTGGTAATAATGGTTCAAGAAATGTAATTAAAGAAGAAGAAGAACAATATGAAGATATTCCTTTAGCTATTTTACATGCTCATGGATTTCCTGAAAATCATTCTCCAATACCATCTGCAAATAATAATAGATTTACTGTTGCTGGTAATGGGAATTTATTAGATCCAAATAAACCAATACCTGATATATTGAAGCATGGGAATAATTCTCCACCTCAACCAAAGTTACCTTATGGTAATATGCCCAGATCTGGTACACCATTTGGTTTAAATAATTATGATGCTAATAATGCTTCTGATTCTAATGTTCGCTCATCAAGAGGTTTATTAGGTATTGTTGCAAAAGAAGAAGAAGAGAAGAAAATCTTACATAAAGCTAGTTTTAATAGAATGACTGGTAGAGAAACATTATTAAATTTTGGTGAGAAGAATAATTCAGCTCCTTCAATAATGATGGATAATCAACCTCAACAACAACAAGGTAATGGTAATGGTAATATAACTGATCAAATGTCTCAATTAATTCAAATGCAATTACAATTACAAATGTTACAATTACAACAATTAAATACACAAATGGGTAATCCAATGTTAATGAATAATATGAATCCAATGCTTCAAAATAGTAATGCTTCAATGATGGGTGTACCACCAATGGGCATGGGTCCTTCAATGATGGGTGCTCCTTCAATGATGGGGGTACCACCAATGATGCAACCTCCACAAAATACAATGATGAATAATAGAACATCAATGAACTCAGTTAATCCAATGTATTCAATGCCACCACCACAACAAATGTCTATGCCAGGTTCACCAATGCATTATCCACAACAATCATTTTCATCAGTTTCTGTTCCAAATTTTCAACAACCACCAATGTATCCACCATCAAATTATGCAAAATCAATAGCTCCTAGTGAAAGATCAACCATGTCAAGAAATTCAAAGAGATATAGACAACCACAAATTCATCCACATGTCTTACCATTAAATCAAATTAATTCAAATTCTAGAAATAGTATGAATAATCGTTCACATTCTCCTTTAAATCCATTAAATGGTAATAATTATTATGGAAATATGAATAATGGTAATATGAATAATGCCTTATCAAATTCACCAATACAAAATGCTATACCAATGGCTGATATTTCAAAATTTTCACCAGGTACTGCTTTTGATAAAAGAAGTTCAATTATAAGAAGAAGTCCAAATACTAATAATCAAAATAATAATTCAAATAATGTTATTGAAGAAGAAAGTGAAAATGAAAATGAAGATAAGGAACAATTAAAACAAGGCGAATTATTATCAAATACAAATTTACAATCATCTCCTGATACACCAAATGAATTAGGACCTAAAGGTTTAGGATTACAATCACCTTCAATACAACAACCCAATGGAGTTAGTACTTTTAATCCAACAATAAGACAAGTTAATGATCAAGAAGATGAAAATAGTTTATCTGAAATAGCAAAGAAAAAATTAGAAATGAAGAAAAAATGGGCGAATAGAAGCACTGGTAATAACAATAATAATAATAATAACAATAATAATAATACGGGTATTATTAATTTTGATGGCGATAATGATGATAGATTGAAATTAGATTTGAATGTTTCTACTCCACCTGTTACTACTACTACTGCCTAGGTTTTTTTTGGTGGAAAAGTAAACCTTGTACTTTTCATTTTGTTCTATACATCTAATAGTTTTGTTAATAGCTTTGTTTTTAACAAAACTAAAAGAAAACAAAATGGATATAAAAAAGGAGTAACAGGAAAAGTGTTGTAAATTTAAAAATACTTCTAATATTGAAGTTAATATTATCAATAAAATATGAAGGAATAAATTTGTTTTTGTTTTGATTTAAATTTAAATTTTGACTTCTATCTTTTCTATATATCATAATTTAAAAAAATATTTTTTTATTCTTCTTTTAATTTTTACATTCTAATTACGAATTTTTTTCATTATAATTAAGGCTAAATCTAGTTTACACAAAAAAATAGCCGTGGCGCTAGATTTAGTAAATTTTATATATAGTAAAATTCAATATCACAATTAGCTAAAGACTTGTTTTTTCTTTTTCTTTTCTTAAATATAAGATTGGTTTTAAGTTGTTTTGAATTAATGTTTAAATATTTGGTACTGTATATAAAATAATGGCACATTTTGTGAAATCAAAAAAATAATGACATGTCCGGGTGACCCCAATATAAATCAAAACACACCTTCAAATTAGTAAATAATAAATATTGCCTTCAACACTATAAAATACGCTTAAATACGAGAAATATTTAGTCAATTACCAACTCATATAATATAAGAAGTTAGTGAGAGAAAATCAAATCATAGAAAACAACTAAATATTTATTGGATATATATTTCAAAATGTCAGATCTTACTCCACCTCCCCTATCTTCTCTAAATTCAGACGATTCTTTAATTGTTCACAGATCTGAGCAGTTAACGTTTCCAAGTGAAAAACTGTTACATTATTTAAATGAGATTAGTGAAGTTTTGTTAGGGGCTTCTGTGGAAGATTTAAAAAAATCATCTTTTAATTCAATAGATTCTGTTAAGCTTTGTGATACGTTTGCAAATGATTCTCAACAATCTACTTTATTTGTTGTTAAAGAACAGATAAATACTCAAAATACAGAAGATAAAGGTATGAAATAATCTTTCTTTTCATCCACTAGAAATTTAACTAATATAATAAATATAGAAGAAGAAAATATACCAGAATATAGATATATTTTAGGTAATGAATTACAACCATCCATGAATTCAATATCAACATTAGCTATTATCAAGACAAATTCACAATTATCTGACTTATTACCTATTGAATTACAAGTTCAAGTTGTGAATTTACCAACTATATCAAATGTTACAACTGAAAATGAATCCGATAATGCTTTTGAAGCGTTGAGATCTTTAATAAGTAATGGTATTGCTCCATTTTTTGAAGTACTTGCTCATAAAACAACATCAGATAATCTTAATGATAATGATTTATTAAAAAATCATGATGATGATAAGGATACCTCAAGGGCAGTTTATGATACAACAAGAAAGAAAATCACAGAATTAGCTTTATCTTTTCAACATTTACAACAGAAAATTGTTATACCAAATTTAAGTGTTAGTGTTCATCCAGTAATAAAAAGCATAGTTGAAAAAGCAAGAAGTTCTGGTATAGATGTATCAATTGATCTTTTACCAAAAGATTTATTAACTGATACAAACTTTTTAAACTCCTTGCAATCAACAGTTAGTACATGGATTAAATCCGTTCAAAAAGTTACAAAGTTATCAAGAGACCCATCAGAAGGTACAGCAACACAAGAAATTGTATTTTGGACTTCATTAGAAACTGCATTATTATCATTACAAGAACAATTACAAGGTGAAGAAATTCAATTAACAATGGATATATTAAAAAATGCAAAAAGATATCATGCAACAATTGGCTTTTTATCAGAAACTGGGTTAAAAGAAGCAATTGAAACATCTCAAAAATATAATCAATTAATGAAAGATTTACCATTAGATGATTTATTATCATCTATTAATTTACCAAAATTAAATGAATCAATTATACAAATTTTCTTACATATGAAAAAATTAAGATCAACTTCTTATCCAATAAATAGAGCATTACCATTTATTGAAAGAATTTCTGATGATTTCAATTCAAAAGTTAAATCATTAATTAATAATTTAGATATTTTAAATTTACCATATAATAAATTTGAATTGATTATAAAAGAAATTGAATCTGTTTTTAATACATGGGATAGACAAGCTAAAAATTTTACAAATTTAGCAAGAGATGTTTTAAGAAAAAGAAATGAAAAATTTATATTCATTAAAATTACCTCCCATCATATTAAAACGAAAGAAAGGTTAGAATATATTTCTAATTTTAGAGCAAGGCATGAAAGATTAGTTAAAGCTTTAAAACATGTTGCTGATTCTGATATTGCTGAAACATTTAAATCTTCAATGCCTGATGATTTTGATCCCATTAATGAAATGAATATTGCTTATGAATTGGTTAAAGCTATTGATGTTACTGATACTTCAGAAGGTAAGAAATGAAAGTGTAAATATACGTCTATAAGTATTAATAACTAACTTTTTTTTAATTGTAGACGGCACCAAAAAATGGGATAAAGTCGAAAAAGCATATAATGAAAGAGCAGCAGCAGCAGAGCATATGGTAACAACAATGCTCAGAGAAGTTTTATCAAAAGGTAGAAATGCAAATGAAATGTTTTTTGTATTTTCAAAGTTTAATTCATTATTATCAAGACCTTCAATTAGAAATGCAATTCAAGAATATCAATCAAGATTAATTGATAATGTTAAAAAAGATATTATTAAATTACAAGATCATTTTCAAAAACAAAATGATTCTAGAGAAATGGCAAAATTAAGAGATTTACCTCCTGTTTCTTCAACAATTATAAGGGTCAAACAAATTGAAAGTAGATTGAAATTATTACTCCATAGGGTTGAAACGGTTTTAGGTAAACAATGGCAAGAATACGCTGAAGGACAAAAATTGCATGCTGAAAGTATGATTTTTTTAAGTAAACTAAACCCTCAACCAATTTATGAACAATGGCTATCCGAAGTTAATAAGAAAAGTTATAGTATAGAAGGTTTGGTTTTTAAAATTTCAAAAAATGGCACTACTGGTAATTTTGAGTTATCTGTTAATTTTAATGCAAACGTAATGGTTTTGTTCAAAGAAGTTAGAAATTTATGCTTTTTATCTTTTCAGGTACCTCATAGTATTATAAGTTCTGCTCGATTTGCGAGAAAGATTTATCCACAAGCTGTTAGTCTAACAGATTCGATAGACCTTTTATCCCAAGCATTTGATATCTCGCCAGACTTAGGTATGATAAAGGTATTATCATTTGCTTCACATAATAAAGTTCTTTCATTATTGGAACATTCATTAGTTATAAAGTGGGAATTGTTAGCAAGGGGTCATGATTTAAGGGCATTACCACAAGGTGGTTTATCAGGTTTATTAGAAAATCAAAACGTTCAATTAATTCAAGATCTAGAAATATCAATTTATTCATTTTATAAAACTGTTACTAATTTGAATGAGACCCAAAAGCATATTGATGATCAATTAAAGGAACTTCAAAAATGTAGTTACACAACTAATGATTTTGCAGTGATTATTAATAAAATTCAAACAATCGTTGATGAGTTAATTTTAGAAGGTTACTCTGAAATTAAATATTTTGTACATTATTTAAATGCAAACATTCAGAATATATTAACTGACAGAACAGTTGAAGCTATAAATAAATGGTTAGATATTTTTCAGAAATCAGATATTTCGAAATCTCGTGGTAACACCAATATTAATAGTAATGTTGGAGGTAATGAAAAAGATGATAAGTTTTCTTTAATTTCAGTACACGAACTTACGATTCAAGATCAAACAATATCTGTTTCACCACCATTAGAGGATGCAAAAGTTAAATGGTTACTTAGTTTTCATTCAGTTGTTAATATAAGTAGATCACAAAATAGAATTGATTCAACAAAATATGATATAAAACTTTCTGAATCTTCTGATAAAGGATTTCTAGAAATTTCAGAAATTTTAGCGGAGCAAATTTTTAAATCAATCGAAATCATTGAAACATATTTTACAAAAGCAGATCTTTACTTAAAGGAATGGTATCAATTTCAAAGTCTTTGGGATTTACAAATTTCGTCGATTGAAGAAGCATTAGGTGAAGATATTTCAAAATGGCTTCAGATTTTACAAGAAATTAGAAAAGCAAGACTTACCTTTGATACAATTGATATATCTAAATCTTTTGGCCCTTTAATCATTAATTATGAACAGGTGCAATCTCGTGTTAATGCCAAATATGATGTTTGGCAACGTGATATTATAGTAAAGTTTGCTCAATTATTGGGTAATGCCATAAGAGAAACCGATGCTGAATTATTGGTTGCTCGGGATGATTTAGAAAAAGCTATTATTGACCCTGTTTCAACGATCAGAACGGTAGAAGCGATTTCAAAAGTATATAAGGTTAAAGGTTTACTTCCTAGATGGGAACAACAATCCGGTGATTTCAAACAAGGTCAAAATACTCTTTCAAGGGCTAGGTTCTTTAAATTTGATATTGATTGGATGCATTGTGATCAAGTTGTTGGCGATTATTCTGCAGTTAGTGAACTTGTATCTAAAAAACTATCTATTATTGAAAGTCAAATGGATGTTATTTCTAAAAAGATTGAAGAAGAAATTGTGAAGATTGATTCTAGTATTATTAAGTTAAAAGATTCTTGGTTATCCAAGAAACCTATTTCTGGAAATATAAAACCCGGTATTGCTCTTGGTATACTAAAAGATTTTGAAACAGCTGCGTCAAAAATTGAACATGAAAAACAAGCTGTTATTAATGCTACACAGGGTTTAATTATTCCTATATCTGTTAGAGAATCATTGGTTGAACTTTTTAATGAATTAAAGGATTTGGAATCTGTTTGGATTTATCTTAATACATTAGACAAATCTATTACCGAAATTCGAGCGAAAAGATTCCAAGATATTCTTCCAAGGTCTATTCGTACAGAAGTTGATGACTTATTAGCTTCCTGTCGATCTCTTCCTACAAGAATTCGTCAATATGATGCATTTTTATATGTTTACAATAAGCTAAAAGCTTACCTAAAAACCATTTCTGCTTTATCAGGATTAAAGGGAATTAAAGATCGTCATTGGCAAAATATATTTTCTCAATGTGCAAAATCAGTTCCTGATATCATTACATTGGGTGATGTTTGGGATATTGATCTAATATTAAATTCACAGCTTGTTAAAGATATTGTAGCAACCGCTGCAGGTGAACGAGCACTTGAAGAGTCGTTAGCACAGATTAACGCAGCATGGTCCTCGTTTGCCTTAGAATTATTCAGTTACGAGAATAAATGCCGTCTATTAAAAGGATGGGATATTTTATTCCAACAATGCAGTGACGATTTGAATGCACTGTCAGCTATGAATCATTCCCCTTATTTCAAGTTATTCAATGAAGATATCAAGAAATGGGAAGAAAGACTAAATAAAGTACATGTTCTATTTGATACTTGGATTGACGTTCAAAAACAGTGGGTCCATCTGGATGGTGTCTTTGGTGATAATGCTGATATTAAGCGTCTGTTACCTGTTGAATCTTCTAGATTTCAAAATATCAGTACAGAATTGTTCATGATTTTGAAAAAGGTTTATAAGACACCTTTTGTCCTTGAAGTCTTGAATATTCCCGATATTCAGACGTCTATGGAAAGAATGTTGGATATACTAATTAAAATTCAAAAGGCCCTTGGGGATTATCTGGAAAAGCAACGGCAATCATTTCCTCGATTTTATTTTGTTGGCAATGAAGATTTGCTTGAGATTATTGGTAATTCAAAGGATGTCAGAAGAACAGAAAAACATTTACGAAAAATGTTTGCAGGTATTTCTGGTTTAGTACTAAATGATACAACTCTCACTATCGATGGTGTTTTATCAGATGAAGGAGAACAAATAAATATAATGAGACCAATTTCATTACCAAAGTTGCATTTACCAAATCAATGGCTAGGTGCATTGGAAGAACAAACGAGAATTACCTTATCTGAATTATTAGGGACCGCATTAGAAGACTTTAATACACTCTTTGAACAACCTGTGATTGAAGATGCTAGAATTATAGATTGGTTACAGAAGTACCCAGGTCAAATAATTGTTCTTTCTACACAAGTGAATTGGACAAGACAAGTGGAAGATACATTCTCTACTTCTAATTTCTCTCAGCTGTCTGTGTTGGTTGAAAAATATGATCAATTATTAGCCATTACAGCGAAAGCAGTACTTAAAAATATCACACCTCTAGATAGAAAAAAATTTGAAGTGTTGGTAGTTGAACTAATTCATCAAAAAAACATTATCGAAAAGCTAATTACCGAAAAAGTTGTTACAGCAGATAACCTTTTTTGGGATATCCAAATGAGATATGTTTTCAATGGGGGAGTTGATTACTTAGATAGATTGCAAGTACGTCAAGCTTCAACTGTTTTTAAATATGGATTTGAATACCTCGGTATTCCTGATAAGCTGGTTTATACTCCCCTCATTGACAAGTGCTTCTTAACAATGACCCAAGCACTAGGGCAAAAGATGGGTGGATCTCCATTTGGACCCGCGGGGACAGGAAAAACAGAATCTATTAAAGCTTTAGGTCAAAACTTAGGAAAACATGTTTTAGTTTTCTGTTGTGATGAGGCTTTTGACTATCAAGCTATGTGTCGTATTCTAATGGGTATATGTGAGGTTGGTACTTGGGGATGTTTTGATGAATTCAATCGTTTAGATGAAACTATTTTGAGCGCTGTGTCTTCTCAAATTGAACTTATTGAACTAAATATCAGCAGCTCTTCTAGTGAAATAGAACTTGCCGGTCGCCAAATCAATGTTCATAAAGATGTTGGAATCTTTGTGACTATGAATCCTGGATACGCTGGGAGATCTACTTTACCTGAGAATTTAAAGAAATTGTTCCGGTCAATATCTATGAAAACTCCAGATCAAACAGTTATCGCCGAAGTCATATTGTATACACAAGGATTTGTACACGCTGATAACCTTTCTTCCAAATTGTCACCATTTTTTAGTACTTTGGAACAAAGAATGACAAAACAATTGCATTATGATTTTGGTTTGAGAGCATTGAAAAGTGTTTTAATGGCTTGTGGTTCTATCAAACGAAAAAAATTAGAACTTGGGTCAAAGCAGGATACCATTGAAGAAGAATCTCGAACTATTTTACAAAGTATACGTGAAACTATAGCCCCTAAACTAATAGAAGAAGATATCATCATAATGGAAGAGGCCGAACAAGAATTTTTTGAAGGTATTGTGTGTGTACCAGTTGTTTCCCTTGATATTGACGTTCTTAAATCGGTGGCCACAGATGCCGGGTATCTTTCTACTGAAAGTTGGTTGCAGAAGGCCATTCAACTATACCAACTCCAACTTGTCCATCATGGTATAATGCTTGTGGGACAGTCGGGAACCGGAAAAACTGCCATTTGGAAGACCTTATTAAAAGCCTTAGACAACATTGACTCTAAGGAGAGTATTTCTTACGTTATCGACTGTAAGGTAATGTCTAAAGATCTTCTATATGGCAGTCTTGATGCAACTACAAGGGATTGGAATGACGGCCTCTTTACCAGTATCTTACGTCGAATAAAGGAAAATCTTAGGGGTGAACTGCAAAAAAGAGTGTTTATTGTTTTTAATGGTGATGTGGATCCAAACTGGGTCGAGAATTTGAATTCTGTTTTAGATGATAACAAGGTTCTCACACTCCCCAATGGTGAACGATTGTCAGTACCGAATAATATTAGATTGTTGTTTGAAGTAGATAGTCTGAAGTATGCTACCCCAGCTACAGTCAGTAGATGTGGAATGATATGGTTTCCAGAGTCATTAATCACCCCATCTATGTGTCTCCACCGATACATTGATAATCTTAAACATAATCAGTTAGAAACACTCGAAGAGAATATATCTCTATCTACTTCTAATGTGGTAACCATGGAATTACAATCTGCGTATGCCAGGGAGGTGGAAATGGTCCTTACACATGAGTTACTAGTGAGAGCTCTCAATTTTTCCAAAGATTTGCACCATATTATGGATTTYCATGATCGYCATAGTGTCGAAATGCTTTTTACAATGATTGATGTCTACTGTCGAAAATTTGTTCTTTATTTCGTCGAATCTGGATCTTCATCCTATGAGGAAGTCTCKAAAGATTATGCTGCCAAATCTATTTTATTGAGTTTAACATGGGCTTTTTCAGGTGATTGTCCCCTTGATGAAAGAAATGATTTTGGGCTTTTATTATTCKCTCTTCCTGYATTTTCAAATTATTCGCCTGGTGATGATAATCTAATTGATTTTGATGTGTCRYTACCAGAGGCCTCATGGCAGATGTGGATCAGACAAGTTCCTCATACTGATCTTGAAACACATGCTATAACGCAACCAGATATTATTGTCCCAACTTTAGATACTGTTAGACATGAAGATTTGATTTATGGTATTCTTAATGATCATAAACCGGTGCTTCTTTGCGGTCCGCCTGGTTCTGGTAAAACAATGACATTATTTGGAGCATTAAGAAAGTCACCAACTCTTGAAATGGTTGGATTAAACTTCTCAAAAACCACTTCACCGGATTCTATCATCAAAACCTTGGAACAGTATTGTAAATATAAGAAGACTCCCCAGGGTATTACGCTTTCACCGACACTAATTGGAAAATGGCTAGTTTTATTTTGTGATGAAATCAATCTACCAGCTCCTGATAAATATGGTACACAGAAGGTAATATCTTTCATAAGGCAGCTTATAGAACAGCAAGGATTTTGGAGACCTAAAGATAAACAGTGGGTCTCAATCTCAAGAGTACAAATTGTTGGTGCATGTAATCCTCCAACTGATGCAGGGAGATCAACATTAAGTCTGAGATTCTTACGACATTGCTCGCTTATTATGGTTGACTATCCTGGTGAAACCTCTCTTCGACAAATATATGAAACCTTCAATAATGCTGTACTAAAGTGTGTCCCTAGATTAAGAGGTTATGCTGCACCATTAACTAATGCGATGGTTGAATTTTATATGAGATCCCGTCAAAGATTCACCCCGGATATGCGATCTCACTACATCTACAGTCCCCGTGAACTTACAAGATGGGTCCGAGCTATATATGAAGCAATTAAACCACTTGAGGATATGTCTCTGGAACAATTGGTCCGTCTTTGGGCACACGAGGCTCTAAGATTGTTTTACGATAGATTAGTCAAGGATGAAGAAAAGAATTGGACTTCGGAGTTAGTTAATCAGATTGCAATGGAAAATTTCCCCAATATTGATCACCTTGAAGCTCTAAGACGACCTATACTTTACTCTGATTGGACAAGCAATTACTATATTCCTGTGGATCAAGAAGAGTTAAGGGTTTTTGTAAAAGAAAGATTGAGAGTATTTTCAGAAGAAGAATTAGAAGTTTCATTAGTTCTATTTGATGATGCCCTTGACCATATTTTAAGAATTGATAGGGTTTTAAGGCAGCCACAGGGCCATATGATTTTAATTGGCGCTAGTAGTAGTGGTAAAACTACTTTTGCAAGATTTGTTTCTTGGATGAACGGTCTTAAAGTTGTGCAACTTAATGTTCATAGGAAATATACAATTCAAGATTTTGATTCTTCGTTGAGAGATATTTTAAAGCGATCTGGCATACATGGTGAACGAATTTGTTTWATAATTGATGAGTCAAACATCATGGATACAGCTTTTATTGAAAGAATGAATACCACCCTTCTTGCTAATGCAGAAATCCCTGGCTTATTCGAAGGAGATGAATATGTAGCATTGATAAACGCTTGTAAAGATGAGGCACAAGCTCAAGGTCTTTTACTTGAATCTCAGGAAGAGCTATACAGATGGTTTACCCAACAAATTGTTCAAAATATTCATGTTATTTTCACAATGGATACTCCTGAAAATAATTCTTCACCTCAAATTATTTCTTCCCCCGCTTTATTCAATCGATGTGTCTTAAATTGGATGGGAACATGGTCCAATAATTCTTTATTCCAAGTTGCTGCAACCAAAATTAACACAGTTGCAATTGATAAGACAGATTTTGTTGCTCCCAACATGGTATCAAATCTTTCCAATTACCCACTTAGTACATATAGGGATGCCATTGTTAATGCTACTGTCTTCATTCATCGTTCGGTCAAGGCTATTGTTGCCCAAAGAATAGAAAAGGATGGTCAAAGTTTATATATCAAGGAAAGTCCAGGCTACTTTTTGGAATTTATTGAGAAGTTGAAGGAAATATATCTTAAAAATAGTGAACAATTGGAAGCATTGCAAGGAAGAACAATATCCGGCCTGAGAATTTTTAAGACACATTTCTTAGAAATTAAAAATCTGAAAAATACGTTGATGACTCAGAAACAGTCGCTCAAAGTAAAAACTGATGAAGCAGAAAACCTTCTTCGACAAATGATCACCGATCAAAATGAGGCAGAAAGAAAACAACAGAAATCAGTTAATATCAGGATTTCATTAAAAGAACAAGAAGAAATTATATCTGCTCGCAAAGATTCTGCATTGAGAGAGTTAGAAATGGTTGAGCCTGCGATTATCGAAGCTCAAAAAGGTGTTAAGAACATCAAAAAACAGCATCTACAAGAAATAAGAACGATGTCCAATCCTCCCGAAGCCGTTAAATTGGCTATGGAATCGATTTGTACTATCATGGGTCATCGTGCTTATACATGGAGAGATGTCCAATCAATAATTCGTCGTGATGATTTTATATCTAATATTGTAAATTTTGATAATCAATCACAGCTCACACCTCAAATCCGCTCTATTATGGAAAGAGATTATATATCCAAGCCGCAATACAATTATGAGATGGTTAATAAAGCAAGTAAGGCATGTGGTCCTTTAGTTCAGTGGGTTGAAGCACAGATCAACTATGCCTCTATATTAAATAGAGTCCAACCATTAAGAGATGAGGTTTCTCTACTTGAAAAAGAGACTAAACAAACCAAATCGCAATTGATTGCTATTCAGGAGATGATTGCTGAATTACAAAAGAGTATTGAAAAGTACAAAGATGACTATGGATTATTAATTAGTGAAACTGAAAAAATTAAAATGGAAATGAATTCTATTGAAGGTAAAGTTGGTAGGAGTATGCAACTAATGGAAAATTTGTCCGGAGAAAAATCAAGATGGGCCTCTAGTATTCGGGAATTCGATCAAAAAAGAGATCACTTAGTTGGTGAATCTATTCTTTCTGCTGCTTTTGTTACATATTGTGGTTATTATGATCAATCTATGAGAGCTCAATTATCACATGTTTGGCAGCAATTTTTGAAAACTTCAAATATTCCCTTTGGTGAGAATTGGAATGTTGTTAATACTTTATCTACCGCGGAAGAGAATCTGAAATGGCAAGAAAATGGATTACCTAATGATGAACTTTTCATTCAAAACGTCATCATGCTAGAGAAATCTAACAAATATCCATTTATAATTGATCCTACTGGACAAATTCTAGATCTTATCTCAAATTTGAATAATCAACATAAACTTATTGTTACTAGTTTCTTGGATGATGGGTTCGCAAAACATCTCGAAAATGCTTTAAGATTTGGAAGCACTATCGTCATTCAAGATGCAGAACATTTAGACCCAATTATCAGCAGAATTCTCAGTAAAGAATTTCAAAAATCTGGTGGACGAGTATTAGTTAAACTTGGTAAACAGGACATTGATTATTCTCCAAATTTCAAGATGTACCTTTTAGCAAAGGATCCAACATTACGTATTCCATCTCATATATCCAGCCGAACAGCAGTTGTTAACTTCACAATCACAAAAAGCAGTCTTGAGGCTCAGATCTTACAAAAATCATTAATGTTTGAAAAACCGGAGATTGAAAATAAAAGAAGAGAAATTATTAAATTACAAGGTGAATATAAGGTTCATTTGACCCAATTGGAAGATAAATTGTTGACATTATTATCTACTTCAGATGGAAATATTTTAGATAATGATGATTTAATGACAACCCTAGAAACACTAAAGGTTGAATCTAAGGAAATTGAGAAGAAGATGAGTGAAGTTAGTATCATCATGGAGAATGTAGATGAAACCCTCAACATCTATCGTCCACTTGCTCTTAATTGCACCTTATTATTTTCTCTCCTTGATAATCTGAAATCTATAAACAAGATTTATCAATTCTCATTGAATTATTTTATATCTGTTTTTGATTATGTTATTAAAAGTCCTCACACTTCCGAAAATGAGAATATCAGAGTTGAATCTCTCATTATAGAAATGTACCGTGAAGTATTTTCAAGAACAGCTCTTTCTTTACTCCATAAAGATAGGTTGCTATTAGCTTTATGTCTGTTTTATTTGTTTAATCATCATAAATTTGGAAGCGAGTTCAAAGAGAAATTTGATAAGATCTTCAGAACATTATCGGTTGAAGAAATTACAGAAGATGAATTGGGTGATGCCTTAAGAGAAATTACTGATGAGAGTGTCACTATGGCACAAGATTATAACGAAGAAAGATTTGCAGAAAACCATAGACAACCCATTTTTAAAACACTTCAGCCAGCTATAACGGCATTGTCTAAGGCTTTGGATTCGCCTGAATCACTTTTAGATTCAATTCCCCTATTGTGTAACTCTCTTCTTAACAAGTCATCAATTCATTCTACAAAGTATGATTTATCCGATATTGTGAATGATCAAGTTGAACCATCAACACCAATTATTTTGTCATCGCCAACTGGATATGACGCGAGTTTTAAAGTGGAAAGTTTAGCCAAACTAAAAGGCATTAATCTTACAATTGTTGCAATGGGATCACAGGAGGGTATACAAACCGCTAATAAGGCACTACAAAAAACTGCCAAAGAAGGCGGTTGGGTAATGTTACAAAATATTCAAATGTCACCTCTTTGGTTGAATTACCTAGAAAAACAAATCAGTTCATTATTCCCTCACCCAATGTTTAGATTATTCTTAACCTCAGATATTGGTTCTATAATTCCGAGTACATTGCTCCGTACATCAAGGGTTTTGGTATATGAAAATACTCCAGGTATTCGAGCTAGTGTTTTAGAGAGTTTCAAAGGTATTAAAAAAGAAAAATTCTCTGAAAATCCTTTAGAGAGGAAGCATCTTTACTTCTTGCTTTCTTGGCTGCATGGTATTATTCAAGAACGTTTACGTTTTGTACCTATAGGTTGGACAAAAGCACACGAATTTAATGATGCTGATTTTGAAGTCAGTGTATCAATAATTGATAAATATATTAATCGTATTTCACAGAACAGAACCAATATTCCTCCTGAATCAATCCCATGGGAAACCTTGCAATACCTTATTGGAGAAATATCATATGGTGGACGTGTTGATGATACATCAGATTTAAATATTCTAAGTTCCCTTGTTAAATCAATTTTTAGCCCTCATTCTTTTGATATTAATTTTAATCTTATATCAAATCCAGTAACAGAAAGAGATAATAATGAACTTATTATTCCTGAAGCTAGATCAAGGGAAGATTATGAAACTTGGATTGCCAAGCTACCGGATCATGAACCTCCAGCATGGCTTTCGTTAGAAAATGATACAGAGAAAGTTATGAGTGTTTTAGAAGGTAAGTTAATATTTTTTCAACTTTTCTTATATCTGTCAACTTTACTAACTATTTTTCACTATAGGTCGAAGATTGGCTTCTTCAGCGTTAAATATGCTATTGGATATAAAATGATGTTTTAACTAATGAGTAGTATAGTATTTTGTTTATGTTAATTTATGTTTACATTGTTTAGTTTTACAATGTCGTAGTACATTTCAGCATCACTAAGTAACTATGAGAATCATAATTTTGTGCATAACAAACACAAAACTTTCAGGCAAAAACAAATGACTGATCAATGAGGAAGGATTTCGTTTTTTTTGTTTAGCATCTTGCAATTGCTGATTTTTAATAATTAAAAGATATATATCTGGATCGGATATAATGCGAAGAAATGGGTTGCCTTTTGTAATATATAAAAGGTTATATCTACTTAATAAGACTGAAATCCACCAATCAAATGTTTTGCGAAGGCAGCCCCCATTAAACCTGGGTTTAAGACAACAAATTATAGATAGAGCAGTATTAATATCATTAAGGGAGATTAGAAATTATTCGACGAAGGCTGATAGTCATGAAATGCTAATAGATGATTATCAATGGTTTAAAGATGATTATCCAAACCCAATGGATCCAGAAAGTGATTTAACATTAAGACTTGAAATAAAATCGCCTGATATTCCAAAAGAATTAAATTCTACAAATAAACTATTAAAAATTATAACTGGCTCGGTTATAAGATCAGTTATTGATTTAGATAAAGAGTTTGCAAAAGAAAAAATCATAAAAGATATATCGCGATCAAATAAATTCAACGATCAATCGAATGTATACTTACTACTAGATGATTTAATAAATTCAAGAAGAACGAATGACTTTATTGAAGTAATTCGATCAAAAGAAGATTATGGCATCGATCTAACCAATACTGAATTTGAATCGTTAATGGAAAAACTTCAAAAGGGACATTATTTTAAACTTTCATTAATTCTATTCAATTCTCTTAATACCAGTAAATTAACAGTTCAGTTAAAATGGTTAGAGTATCTGTTAAGATCATCCTATAAAATAAAATCATATCTTGATTACGAAAAAATATTTTTGAAATATATGAATATTAAAGAATACAATCTATCGCCGAAATTCTACTCGTGGGCAATTGAATCATATATTAAGACAAGTCAAATTACAGTTGCGGGAGAATTGTTTAATAAAATTCTAAATGATTCACCAGAAAAATGTAAAATTCATAAAATCTTAACTGAGTATATGAAAGGTTTATTTTATTACTCGAAAGATTATAAATTGATGAAATCAGCTTTTAATAAGTGGTATTTAAAAGGATTACCAATACACGATTTAGTATATGGTTTATTATTAAGGGGATGTTATTTCTGGGGGACAACCGAGGAAAAAGAAGAATTGAACAAACTTTTGGTAAAAGAGAATAAGCTTGATAATGTTTATGTTGAAACTGTTCGGATGGAACGATTAATAATAGGGAAAGATTTTGAAACAGCATTAACACTCTTAAAAAAATTACGAGAGGAGCAATTAAAAATTGATACAGATGAAAATAAATATATTTTACATGAAATTTATAGATGTTTTTGGAAGGTTCTTGCCAAAGACGCTAATAGTGAGCATATTATTGAAGTTCTACAACTAATGAATGATGATAAGTGTATGGAGGATCGGATTATTCAATTATCGGTAACAAGATATTTTGCAAAACAGGGTGACATAAACGCTTTGATTGATTTTTGTTCAACCCTAAATTTGGATAATAAAGAAAATTTTATAGGTCTGGCACAAGAAATATGGAAAACATATATTAAGAAATATCCAACACATGCCTTGCAAACTACAAAAAAGTTGAAAAGAGAATATTTAAATAATAATGATATCGGGATTAAAGATATGTTTAGAGTTGTTAAAAATATAAGACTTTCAACAAAAACATCTTCGAAATATAATGAATTACACCCAGAGTTAAGAAACAATATTGGTAAATTAAAGTATATAATTCAGGAAGAATTAAAAAAGTCCAATGGTAAGCAATTAGAAGTTATTCATGGCATGATAAGATTGGGTATAAAACCAGACAACTCGATGCTCTTAAATCTCGCTGATTACTATAAATTTCAGTATTACAATAAACCCGAAAGGTGTATTGAAGCTGAACAATTGTATAAAATAGTTAAAGAAAATAATCTTACAAAATTTCCAAAGTTAAGCACTGAAATCTCTGAGGCAAAGGCTTTGGTTGATGAACTGCATAGAACAGAGATGAATAAAATAATAAAAGAAGAAAATTTTAGTAGATTATTCACCAATATTTCATCATCTCTGATATCAAATAATTATTTCGATTTTACAGCTAGTCAACTAATTAGATTAGCTTTCTTAACTCTAAGGTTACAGCAACCAAAATATTCAATGGATTTGGTTAAAAGAGCTATTACAGTTAGAGGGGGGGATATGATATTAATCGATTATTATGTTCTTTCGAAAATATACCGTTCTTTAAAGAATTATGACATGTATTTTAAAGTTCTTGAAGAATTGTTTAAAAGTGATACTTATGTATATCCATACTTTGCAAAGGAACTTTCAGAAGCGAAATTTGTTTTTACGAAACAAGAAATGTTCAAAGAATTAAAGACTTTAGATTATATTTATAAATTATACTATAAAAAGGTAAATAAACAAAAAATGGAGGAAAGAAAGGATCAAAATTCCTTCTTGGAATTTTTTGGAAAACATTGGGAGAAGGAGAAGTAAGCAGATCTTATTTTTTCTATGATGTATATAGACTTTTAGTGTTGGTAAAATAATTCTATAAATATAGCCATTTAATATACAATATGTTAGATTTACTTAATGCAATAAAGAATAAATTCTAATAAAGGTCATAAAGATCATCCAGATTAATGAAGGTGATATAAGAGGAAGTTTAACCTATTTATATACTAATCTATTCAGTGATTCCAGACTTAGATAAATCTAGACTTGATACAATGAGATGATAGAGATTGTAAGGGTATCTAACAATGAAAAGTTGAAGTTGGTTTTGTACTACTTGGTGAGTGCCAATTTTTGCTATTTCACGTATTCCAAATATGCATCAAAAATTCCAAAGATGTTAGGTTGCTAGGATATGCCAGTAATTACTCGTTTTTTTTTTGTATCCCACCAATTAACAATGTCAACAGAAGATCCAGGAGAGTCAGAAACACACAACACACCTCTAAATGAAAAGATCAGTGGCATCCCAAAAGAAAAAATCAAGTCCATTTCTATTGTGAATGAGATTGTTGACGATACCCTTCTTTATAACACGATACTGACGGCTGTATGTATACACACCTTCACTCATGGCCATGAGCTAACAATATTGTAGAACCCAGAAGTTCAAAAAGGATTAGTTGCAAACTTTCTAAAATTTTTTACAAGTTGTGTCATTTGTCAAGAACCAATGTATTCTCCTTTTGTTACAGGATGCGGTCACACTTTTTGCTATGATGTAGGTATCATGATAATCTTTTGATCTTATTTCAATCTTATTTTGTGACTAACAATTAATACAGTGTATATTAGGTTGGTTAGAACGAAATAAAAAATGTCCTGTCTGTCGAGCGAAAATATCATCCAAACCGGTCTTAAATGTAAAGGTTTGTATTTAATCTATTTAATCTATTTACTCCATGTCGTTATGCATACAACAAAATTTGCTAATATTTTATAATCATGATTAATTAGATAATGGAAATGACAAACATGTTAGTTGAAACTGCACTTAAACAAAGTGACGAAAAAAAAGGAAAAGATATATTAAATGAAAAAGAAGAAGCCATAAAAACATATAGACAGCATGAAATACGAGGAGAACTATTTCAAAATATCTTTTCAGACGGTACTACTTATGTTGATCCAGATGATAATATACGAAGATGCTCACATTGTCACTGGGAAGTTAATGGGACGATGTGTATTAACTGTGGCTTAGAATTTGATAGAGATTCTAATAGCGAAAGAGATAATGATGATGAAGAAGATGATGATGATAGTGAGAGGGATGAAAGTATGGATGATACAGAACTTCTTAATCAATTCGCAAGAATAGGAGGGGGTATAGTGTTCGAAGATGGTTTTTCCGGTTATGATGAGAGCGATTCAGATGGTGTAGGTTCATTTATCGATGATGAATCAATAAGAGAAACAGGAAGGGATTCTGACGAATCGTCTAATAATAGTATAATTAATACTATGGGAGATGTTGCGATAGATATTTCAGAAGTCGGAGAAAGTTGGCTGGATCAACATGATGATGATGACGATGAATATAATAATCAGAGTTCTGACGGTGGTATGCATATCATTCAGATGGGCCCAGATGTAAGTTTTGAGGAAATTGATTCCGATCGAAGCTCAACTCAAGAAGTAGACGATGAAAGTGATGCCCCCGTTTATGACATTTCTCACGAAGAGCATGAGCATTATCATGAGCCAGATGATGATGACGATATTCTAGTTACAAGATCAAGGTATAACAGGAGAATCATCCATGTTAAAAATGATGATAGTTCAAATGATTCAGAAGAAGAACAACCCACTAACTCAGCTGGAAATAGCTCAGATGAAAATATAGATGGAACTAGTGGACCTTCTAGCTATGGGGTTATAGATAATGCTAATGCTGTTGAACGCGTAGGAAGTCCGAGCGAAAGTGCAAACAATCGACGAGCAAAAAGAAGGATGCACAGAGGAAGGATTTCAAACTTCTTTCGAACACGGTCATGATCTTATAAAATACATATAACAATGATAACATCTAATAAAATAATAATATGGTGGTGATTTTTGTTATCATTAGGATATTAAATTTGCTTAATTTGTAAAAGTTCAAATTATAAGGTTAACTATACGGTATGCCTACATAGTAAAAATGAGAGATCAACCCTGCACGCTACACATCTTTTTTCTCCACCCTCAATCTCAATGTTCTAATAAAGTTTTACATAAATAATCCTCTCAGGTTAATCTATCATATATCCAATTTTAAAAAACAGCTTACAGAAATATTTCGGGAATTTATTTTTTCCTCTTTAAGAAAATGTATGGGTCACACTGCATCTTCATCTTTGTTTTCAATCAACTCAAAAGCTACTGTAATAAGCAAGACGTACCCGTCCCCGGTGAAAACAGGAAAAACTTCTGGACTGTATTGTTACATAATTGTAATAGGTACGTACGCGTAGAAATGTATTAGGATTATTATATATTTATAAATTTAAATATACATGAAGCAAAATTCAAGACAAATTTAGATATATAAAAAAAGAAAAGCAGAACTTTTACATATAAATACTTAATTAATTAACTTAGGCCATGATAGCTTCTATCTTAACACCAAAATTTATAGAATCTGTAATATGCAGGTTTTGAATTTAAGTATTCAGTTTCCTCTGCAATCTCTTGTTTCAAGACATCAAGATCGAATTCTCTTCTACCTGTATCAAGATCCATATCTTTTGATCTAATGTACCATCTCCAATTTCTGGTCCAAAGCTTATGACCAATATAAATGGCCAAAACAACGGGAACACATAAATAAGCTTCGAAAAAGGCACCTGCATCTGGACTTGCTCCAATTGGGAATAAAGCGACCCAAAATTGGGCAATAAGCACCAAAATATTTAATCCAAGTCCATAATATGAGCCTATTACACCGGTATGTGATTTGAATGATAATTCTTCAGTACTTCTACCTTGCTTCTTTAAAGCATATCTAAACCTTATGTGACAGAAGCAGGTTGATCCCCAAGTCAGAATACATGATAAACCAGTTATCGCATATAACCAGGTAAAAACATCACCCTCTTTGGGCGAAGCGGCTAAAAAGCATAATAAACCGAATACACCACTTAATGCAATACCATATAACGGTCTACCTCTTCTGTCTATATATCCAAGGCACTTTGGTGCCATGTGAAGTTTTGCCATGGCAGCAACAGTTCTTGAACAAGCATAAACAGCCGAATTTCCAACGGATAAAACAGCAATCATAATAACAACATTGAATAATGATGGAAGACCCTTAATACCTGCATTTTTTATTGCTAAAACAAATGGTGAAGCAGATGCATCGGCGCTTGAAGACGAGATAAGACGTTTCTCGGTGTAAGGAACTAAAAAGCCAATTAAACAAAGAGAAACCATATAGAAAAGAAGGATTCTCCAAAATACTTGTTTCGTTGCAGTTGGTATAACTTTTCTTGGATTTGCGGTTTCAGCAGCTGTTAAACCAACTAATTCAGTACCATTGAATGAAAATGCAGCAGTAACGAAAACACTTGCAACACCTTTAAAGCCATGAGCGAATGCACCAGGTGTATGCCAGTATGTAGATCCAATATAATCACCATTTGGACCACCACCACATATCAAGACAATACCAAGTATGAAGAACCCAATAATTGCAATCACCTTAACTGAAGAGAATATAAATTCTGCTTCACCATAACCTTTAACGCCGAATAAATTGATTGACATTATTAGAACATAAAATATTGCTACCCAAGCAGCTGAACTAATTGAACTATTCCAAAATTTAATCGTAATTGAAGCAGCTACTAATTCTAATGGTAATACAATCAGCCATTGACCAGCATAGTTCCAGCCAATTGCAAAACCCCATGATGGATCAATAAACTTTGTACAATAAGTTGCAAAGGCACCAGGTAAAGGAAAAGCAACAGATAGCTCGCCAAGAGCATGAACAGTGCAAAATAACATTGAACCAATGAGACCCCAAGCAATAAGTAAAGCAGCTGGGCCACCAGTTCTTAAAGCAGATCCAGAACCAACAAAAAGACCAGTACCAATAGCACCACCAATTGCAATCATTTGAATGTGTCGATTTTTCAACGATCTTGATAATGGAGATTGTGCAGTGGCAACCATTGCCTTCTCAACTTCTGAAAGATTTGGATCTAATTCATCCTCATTAAATGGTTTAAATGAATCCACAAATGATTGCCATTTACCAACGGAGCTTGTTTCTGCAGAATAAACATTGACATCCTCCTGGTTCGAATCTACAGAGATATCTTGTTTTTTAGTCTCTATTCCAGACATAGTGAAGAAATAGCTTTAAATGCTTTATAATTCATATTGAAATGAAGTGGGATTGTGCCTTTATATAATAACAGTTGTATATACAGATGTCACAAAAGATAGAAATAATTATAATGTGAATATATGCATATATATGATTAAGGAAAAGTAATCATACCAATATACAGAATCGCAACATAATTTTCTAAGAATATTGTCTTATTTTGCCAACTGCATCTGATGTTAGTAGGATTATGTACGATAGGTTTTAAGGAATAGAAAATCTATATAAAAAAGGGATGTAGAATCTGAATATACGATGAGAAACATTAATATTTGTACATGTTATTTTGTAATTGGATTGAGTTCTCTTAAGATTGACTCTGTGCGTTTTTTTCAAATGAATATATAGCACTCCAATGCGCTTGATTAAGGATGATGAAACATCAAATATCAAGCATTTGGATCTCGCTCCGCGGCAGCCAAAGCATTTAAAACTATACTATTGGACAATTAATATTAAAGCCGTGGCCACAAATTTTAATGGCTTTAAAATTCTTTTTGTTTTGCATCGGTAGATATTTGTAGCCCGGATAATTGCAAATATAGGTGTGTTTCAAAAGGAAATATGTATTGTGGAGGAGGGCCGATGCCGTTATGGAAGAACCCCCGAGGAAATCGATGAGCTAATACGTCTTAAAATAAGCATACGCTTTCTAATTATGCACTACGGATTTAGCCAGCTGCAGCTGTCCACCCTACATAAGTATTCTGCAGCTTTTACAGCAAGCGCTGGCCATAATTATATGAATTCGAAGATCTTTTACAGGTTATTTATAATTAGGAGGAGTACATCATCTCCTCTGAATATTTAAGTTAATATATTATAATTATATAAAAACCACAATCAACACGTTATATAAAAGTACCCAAAAAGATTTTAAAGGTCGACTACTCTTATTAATCCTTCAGTTTCAGTTTCAACTTTAATCACTAGGTGTAATATCGGTTTTATTATTCTACCACCACGTAGGATCAACATATACTATACCTTATAGTAGTATATTTTATTATCTGTAGTTTGGTGGAGCTGATTAATTATAATATCATAATTATAGATCTGTAGCAGAACATTTAAAGCTTTTGCCGCATAGAATTCCATTTATATGCAGGCCACAGCTGCTTAATTAAGCTTGTCCAAATTGTTACATCAATATTGTAAGCTTCTTGGCGTCTAAAATAAATTATAAAGTTTTACCTGAAAATAATATGAAGTAACAGCTATAGCTAATTATAGAATTGAAATTATTACGAAGGCTACAATTAAATATTATATGATATTGAACTATTATCAACACTAAAACTCAAAACACTAACTTAAAACGTAACTGCAAAATAAAGCTCCAGTACTATGCATATGAATCTATGGTATCTGTATATGCATATGCATGTGTCTTTGTTCACCTTCGCAGCTTGATTAGATCAATTACTTCCTCATTAGCACTATTAAATGTATCTCATAGCGACAATCCAGGTGACCCACAAGATCTTATAAGGCTTAATTATAAACACTCTAAACCTTTATTATATATGATTCCCACATTTGGAAATATCTTAAGATACCGATTGGAAGTATTTCTTAGCAATTGTAATTATATTATATATTTAAATATTTAAATTTGAAAGGGAATCTGTATGTCTTAAATTCACAGTGTCAGATCTAGAACGGCTACTTATATATTTTAAACTTACGGCGGCTACACTTTTAGCATATTATATTGTTACATCCGAGCACTCAAATGTGGTGTATTTGTTTTTAGACACCACAAGAATTATATACTCTAAAATACACCATAAATGACTTCTAGAATTTTGTGAAACGAGATTTTATGTAATTTTAATTACAAAAACAATTTCAACTAGCAAATCTAATTGAAATTTGCAATCTGAGTAACAATAGATTCTCAATTACTGAAATACATGAAGGCTTAATATTGCACCTTCATCATCTGTGTGGTTCATTGTAAAGCAATACAACGACTCTTCTGGGGTAACACCTATAGAACAAGAGAGCCCGCAGAGCATACCTAAATAGCAGTTGATCAAATTTTGAAAGTTTTAAAACCTTTCCCCTTGCATCCGGTTGAGGATCTGACTTCATAGCTCAACATTGGAATATCAAAGACCATACATTTCTGTAAAAACATGAATATGGAATATTTTCGGCATGTAAGGCCCTTTTTTCAATATGAAGAATGAATGAAACGGAATGATATAATCTAAAGACAGACTGAAGCGGTATCCTTAATGTTATGTCTTTTTCAAAACATTCGGAAAGCATGCAGTTATCTTAAGTTTAATATCCCTTGAAATTAGCTTAAACGCTTATAGATATGAGGAAAGTGTATCTGTTATATAAACTTATTGACTAACATATAGGCAGATAGAAAAGATCGCATAAAATAAAAGATATAAATAGCATTGATTTAGGAATTATGGGAATACAACTATTAATTATATGAATTATGTATATATATATATATATATTATGAATTATAAAATGATTATAAACCATGTGTAAGAACAGTCGGTTTTAAATTATCCGGGAAATATTGACATATCCTACTACATGCTTTTATCTGGTTTACAGATTTTATTTTTCTATGATTATCTATACCAGAGTTATCTTTCAATATGTGTAATAGATTATATAAAAACTAGATATCCCAGAAAATTTATATTAGAGTAACTGAGATTACATTTGTCCGCAGTCTGATTTTATCTTATGGCACAGCCTACAAGACGGAAGATATAGTAAACAGTTAAAACGAAACTATCCAGTCTAAGGAGAGGTTAGTCTAGTCAAAAGAAGATGGCCAATAGCTTAGAACCTAGCTTACCGAAATTCTTGAAGGGATATCAAAAAGATAACAAATATCAAAGCTATGAACAGAACAGGAATAAACAATTTTACCACATAATTGATACTCCTACAGCTAGGCCTCCTTTTAGACTATCCCTTAAATACAAGTAAGAATCATAACCACTCAAGTAGTTGCCCGAGAAAGGATCTATAAGCATAACACAATTCCTGTAATCTGCTTCCGTGCTATTTATTAAGCAATAAAACAATGGTTTACGTTTGTATGTTTGATTATCGCAAATTCAACAATCATACAGTGAGAAATAGGTGCCTTTTCATGATGGTAAACGATTTAGTGGATCCACTACACGGCCTGAAGGTAATTGTAAAATTATATCTCATTTCGGGATAACTTTAGTTTCTGATTAAATAAGCAGATTTATTATTGCAAAACCTGTGTTCACAACTAGAAACTGAAAATACGAATGGAATGTAATGCTATTCAGTTTGAATGGGGTAACTACATTTCGATACGTCATGAACAAGAGCTTAGAAGACTTTAAAGGAAAGTTTGTGGTTGTAAGTTGTACATTAACGCTATATTAATCTATTCAGAAAATAAAGAAGAGCACGAGAATCATATTAAAATCGTGTTTGGCAAATTCAAGGGGAACAAACTATTGACTAAGCGATAACTTATGTTGAATAAATCGTCCTAGGACATGAGATAAATTAGCATGGCATCAAACAACAAGAACAAGAAGAGTTTACGATCCACTAAGTAAGCGATATATCACAAGTGTAAGTGTAAAACTCTATTAAGTAGGCAAAAACTAATGTATTGATACTTGATGTTTTTTGTTTTCCTTATTCAAGGTTATTATCTGTCTCCCATACATATATAATATTATAGTGTTATTAAGCTTTAATATATAATTAATAGCTATAGGTTATTTCGATAATAAAGGTGCAAAACGAGGTTGGTAGATATTGCAATTGAGTTTCTAAGTCTATACGTTTATATTAGAATAAATTAACATAATCGTATATGAACGTACTAATTATAAATAAACTACTACTTCTTGACATCAGTAAAGCAATTGACGAAAAACGAGTGTTTAAATTTACTAAAACGACCACAAACACCTCACTAGATATTCCGTATAGATAAACTAATTATATTTACACATTCTAATACCATATCTGATTTTTGTTTTCAGTTAAAAGTTAAATAGTTTCTTCTTTTTTGTTTTTGATCGTGTTTATATCGAAAATTTTATCCTATTTCTAAAGATACATCTCGTCCAGAAGACACCTTGCTTAAGCTCAATGAAAAATTCGAAAGAGATTATGCTAATGCGAGTGAAACGGGTGAATTTTATAGAAAACCAAATCTTTTGGTGACTAAAACTCCACAGTATCAATAATACTATTGTGCTTATAACTAGTTATTATACAGTTAAAAAAGGGAAAAAGGGGGAAAAGGGGAAAAAGCGAAAAGTCCGTCCAAATTTGTTATAGTTTAACCACGAATTGCAAAACCAGAAACGAACATAAGTTATTAAAAATTAAACTATATACTAAAATCCACTTAGTCTAATAGTATATCTTCGATATTTATCTTTTGTGGGTTTCTACGATTTAGTGTATTGAGCTCACTAACTCCAAGCTTCCGACACATATCTCTCTTTGTTATCCCAGATAATTGTTAGTGCTTTGACGGTAAGCGTGGGTCACTCAAAATGAACGACTTTTTTTTTTTCTCTCCCGAAAATTTGTTCTCCGTGAGGAAGTATGCAACTGTACAGATTAAGTTGTGAGGAAGTATTGTGACATGAATATGCATGCATTCATCGGGATAGGGTATGTTTTACGCATACAGGACTGACTTGTACACACAAATGAGCTCTTCGTTTAAGCCTATTTGGCCGCATAGATAGTTCGTTAAGAAATAGGAAATATTTGACAGAGGAGTGCAATGTATAAATGAAGTGAATTTGGTGTTGTGATCAAATTTTGTGCGAGGGTTGTTTAAATTTGTTGATTTCTCTAATTCAGAGACACCATAGCTCTGTAAAGCTGTAAAGCTTACAACCAGATTAGATTGGTATTACTAAACTATAATTAGTATAAAGCAGAAATATTTAATATTAAGATAAAACTATAGCGTAAGCTTATACAATCTTCTTCTTTTATAAAATTTAAGCATACGAATCATATACCGGTATGCCGCTCATCGCCGAGTTCAGACCTTTTGGCGGCGAGCACGACCCGAGAACAGTAAATTTTGGACCTTCCGAGCCTGGGTCGAGCACAAAAATCACAAAAAAAAAGAAACAAAAATAGAAAGGAAAAATAAAATTGCCGTGGTCAAGCCAGCCGACTTGGACCCAAAATTCCTCGAACTCATTCTGAGCTCGTGCCAAGCATTTTTCCACTCCCGAGTCCCAATACAAAAACAGCCAAGCTCTCTCATCCTTGGTTTGGGCGGAACCGAATAATTACAATATATGTAATTTGGGGTAACCTTTAGGATTCCATCCCATATCTGCTACTATGTGTAATATGACATAGACTATACCTAGTGTATTCACGATTCTTAAAATCGGATTTTCATTTGAAGCTGGTCTTTGTCTTTGTCTTTAATTAGTGGCAATTACCTGAATTTAATTAATGTACCTATATACCCTCATAAATCATAATTAACTAATTTATTTATTTCAAATTTATAGAACTAATTTTAGACGCTGGACAACCAATACGCATATATATTATATTTATAACCGTCGACTATAATATTAATGTATTAATTAATCCCGGGATCTGAATGTAGATCTAAACGGTTCATATAAGTATTAGGCATATTATGTATCACGGCTGGACCTCTACCGGACCATCGACATATATTGGGCTTTCTAAACAGCCGATCTGAGGGTTAACGTTCTCAGTGTTAATAAATTTAAACTTACTAATACTAGCTAGCGCTGTAGTCTATATTATATGTTCAATGTTCATGGATATTTTTGGTTTGGGGTTTAATTTTCTCCTTTTTTTTTCTCTCAAATTTATAATTTACGTACCGGTACCATCGATATCACCTTAATTAAAAGATCATCATATTTTTTAAATTTATAATTGAAACTCATAGATCATGATCGGTAATATAATTAAAAAATTAGCTATATAAGAGTATGATCATTCAAGGTTGTTGTAGAGAATGAAAATTTTCAGATCTCGCCTTGTATTTTATCATTTAAATTTCCTTTCCACTAATATTTATCTTAATATTATGTCCACGTGACCAACTTTATTAGATCTAGCTAGCTAGAGAACACCAGGAAATTTTACAATAGTTAACATGTATTGGCCTGGTTCAGATCTAGACACTAAACATTTAAATCGCGATACCTGTAACGTTACTATTAGGTTAATATAAATATATGTTTTAGCGTTTGGTGCTAGTTCTTAAGCTTGCTCATGGGCTAGGGATAGCGATGGTATAACAAGCTTAATTAAAATCTTTTCAACGTAAATAATTATAAGATATACCATACCAATACATTACCGGTCCCTGCTATATCAGATTTATAGATCTAGCTATAGCTATAGATATAGAAAATTTTAAACACTGAAACCCCACCAGATCCAATATGTGTTGTAGCTAATTATAAATGAGAAAACACAATTCCAGTTTCAATGTAAAACAGGAAATATGTTAATCTTGTTATTGTAATTGTTTCTCATATATTAGTTAGCCGGATAGGTCATATTTATTTTGGATTGAAGTTTAGAAATTTGAAGGTATAATATAAAACAAAGACCAAAAAAATGTTAGCGTTCCAATTGCGCAATTGTAATTAGAATGTTATACTATTGCTATTAGTATATATATTGCTAATGCTATAACATAATGATATCGTGCTCATGCTCAAAGGCTGTGTGTTTTTCAAAATTTGGTACATGTGATCAATTTATATTTATCGGAGGGAGTCATCATGTAGGTATGACCTATATATGACATTTAATATTGCCAGCAGTACCGCGGTTCTTTGCCATGTTGGCATTATTTTTATAAGTGATAGAGCATCGTAGCTGTAAAAATTTGTTTATAATCTATTAATCAGAAGTCGAAAATTAGTGTATGTTTATGGATTTGGAAGAATTAAACAAAGGTAAAGGTTTCTAATAATTATGGTGTACTAGTGTAGATATAATATTGTTGGTCATTTAATGACACTTATAGATTCTCGCTTATTGGGTGAGTCTTGCCGATATATATCGGGCAAAAATACTCAACCTGCTTATTTTCACGTCAATTCGGTATGCAGCTGCAGAGATCGTGTAGAAAAAGTTTCTGCGGCTGTCAGAATGGTCCACAACTTAAACCTAAGCAGTATGCACATAAATCATTTAGCCCCAGTGTGCAAATGAAAATCTTATATGTATTGCAAAATTAAAATTTTTGCTTACTAGGAGCTTATGATTAATCTTATTCCATTTACAAATATTTATATATATGGCTTCTTATCCTCCTTCATGATGGCTAGTAATATATAGGCTGATGTCCCAAATCAACAACGAAAATGAAAATAAAGATCAAATATCAGTTCCAAGTGCTCCATATTCTACAGATGACAAGTTTAAGACAGCTCCTTTCTTCAAATCTTCTACCAATACAACCTCTAAACGACAACTAGAAGGCACTGTAAAACCAAATAAGCTTGCTCATCTGAACGATACATTGTCTTCAGATGATAAATTAGCAACAACTGTTTTTTTCAAATCTGCTACTGAAACCCCAAAACGGCCGTTAGAAGACACTGTAAAACCAAATAAGCTTGCTCGTCCAAATGATACGACTACTGATGTTCACACCGCTCGAGCTATTATCACTCTCCGTACTCCACCATCAAACACCAATCGCGCAATTTATGAACCCTCGCCGGCTCCTGTGATAGCAGCAGCAGCAGTTCTGAAATCTGCCAAACTGGAGACTCGATGGGCATCAAATATTCACAAACGGAACCACTCGCAACACAGTTATAAAGGGAATGCACATAGACGTCGACGAATAAGATCAACTTCTCTTCCAAATATTTACTTTGGTAATGGGGACAAACCTTCCACTGATTTTTCTAGTGGTAATTCTCTGAAAGTAGGTCCAAATTATGTGGACCCAAGCAATTCACTTTTACCGCCTGTAAATTTGCAAAGCTTACGAGAGATAGATCTTCCAGAGATTCTGAAAAATCCTCAACTACGGCACGATATTGTTTTTGATCCACAACTACAATTCAGACCAAATCTAGATGGCGAGCGTGGGAACAGGAAAAAGAAAATGGTGGATGATTACTGGGACGATATTGCTGCGGAATGTGAAATTTTGAAATTAAAAGAATTTGATGCTTCTGCATCTAAATTACCTATATTATTTACAACAATCCGAGATATATTGGTTTCCTTATTACCTACAAAGGATAAATCTACAATTTTTGAAATTATGGATCCAGAGTTATTAATTCAGCAACTTCATCAAAACTCGGTGAATTTAGTCCCATTGTCTAACTGGTTAGCCTCTGTTTTCAAGGTATATTGTGCACCTATGAGAGATCCATGGGTTGATCAGATGTCATCAAAATTTGTTGAGGCCGTTGAGAATAATTCAATTCAACAGTTGGTAGAAGGCTTAAGAATGGTATTTTCAATTTTAGAGGCAATGAAATTAGATGTCGCAAATCACCAAATAAGACTACTAAGACCGGTGCTAGTTGAGACTGCAATCGAATTTGAGGAAGACTATTATAATCAAATGATTTCTAAGAACAAAATTAATATTGCAGATGCTATTGAGTGGTTCAAATCAAAGGTCGAAGTTTCCCCTTCCAGTTTAGGAAATAATAAGTCTACTCTTCAGGAAGTATCAACTTTAAAATCAATAACACTAGAAGGACTTCTTGATCTTCTATCCTGTTGTAAAGTTGTCACCGAATTTCCTTCGACCTTTGCATTTGATCAAGCAAGACTAGTTTTACTAAGGGCAGACGTAAGACAAGTTGTTTGCCTACAATTGTGCCTCAATGTATATAAGCAATTGTTAAGAATATACCAACCTTCCATTGCCTATAGAAAGAAAGCGCTTTCTCAAGCTACCCTTGAATCTATCAAGAAAGATATAATTGCCATTATCACCGATGATAATGGTAATATCAAATGGACCAAAAATATTCAAAATATAGCCGTTCAATTGGTGTCAAGGGTTACAAATGATCCATGTAATGGGCGAATATTTGCCTATTTACCCAATGAATTGATTGACACGGCAACCTCTTGGTTATCCAAACAGACACAACCATCTTCGAAAGTTTATTCCTTGATGGAAAAAATGACACTGAGTAAAATTAAGGAATTGGCCATTGAACAAATGAAGTCATCTAATAGATTCCCCAAAAAGCCAGAAAACATACCAACTGCATTATATCCATTATCAGAGGAAGTTCAATCTCTTTCTGGGAAAATTTCAATTTTAGGAAAGTTTCATTGGGATGTCTTTGGTGGGATATACACAGCTGTTATATAGAATATAAGAGTTATCCTATTCTTAGGATTATTTGATCATGATAGATTATATGCTTTAATTTTTTGGTTTGTTTGTTTTGTTTTGTCTCTTAAATTTTATCATCATTGTCTTTAAATTTGTTTCTTTTATATAAATTTTATCATTGCTTTTTTCTTTTTCATATAAAATTTATCTTCATCGTTTTGTTTTTGAGCATTAAAGGATTCATTTAGTCAAATTAATTCTTTGGAATTTTTATACAGGTTTTTTTAACCGAATAAATTATTTATTATCTAACTGTTTGAGTAGCCGACTTATTCACCGGACCAATTTTGTAGACGTGGAAGATTCAAAAAAGTGCACCACAATGCAGGAGTTATCTTAAACACGGTTTATAAGTAAAAAAAAAGAAAAAAAGATCTATGTTATTTGAGTCCTTTTCAAGCAATTGAGATCAAGAATCAAGCTATCATTGTATGGATAATCTGACGGATACCGTGCCTCGTATAGAGAAGGCCGTTTATGACGATAATGACTAACACAACACCAGATACTAAATTTAAATAACCATTTTATATAGTCTAACAGAATCTCTAGAACATTTAGGATCTTGTAGAATACTAAATTAATATGGCTGGTTAGTAGTTATGTGGCTATTTGTTTAAATTTGGAGTAAAAAGGCGCAACTTTAGACTTGACCCGGCGGCATAAAACCACAATCTATCGTAATCGATAACATCATCAATCAAATTTCAATTTAAATACATAAATACTATTTCCATTCGAACTCAACTGTCTGTACTGTTAACACTGAGGAGTATGTATTAAAAGTAATGTAAAGAGTATACGTAACGTTACCTACAGTACTACCAGAATGAAAGCTGTCAAAATGAAAACTTCAGCAGGGCAGATTTCGATGCACCCGTGCTGTATTTTACTTGAGTCCGAGTTTACTATTGTACCGGGTATCCTTCTATGCACTTCAAGCTTAAAATATTACCTAGTTACCAGTAGTCAATATAAAGACCCGCATATCCGGTACGGGTACTACCGGCCGGTTCCATGGTTTTCCTTTTTTGCAGTTTTAGTCGTGGGATATACCTCATAAATAAGATTTTTAGTCCCACGTATAATGAGAGACTTCGTCCTTTAATTACCTCTGGTCTGGCATGTAAGGTTAAAAAAAAAAAAGGTTTAAGAAAGTAGTTTTAGTAGTTTTTTCAATTTTAGAAAACTACCAAACTTCGCATCGTTACGTTTAAAAGTATGTATTCTCCTTTTACGACCCGAAACATCTGAACACCTGTATGTGCTTGTTGTCACATGACCACATCCGTTTTCAAATAGGTAATTATAAAGTGTATTAATAGCACATTCAGGCTGGATTATGTGTCTAATCTAATATAAAAGTATGGGCTTAGAAACCTAATCATCAAGTTTTAAACAGAGTCTCAGATTTTCATATAGTAATGAAGTCCAAATGGAACTTCCAAGAATGATTACCCCATGCTTATGTAATTAACAAAATATCCAAACAATTGCAACCATCGAGTGTGGCATAGTTGAGCTTTTCAAGAAATAATTCCCGAACGCATGTATAATTTGGAACCATATTCTTATAACTTTTATCTATATCTATGATGAGGAAATAATAATAATGATACCGTATTCTTCCGATGTGCTTATGAATTGATTTTTGGATACATAGCTATAGCAATAATATTTATAAGGTTCGCACTGGGCACCTTACCTACGGTTTGGTGCTATATACCGGTATAGCCTATAGCTAGCCAATATAGGCCTAGAGGATATATTTCTGGAACGGTATGCACTGTGCTGCGGTGCTTCTACTTAATTTGTTGTGATGGCCGAATATTATGACTATAAAGACCTTATAATAATGTATATGCACTTCAAATAGATATCGTATATTTCCCTGCAGCAACTATATTCATAATTTCATATACTCTATTCATATAAGCAAACCTATAATTTAAATGCGTATATTTTGTAAGATAAGCGAATGAAAACGTTGGTCATAGCATTACATAATGTCTTAACTAACTTGTTAATAGATATTCACGGAAACTACATATTTACTTAATAGGCACTTCAATAATTACTTAATAAAAAAAAATGAAATATATTTTATTAGACCATCTTAATAATTCAGTTTTAAGAAAATGTATTCTGAAGTTGTCAACCTGTCAAGCTGATAAGCATCTATCACTTAACAATTGAATGTTATAAAATACAGATTTATTTTTATACTATTTACTGTTCATGGCAAAGGGAAAACCTACTAAATAGTTCAAATAAATAGCACCATCTTCCCTTTTCAGTTAAAGGTAATAAACACCTATCTGTCAAAATTATTAAACATTACAGAATCAAAAAGAATATCTTGTCTTTAATTGTTCAATTACATAACACTATTTTCTCATAAGGATCAGTTGAAGGGTGTTATATTCGATAATAAGTTCAAAGAGTCTTAATAACATATTTTATATATGTGTACTTCCTAGTCAGTAATTATAATTAGTTAGTTATCAGTATGGTTTTCCAGTCGAATCTAAGAGGGTTTTAGTTGCAAATGGTCACCTCGTTGATGCATCTTTAAGCACTATAGATATGTAGAAAATCCTTTTTACAAATTAGTTTGAATGCTATAGAAAAGGTGTTACTATAGTGCTATTAATAAAGGATTAATTACAATTAACAATAAAATAGCACTTGCAAGCTTAAGCTATATATATATGGCTAACATTGGCTATGTCTATATAGCTATATTATAAAACCGTTTCTGTCTCCATTTAACTGATTATTATTATTAAAATTATTATTTTTTTAACTTGAATTATATTGGGTCTCAAATTTTGATCGATATCTATTCTAGAATTTCTAGTTAAGATCGGCTTGTGTCATTTTCAACTCCTGAGATTGGCTGTATGATATTAACCATTAATCATTCCAAGACTACAAACTTTGAAGATTACTTATATTTAATTTAAGCATTATATAAAATTTAGCTGAGTATATATATATATATAATTAACGGGGGTTATAATTATAATAGATCGATAATATACATATGCAGATATTGAGGCTAACACCTTTTTTACCCTCAATATTAGTCTAGTCACGGCTCGGGTGTAACACGTGCGAGTTCACGTGATTCATGAATGCAATTGGACGTATGCAATTATAATTTATAATGCATGTGATCTGAATATTGAAATTATTATTAATTGATAATCTCGGATTCGGAGCGGAAAACCAATTAAATAATAATTACGTGACTGAATTACTTGGATTATTTATCTGGGATTACTAGAGTACTATTGGTTGCGTCTAGCTAGCACTAATGTTATAGGTATATTTTCAATATTTTAGAAGTTCTGGTATGAACAGACTCGAAGCCAAAATGTTACATTCCTGAATACTGAGACATTCAGAATTCGGCAGACCTGTAGATATAAATTACCATTACCATTAATTAATATTGGTATGGAAATATTGTATTACAGTACATCATATGAACTTATTATGGAGAAAAAGAAGGAAAAAGGGATGGTTCTGGTTATATATAATTATTTCAAATTAACATAGGAGTAACAAACCAATTCGCATTGTTACTACGTATCTCGGAGCCACCGTACGTATTGTATAGTAGAAGATAGCAATTAATTAATAATAATAAGTAAATAAAAGAAGACCTATAATAACTTGCGATTGCAATTGGCCAACTCGAGGTCTGAAAAACAGCCGAAAAGGAGATATTTCTGGGCAATTTCTGGAGAAGAGGAATCATAAATGATGATTGCAGAGGGAGACGTAAATATATATGAAGGCGGCGGACAGGATATTTTTACTTAAGAACCCATATTCCTCGGTTTCCGACAGGCAGCCGAACCATATTCTCTCTTTTCCCCATTTTATATTTGTTTTCTTTTCGATTTTGGTGTGTTTTTTTAGCTTGCTTTTTGGCACTAGCACTAGTTCCACTCTTTTATACCATTGATTGACCACGAAAAAGAAGACAACCGAATACAATGCAGCCTCTGAAGTTGACAATCCCACCTCCTCCGGATATCACCCATTTCAAGAAGAATGAAGACTTTTCGGGGACTCAGTCTCCTCTGGATGAAGTCAGCTTCAACTTTGAAAGATCTCGTACTAGCAGTGCAGCCAATGAAAATTTCCTGCCGAGTTACTTCAACCAGCCCGAACAATCTCACCAAACCTCCTCCAACCCTGACATGTCGTCTCCAACTGGCTCCGTCCACACAATCACAGAGAAACACCCAGGACACCCCTCCGCCCTTGACGAATCCCATAGCACGGCCACCGTACCGCAGGTCCAGATCTCAAGTGGACCTCCAGAGGACAGAGACGGGTTTGATTTTAACCCCTCGAGAGATGACACTCCCGCACACGTTTCAAGACACCACAGTGTGTCCTCCTCCATCTTCTCAGTCTCCACAGAAAGTGATGAACCGCTTCTAAATCGACTTGAGTTTGACGAGAGCTTCCAAGCAATCCTGAACGACCCTAAAAATGCCTACATGCTCTATGGTCCTAATGTTCAGGCAAATAACCACCTAATGCCCAGGAATTTCGGTCCCAGACTTTCTGGTAATAGACCTAAGCAGGAAAATAAGTTCCAGGTCGTTGGTGGTCTAAAGAAGACAAGAAACATCACAGCCCCAGCTGCCATTCCTCAAGGAGCTCCTCAAGGTATTACTCAACAACGTGGAGGTCCATATCAGTCCCCTTCTGGCTACAGAGGTTCTTCTTCTTCTTCTTCTTCTTCTTCATATTATGGTCCCCATTCTGCTACAAGTCGACCCACATCGGCTGTTGGAAATAATAACGATAATAACAATGTTCCTGCTTCCCAATTTCATTATAGAAATCAACAGCAGATACGACCTCCTACTTTGAAAAGACTGTCTAAATCTTCTGATGCTTCCATATTACAGCAGAATCACCAAGAAATGGCACCTCCTCTACGGCCATCTCCTAGTAGCTCAACAATGTTTCAGCTTGATAATGTTAAATCTGTTGTTAGCAATAAACCAATCATTTCTACCGAATCAGCACATGTTAACCACACCTCGTGTTATATCGATATGGCAAGTCTGGCTAATGCTCTGGATGATGCCGTTGAGGAAGAACCCAACCCTACAATCCAAAGATCCAATACAGACCCAGAGCAAATGTCTACACGTTCTTCGATATATGATGGAAATGCCCCAACTCCAATGACTGGTGTAGTTGGCTACGATAGAGTTGCTCGAGCTATTGAACTACAAGAACAAGAAAATTACAGAGAAGCGACGTATGAGTTACAAATGGCTTCATTAGCTGGAGATAAAGTAGCTATGTTACTATATGGTTTGGCGTTACGGAATGGGTGGGGTATTAGAAAAAATGAAGCACAAGCAATTAAATGGTTTGAAAAAGCAGCTGATATTGATATCGATAAATTAGAAGAAGAAGAAAATGATACTAAAAAAAGTAAAAAAAATAAAGAAAATAAAGAGAAAAAAGGAAAATTTAATTCAATTGATCCATTATATTTAGAAAAGAAAAATTTAATTCCAAATAAATCTCCAAATCCACAATTATCAACTGCTTTATATGAAATTGGTATGTCTTTTTGTAATCCAAGAACAAATGCTGAAAGTAAAGAAGAAAAAGTTAAAAATGAAAGAATGGCAATTAAATGTTTAGAAATGGCTGCTTCTATGGGTGATGGTGATGCTATGCAACAAGCTGGTGTTATTTGGATGACGAAATCTTATAAAAGAAAAAAGAATATGATGAGATCTGCTGCTTGGTTTAGATTATCTGATAAGAAAGGTATAAGTATGGTCGGAAATAGCTGGGTCTATAAAGACAAGTATGCAAATAAATGATCATTAATTTAGAATATAAATGTTCAATGGAACTGTTAAGAGTTGAAAGTTATCTAAATGGAAATTTTGACGTTTTTAAATTTTTTTTTTACTTTTTCTTTGTTTTATTGTTTTGTTTTATCTATCTATCCATTTATTTTATTTTATTTTCTGTTGTGTTATTATTCTTATTAAAAACTTGTTTTTTAACAATTGCTTTTCATATTTATTTAAGTAGTTTATGTCGGCTACCATTGAACTTAGGATAAAATTTGTTCTGTGAACAGTTTGATTGAAAAGACTAAGTATATATAGTACCAAATCTCAAAAGATATATTTATCCTTATAATTATAACTAAAATCAGATGCTCATGATCTATTATTAATAGGGTACCTCTATTGATACTGGCGTAGTACTCCGGATCCAGTTATATGGTACACCTCTAAATTTCGTACAGATTAAAGCTAACTTTTGTCATAATTGTTAACGTTCATACATTTTTTACTATGGCTCGAGCTCTATTGAATATCAAAATGTAGATTAAATTATGTTAAATAAAGAAAATTTTATAGAAAAAAAAAGTCAGTATGTTAAATCGATATCATTAGATAAATGAATAAATAATATACAAGTAACTATATTTATATGAGTTTATGTCTATATAAAGTCATTAGAATTAATTATCAAGAACTTCAATTGAGATCTGACTAGCATTATCATGATGTTCATTATGTTTTTGTCTTTTAAGCCTTTCTTTTCTTTCTTTGGCCATTTGTAAAGATAATTTGATATTAAATCCATCTGTTAATAATAATTGTGTTTCCTCTAATTCAAGATTAGATAATTCAGGATATAAGAAAAAGATAAAAAAGAAACTAACAGCACAAATTGCTGCAAATAATGCAAATGTTCCTGTAGGCGTTATATTTTCCAACATTGTCAAGAAAGTGGATGAGATTACCAATGATCCAGACCAGTTTGTTGCAGTTGCATATGATACACCAAGACCACGAACAGACATTGGGAATAATTCAGATTGTTGCCATGGAACATTACCAATACCAGCAGCATAAAAAGCAATATAAAGCATCATTCCGACTAAGATAACAATACCCCATCCTGAAATACCTGATCCTGAACTTACTAGTTCATCACCATTAAAATTAAAAGGCACGAAATGGAAAGCAATAGCATTTAAAACTAGTGCGGCACACATTCCTGGAATTGTGACAAGTAATATTCGACGTCTACCAACAATATCTATAATGAAAAATGCCAAAATTGTAAAAACAAAATTTGTACCAGCAACAATAATTGATACTGCAGTTGCGTTATTAAACCCAACGCTTTCAAAAATTGTCGAGGAAAAATACATGAGCGAGTTGAAACCAGTAAATTGTTGGATACCTTGCATACCTGTTGCTAAAACTAAAGCTCTGAAATTAGCACCATGATGTATCTTTTTGATTTTCAGTAGCAAAAGTTTCAAATGTGGTGTATCGTCTGGGAATCCTGATTTGGTGGAATCGATCAGTTCATCAATCTTAGCTTTCACCATTTCCGGTGTAGTTCCACGATGCGTTTTTAATATCACATTCTCAGCTTCCTCTAAAAATCCTTTTTGAACTAAATATCTTGGTGTATCTGGTAAAAAGAAGAAAACGATCATCTGAATAAAAGGTGGTATGATTGAAATGCCAACAAGTATTCTCCAACCATTGTTTACATGATTTAAACCGGCACCAATACCATAGGCAATGAGCTGCCCACCAGTAATAGAAAGACAGTTAATAATGACTAATCTACCTCTGAAAGAAGAAGGCGACATCTCCGAAATATACAGAGGTGCTGTTAGCGATCCGATACCCACACCCCAACCCATTACGAACCTACCACCAATCATTTGCCAAACAGAATGAGAACCTGTTTGTAAACCAGAACCCAGGATAAAAAGAATATTTGAGCCAAAAATAGTCCATTTTCTTCCAAATGTATCAGCTAAACTTCCTGCTATAATAGACCCAAGTATGGCACCTAACGACGTGGCAGACGTTATGAATTCCTTATTACCAGTTGTGAGTGTTTTATTACTGAGATCTGTTCCTATCGAGACCAAAGCCGAGGAAATATATCCAGTGTCATAACCAAACATGAAACCGGAGACAGAAGCCATAAAAACAACTACTAGTAATAACGGTGCAGGCTTAGTTCGTTGTATTCCAATCAGTATGGAAGAATCATCACCTGTATTATTCTTCAAAGTGTCGGGAGTCTCGCCACTTGAAGCAGCGACAAATTGCATTTGAAGCCCCTTCTCGGGATCGGGCTTCTCCATGGACGTTACCATTTTCCAATAAAGATGTGAAAAAATCGAGATCTGAAGATAAAGATGAAAAAAAAAATGATCCGCAAGACTCTCTGCTTTTATATTAGGAAAAAAAGACGCATGCCAGCATGATTGGCTGGATTCTACTGGCGGAAGCGTGTCCGAACTGTAAGGTTGCAGGGGACTTAGGCTTTAGCTACATTCTTCTCAAAAAGTGTAAGAAGTCTACTTCATGAAAAAAAATGGGGGAGATAAAGATTTAGAAGATGGATATATGGATTTGGAGATACGAAGATGCGAGAGTACATTTTAAGAGGGGCTGACAATTTATTTCTACTTACTTCCAGCCGTTTTACCCTTCCTGGAATTTATTCCGGCCTTTCGGCGGATTATTTCTGGCTCTTTCCCCTTTTTGTTCTTGTGAACTCTATTTTATCCGGGAGGTTACCCGGCGTTCACGATGCATGTCATCTGTTTAAACATTTTATATACAAAGAAAGCTAAACAGGCTACTAAATTAACTTAATTATCTTATGTTGTACATTTATCTCAAAAACTTTTATATGTTCCCGCTTAGTTTTTACTTACTTCTGCTGAGAACACTTCGAGTTAAATACTCCAATGAATTTCTTGCCTCTGATGGTGGAAGAACGTAGAGATTTTTTAATGCTTCACTACAGAACTTTTCAGCCATTTCCCTTGTTTGAGATAATCCATCTGCTAGTGTAACATATTTTCGCGCAGCTTCAACATCACCTGGGTGATCAAACTTTCTTTTAATCATAGCTCCAACTTCTGGGAACTTTTTCCATGCAAACAAAACTGGTGCAGTTGCTAGTCCTAATTTGAGATCTGCTCCTGCTGGTTTACCCAATTGTTCTTCATTTACCGTATAATCTAACATATCATCGACAACTTGGAAACATAGTCCCAAGTTACGACCAAATTCGTATGAAGCATCAACAACATTTTCTCTAGATCCTGATAAAACTGCTGCCGCACGACACGATTTAGACATTAAGCTAGCTGTTTTTAAATATGTCTTGTGAATATAATATTCAAAAGCAGCTGCAACATTCTCATCATGATTCATAACAAGTTTAGGAACTGCTTTAGCGGCTACCATTTCCTCTTTTGAAACCGTAACAACAGTCGAGGCCTTAACATCTATAGCATCTGTGACCATAGTAGGACCACCTTGTTCACCTCCAACAACAGTATTTTTCAATTGCATGAATTCACCTTCAACTAAGTTAGCAATAGTCGTTGATAATAACTCTATAACTTCCGGATTTCTAATTCTTGCAATGGCAACAGATGCTCTACCAAGTAAAAAATCGCCCGCTAAAACTGCCATTTTATTTGTGAATGCGACATTCCCAGTTGGTCTACCTCGTCGAGTATCACTATGATCGATAACATCATCATGTAATAAGGAAGCTGTATGTATCATCTCTACAATTTCAGCTAATCTTCTCTGTTTAGGCAAGATTCCATTTTTCAAATCTTCTTCTGGTAAAGGATCGGAGGGACGACTTAGGGGGTTAAGAATTGCACCTGGGTTAATTCCATGTAAGATTCTCAACGGTGAAATGCTCGCATTGACACTAGGCCCTGGTAAGAATGATTTCCCTTCATCAATTACATCATTTTCGTCTCTAGAACCTCTATCCCGTTCTTCTATTGGGACTGCTGATAATGCTTTACTTATTAGTAGAACAATTAATGGTCTTACTTTCTTTCCTTCACTTTCAAAATAATATTTTCCAACTCTATTCAACGTTGGATGTCCAGAACCAATGAGACTAGCAATATTTCTTGCTAATGTTTGCATCTCATGTGATACCATTGAAAACGGGTCATTTAATGGTGTAGTGGGTTGTACCAATGATTCTCCTTCTGAAATTGCCCTAGCAAAAGATGAATTTTGGCGAACATGCCTAGAGATAAAAAGTGGGTTTCCATAATACCCATGAGCTTGTATACGGGACCCACATGCTTGAAATAAACTTCGTTGGAATTTATTTCCAGAAATCAAACTTCTTGTCACAGGTGATGACATGATCGTATGTTAATTGAGTTGAATAATTTAAAATAATAGTTATTATTGGACCGAAACAACACAGCCACTAAACGGAGATCTAGGCAAGAAAGATACCAAAGGTTATACAAGAAAATTTTCGGGGAAAATGAAAGTAAAAGTAAGAATAATTATAGCTTTTTTAAGTACTAGCTTGTTGTATATCCAATGAATGAAATTTGAAAAAAGTACCAGTATTATTTTATTAATATTGTGATTCCAGCAGTTTTTTCTAAATCTATATGAGTACCAAATTTTTTGCTCGCACCAGCGTATTCTGCAAAGAATTGAAATAGAAAAAACGTTTAATTGATACCCTTGAAAGATATTCCTTTGATATATATAAGAGTCCGTTAAATAACAGGAAATATCTACAATGATGAAAAAGCTGTGCTAGCTGATGTTGTGCTAATTTGACTTCCACTGATTACCCGGACTCCAAGAGTTTCCGTATACAAACATCCATACATCTGTCGAGGACAAAATAAAGAAAAAAGATATTATAAAATCGACAAGTAAAGTTGAAATACTTCTGCAAGAAACAACAATAATACTTTAAGTGAAAATATGTCCCAAACAACGGCTGGAACTTGGATGGGCAGGATACCCGGCTATGAGCTAATTAAAAACTTTTCTGAAGATTTTTTCTCTAAAATTTATCAGACTGGTCCCATACCGAAACATGTGGCTTTTGTGATGGATGGTAATCGTCGATTTGCAAAGAAAAAACATATAGAAATAAAAGAAGGTCATAATTCAGGATTCTATAGCATGGCGAGGGTATGATTTTTTATTTAAAAAATTTAAATGAAATGAAAAGAAAAGAGACACAAAAGTATCTTTTTAAAAATTGTTATTCGAAGGTACTAATTATGCAATAGGTACTAGAACTATGCTATAAGGCTGGAGTAGAAGAGGCTACAGTTTTTGCTTTCTCGATAGAGAATTTCAACCGTTCTAAAGATGAAATAGACTGGATTATGGACCTCGCTAAACAAAAATTTATACAAATATGTCAAAATGGGTATGCTTTGTATGTTCATGCATCATCATAAGACCAACTAACAAAGTTATTTTATTTTAACAGTGAATTAGCTGAAAAATATGGAATATCTATTCGAATATTAGGTGATACATCAAGATTACCACAAGATGTATTGGAATCATTAAACGATGCTGTGGAACTTACTAAAGACAATAAGAGGTATGTTGGTTGCAGAATGATTGTTATACTATAGTTGATATTAACATCTTAAAAGTGCCATTCTTAATGTATGTTTTCCTTATACATCCCGAGACGATATCACCACTGGTATAAAGAGTATTATTTCTCTTGCTGCCTCACATAAAATTGACACAAAGTCAATTACAGAAGAAACTTTGGAACAACATATGTACTTTAAAAACTCACCCCCTCTAGACATATTAGTGCGAACATCAGGAATGACTCGATTAAGTGACTTCATGCTATGGCAATGTCATGAATCGAATTGCATGATAGAATTTATAGATATCCTGTGGCCAGACTTGGGAATTGTAAGAATGATGTGGATTCTTTTAAAGTGGAGTTATAGAACAGTTTCTTCCAGAGATGAGTAAGATTATTATTTTTTACACGTCAAATTAGACTACATTCTAACTTTTTATTTTAATTCTAGCCCGTTCAAAGATGTCGACCCCGAATTAGAAGAAAAAAAGACTAAATGAAAATTAAATTGTTAAAAAACCGCATTTTTTTCCATAATTTTATTTAAACATAATATTGTATTATATCCTTATGGGATTCATACTCTTAACTCACATTATACGCATATAGTTAAAGGAGAATATATAACAGTCATTGACATTTTCCAAATTTCTCCGTGAAATAGTGTAAACTACAACTAACTAGATTAAACTTGTCTTGCTTTGTTGATACTTTGAGCTTCCTCAAAAAATTTCTTGAATTCATCGGCAACTATACCAGAAAACAGAAGAAAAAACATATTGTTAGAGCTTCAAAAGAAATTGAAATTCCATCTTAAAAAATACTTACGGTCTTTGTCCGCAAAACGGAACGCAATAGTTTGTGGACCAAGCTCACCATCACTTTCATCAGCATCGACAGTGTAAACCCAAGCTCTGTCTGTACCGATACTGGGCTTTAGCTCATACTCGGGAGATACTGAAGAATTGTTAGCTTGCTGATAAAGTCAATCGTCTAAAGAATTTAACTCACTGAAATGATTGGCACGGATATTGGAACGTTTATCCTTAAGAACCAATCTAATGCTACCGGATTCCTTGTGTTGGAAGAGCGTTACTTCACCCTTAGCTCTTTCTTTCCAAACTTTATCCTCCCAGTTAAATCTAAAAACTCGTCCTTTTCTTTTAAATCAAAGTTAGTAAATGTTGTAAGTATAATAACATAATAATTAATGCATAAATCATACGTTTGAAAGAACAGTTGCTCTGGGCTATCCTCTTGTCTCAATTCCTTATCAGTAACAAGAGGTGGGTGGTCAAGAGCTTTCGACAGCGATTCAGGATTCTTCCCCTTGTCCAACTTCGGCTGAACATCAACAGCCCTCTCTTCTCGTGGACCTTCATGAGTATTAATATCGCGGGTTTGTGCCAATTCTGGCAGAATAGCTACTCTCTCCTTGTGAGGACTTTCATCGCGGGGGGTTTCCACTAATTTTGACTGTGTAAACACTACTCTCTCTTCTTGGGGACCTTCGTGAATATTAATATCGCTGATTGGTTCCACCAATTTTGGTTGAGTAGCTTCTCTCTCTTCTTGAGGATTTTCATCATAGGGGGGTTGCTCCGAATCTGGTTGAGTAGTAGATTTCCCTTCCTCAGAACCTTCGTCGGTACTAACACCAACCATACGCGGTTCTTCTACCAAGCTTGGCTGCAGCTTAGTCTCTTCTTGATGATCATCATTAATATCAATATCACGAGATTCTTCCTCCAAACTTGATCCATCATCAAAACTTGATCCTGTAGTTTCTCCGTCGCTTGACATTTCTTCTCCTGGGTGTCCGTCAAGATGGATTCCAGTTGATGGAGCGGCTTCATGGTCTTTCTCATTATCAGACATTATAATTACCCGATCAACCATAGCATCAGCTAAAGTAGTTTCCTTCTCGCGATCATCTAGAGTTACAGGTTCGACTACTTTTGTTATTTCAGCTTCTGGAACAACTTCCGTTTCATCCTTAGGAGCATCTTTTGGTTTTGATTTACCACCAAATATTGAAGAAAAAACACTATTCCTCAATGAGGGCTTCTTATGATGATTTTCGACTGGAGATTTAGGCTCCTTAGGAGTAGTATCAGCACCTTCCAATGGATGTGATATAGACCGTTCTTCAAAGGGTGGATTCTCAGAAAGGAATTCCGAATGTTCAGGATTTTCATTTAAGGATGACGTAGGAGAAGGAAATCCGCGGCCATCTTTAGAAGGTGTATCTAATACTTCAACAGTGGACGTTATTACAGGCTCAGCTGGCTTAGTGCCGGCATTAGATTTAAGAACTAAACGCTCTTTTTCTCTCTCGGGCTTTTTGGCTAATGACACTTCAGTAATTCCTTCAATTGGCACAGATTCCCTCTCTTTCTCGGCGGGGACGGTTTTCCTTTGTGGATGGGTGGGAGTTGAAGGTTCCTCTTTATTGAGTCTAATAATTGATTCGGTATTTTCTTGATGTTCATCGTATTTTTCCTCCTCTTCCAAGGGTTCGATCATATTTTGTAATGCATTTTTAACAAAGTTTCCCATACTACCGATGCCGATAGTTGCAGATGGCTTATCGTATTTAGGGGTTGCCCTTGCCCTGATAGGCTCCTCGCTGGATCTGGGTGTTTTTACTGGGGTTTCCTCTTTTATTGTAGGAGTTTTTGGACTCTCTTCGATAGGATGCACATATTCAGGAGTCAATGGTGGATCTTCTGTAGACAAAGTCCTTGCAAGTATGTGGTCATGAGAAGGCTCGCCCTTAGATGGCGAAGATTTGACGGTCTTATCCCTTTTAGCTTTTGAAACAGAGGATCTCTTACGACTGCTTTTATTGATTTCCTTAGTTGACATTGTATAATTCTCTTTCGATAAGAGGAGAAGAAGAAAGGATGGATAGATCTAGCCGAAGAGAAGTAACTAACTCTTTAATTGATTGGTATTTACGTGAGCCAACTCTTTATTGGGTAATGAAAAAATAAGAAGCTGACTGACTATTGTCCGTCGTCGCAGCAACTATTAGATTGCTATAAGAAGAAGTCCCATAATAATTATAACCTATATTTTTGGCTGGCAGGATATCTTTGATCAATCTTTCTACTCTTCCATTCACAGTCAAAAAATGGTATTTGTTGTTGATTAGGTTCTGTTGTTTCTAGGTTATGTTGTAATTAGGTTGGAAAAAGCTTAAATTGATAAATCTCTTCATGTGTTTCAATACTTATTACAAGCTTAAGCGCTATATATGTTGGGAAGAATCATTACTATATCATTACTTTATTTTATATATAATCACTTATTTCTTTATTAGCTAAGTTAAGTAGTACACAAAACTACTAACTATAAATTTCTTACCGACTTTCTGATTAAATAGAGTGACCTTACAAAAATACAAAATGAAACCATTTAGATATCTCATAAGAAATACCATCAATTCGTGTCAGAATACAAAATATAGTCGTTATTTGTGGCTTTAGTAATCTATTTAGCTAATATTTCTCAAATGTAACGTTATCGTATAGGTTGAGAATATGATAAAAAGAGATTTCAAGAAAATAGATGTTAATTATTAGTCCTGTATCTGCAACTAATTGATAAGCCTATGTCCAGAGTCTTCAGAGTTCAGACAGATCAATTCTTCTTAAATTTATTGCAAGTAGTGTACTACTCCAGCCATTAATTAGAACTTCTTTCTAAATCATGCAGTGCATATGCATAGCTGTTTGTTTGTTTGTATGTAATTGAACCATAGTTTTTGGAGACCTTTGGAGGGTTGAGATTGAAACTAGTGTTTTGTGCCTCACGATCTTATAATTATATCTTTTACCTTGTAACTATTGGCAGCAAATTGAAACAATAGTGCTCCACATAAATATATATCCATTGGAATTTTGGGGCATCAACGCACATTCATAGAATTTGAATTTAATTAGATATAACCGATACAAAACTCCAAATTAACTATAGTGTATGAATAGCTAGTTATATATATGGATTACTGGTACTTAAATAAATGACTATATAAGCTTGACTATAGTATAGCACCATTATTACACTTGCTATGTGTAATTGCCATATATACTATATAATGCATTCAAACTAGCTAAAATTACACACTTTGATATTCAAGGTTAAACATCTTTTACGGCTACGATTAATATTTACTCTTAGATTATAGACACAGAAACCTTGTTGATATTGATCAAATTAGGATGTATAAAAAGACAGAAAGACAAATAAAAATGAAACATTACAGCGCTAGCGGTTTTTACTAGTTATATATATAAAAGGTAGATATATTAATTTGATTGCTTATATATTGAATGGATATATTTAGATAGATGGCTATATTAAGTCTTATATATAAGCTATAGTTATATTTAAGACTTCTATACTAATTTTGGCCTTGGATCATTGCAATTGCAATTGTGATATAGAAGCTTCGTCCCTTCATTCCACTTAACATCGGCCATAATTGAAGCTAAGTATTAGGCCATGTGAAGTAATACATTTAGCACAAAGTTGTTTTGTTCATATCGACGTATTAAATATCAACCACATGAAATAAATATCCTGCTGATTACAAATTATAGGGCTCTCCATTTGAATTCTCTAATTAAATATTTCTATACGTACCATCAGTCCGAAATCGTATTCATATGGTGAGACACAACCCAATATTCGTTGACGAAATAATTATGTACTGTATGGCGCCAATATATTCTTTGAATCTTTGGCAATAAAAATACCCAATGAGAGAAATATACTATTAGAAGTGAATTGAAGTATATATCAATATTAGATGTTGTACTTGTAATTGTGTTATTTTTGAGTGACCTTTTGCATATCTCTAAAAAAGGTACGAGACCTAATTAAAAAATTAACTAGATTTTTACCTATAAGCCATAGCTAATCTGCTATAGTGCAATGTTTAAATTTACTTTTAGGACGAATAATTTCTTCTGTCATCTTTGCCGTTAATTTAACAATTGAAACGGATGATGAAAACACCTTATAATTGTATAAATAGGCCAGTAATATTAATGTAATAGAAGCTATCAAGATACCCCAGAGTCTGCTGAAAATTGCAACTGTACTTTGACTCTCGACCCCACAATTTGCAATTTCCAAATCTAAAATTCTAATTCTAAACAATAAGATATGTATCAAATATAATAAATTTAGAGGCGCTTTAACCGGAAGGGATATTCCGTATTTTTAAAATAATGCGGAGAACAGTTCGAAGAAGATGATATTACTGAAAATGTTCTATTTTAAAGCTGTTAATTAAAGTGATAATATCATAATTATAAATTCTTGATTCCTAATTAGGCATATACCATTGTAAACATTCCCAATCACATTCAGAAGCTGGTATTTTATGGTAATTATATTACAATAGCTGATTATAATAGTTATAACAAATTGCTTACAATAATTATATATATTTACTAAAATACTATATATAAAATATATCCCACGTGTCAGATGCAAAACCAAAACCGAAACCGAAACTAGTATAAATTCCAAGTATTTGAAGTTGATTATGATCAGGTTATGGCTATCTGCCAAGTATCTGGTCACACTAAGTTTGATCATATAGCGTAGAGTTAACTATGGTTATACGTATCCGTAATAATAGAAGAAAGTCGCTTGGTGGCTTATCCGCCTCTAGCTCGCAATAGCAAGTTACAAGCTTAAGGTATGCAACATTTAGGAGCGTGGCAATGATACTACGGGTTCCGGTGGTATTAATATGGAACTGCATACATTTACAACCACAACATTTCTCAGTTGTGTTCCTTTCAGAATTTTTCATTTCAGTGTTAATTATGAAAGTATAGGAACGTATTTCAATTGTATATATAGGCGATAGCGTTACTAACTTACTATGCAGAACTATATATAAGCTTTAATTTAAAGAAAAAATGCAGACCTCAAAGAATTAAATAACTAAAATGGTAATAATTTATAAATACGACCATGAGACAGCTTAACCACCAGCTCAAAAGTACAACAAACGCAACTGGTGATGTATCTGGTGAAAAATTAAAGGCATTTTAATATTAGAATTAGTTAATTATAACCAATGAAACGATATTTCCTCTTCCATCCCACAGTTTAGAGAGAGAGAATTCTATAAATAGCGTTTTCTCCACACCTTCAAACTTTCAATATTTTCAACATTTCAAGGTTTCCAGATTATAAGCTAAGATGTTACATATAACAACTATTATTAGAAATATTTTTAGCCTTGGTCCGCTCTAACGGTAGGCATCTGTAGTTCTGTACTCATTTGTAGCAATTACAAATGCACTACTATACATGTTCGTGAATAAACTTATATTTTTCTATTATTTTGCTAGTGCTTCTTTACTTGAGCTCTCGGATCGGTTTTCTTCTATCGTATAATTATATAAGTAAGCGGGCAAAGCGAAGTATGAATTACTAATTGCTATGAATTTGAACTTTAGAGTTCATTAAGCTACATAATGTTAATTAATATTCAAAAATTCTTATAGACACACGTAAAATCAGAAGTATGTATTGTATATTGTTATAATTAATTTGTTATATTGAGACCCCTGAATGTTTGACTTCTTTATAATTAATTCTAATCTTGGTTTAATTCCCATGAGTAGCCATTTACTGTTGAAGTTATTTACGGGCGGTACCGTGTTAACGATCTTGATCACTCTCTCAGAAACAACAACAAAAAAAGAAACTATATTGATTTCAAATAGAAATCAAGATTGTGATTAATTTTAAAGAACATCCAAAGGTCTTAATATAACTGTGGTATAAGTCTAGATCTTACAATATATATGATTGGTGTGAATGTATATGCCTATAAGAAAGTTTGAATTTGAATGGTGTAGTCAAACGGTAACGGTAACTGGGTCTTATAGATAACAAGACGGCCGATATCAATGCTCTACTAATTGAGTTATAACTAGAACCACAGGAGGTTAATAAACAAGCTTAAGACACGATTTCTGTTGATAAGGAATAAGTCAGAACCATACATATCACAGCATACCGCTATAACTACCGGTAGCAATATAATATTATGTTATATCCTATCTGCACTGATATCGGATATCGTTTTATCAATTGAAACATTATAACCTAGGAGAATTTAAGGTTCCACACACCTCTTCGTAGCAAAAATTATTTGCAATTGTTGTATACTCGAGCTCATTATTATATACAAAATAAAACTGTTAAACAGTCAGGCATCTACAGATATCGATGGCTGCATTCGTTTAATTGAATTTATATCCAACTTTATAATTAAATTTGTCGTTGTATAAAAATTCAAAATTTAAGCATAAAAGGACTTTAAAAAATTTTAAGTTAAATTTGAATAACAGTGCAGAAACTGCCAGAAACATATAGGCACTCGGATATCTGTCAAAATTAGACTATCTATCTTACCGATTCTTAATTTCTTACAGATATTAGCGGATTTAATAGAATATGTATTAAGAATATATATAGCTTGTAGAAAATTTTTTAAATATAATATGTTAGTTAAATATGGAGAGATCTATAGCCTTATAATTAATTAATTAGAAATCGACCCTTTTTGATATATCATTTCCGTTATAGTTTTAGACATGCTTAAATTTAATTGTGGTCAGGGAAAAGGTCAGGCCTAGAAAAATTTGAAGCCTGATGAATTCGTTTCAATTCTTTGTGCCGTGAAACTGTTAAATTCGAAGACGGAGTCACAATCAGATTCTATACCTCGCAGGCCTAGATATTGGAAAGAACGTACAATTATTTAATTTTCAGTCACAAGTTATTAACTGGGATCAAACACGAACGGTGAACGGCGAACACCAATGAGAACGAAAATAAGATTTTTAATTTGGAAAATAACGAGCAACCATTGTAATTATAATCATATGAGTAAATCGATGAGGTTTACTTCTCAATTATAGCTTATTAATAGAATATTTGGGATGGCAACACTAATATTAATATCGGATACCTGAACTGTCCTGCTCCCTGGAAGACAGGAAGTTGCTTTAAAGAAGAACCAAAACACCCCTTGCACCCTGACAATAATGACTATCTCATTAATAATGAGTCTATATAAAACCGACAGTGCCTACTCCTTTTTTTGCTTCGTAGAAAGTAACGAACAGGTTTTTTTTTGGCAATTTCGACCTGCGTACATGCATCGGACAAACTCAATCATCTGCAACTTCAACCTTAAAAATCGTTCATTATTATAATAAGAAATGCAGAAAAATTAGTCTTTTCGCCCCACAGTCTCGTTCCAGTTTTTTTCTTTCTGATTGGTAACTTTAGAAACCGCCAAAGTGTTTTTCTTCTCATTCTTTTCTACCTTCATTCTTATAAAAACCCTTCTTATTTCTTTATTTTCTCTTTTCCTGTTCTTTGACTTATTTTCTCTGTGTTGGTTTTATATAATCAACTAGCTTTGTTATCATTTTTTACAAAATAACAACTCATAACAAAACCTAGTATAGGTTCCTAGGCCTATATAATTATAACTATTCTATTCTTTTATAATTTGAATTCTCATTTCTTCTTTCCTTAATATGCCACGAGGAGATATACTGATGGAAGAAACACTTGATCCTTACTCTACAGCCGAGGTATATTACGGACGGGGCGCTCTTACTGAAAATAGCAGCTCAAAATCTAGCTCTAATATCTCAAGAGTTAAAACCGCATCGGCTTTAGCCTCCTATAATACTTTTATATCTTCACCATTATCAAAAGGTTCTTTAAAAAGAAGAGGTTCCCAAGATTTACTTAGTGCTGAAAACAACAGAAAATTCATCATCCCGGATGTCGATGCTACTTTACAAAGATTATTAGAAGTTGAAGATACAGATCATAATAATCAAATCACAATTGAAGACTCAGGGCCAAAAGTATTAACTTTAGGAACTGTTAATTCAAATGGTTATAATAAAGCTGAAATTAGAGGCACTTATATGCTTTCTAATCTTTTACAAGAATTAACTCTTGCTCAAAGATTTGGCCGTAAAGCCGTTGTTTTGGATGAGAGCCGCCTTAACGAAAACCCAGTAAAACGTTTAAATCGTTTAATAACTCATACGTTTTGGAAAAGTTTAACAAGAACGATGGAAGCAGAAAATATTCATATTTTTGCTGCTGACTCAAAAGCTAGATATGGCGAAAATCACCCCCGTATTTATGTCCCTTATAATGAACCCGATCAATTCAAGTATTTTTCTGATGCAGCAGCTGCTCACCCTGAACATCAACTGGAGGTTATTTATTTACCTAAAGATATCACACCTGAGTGGGTAAAATCTGTCAATGAGAAACCCGGTTTATTGGCTTTGGCTATGGATAAAGTTGAAGATCCTGAAACAGGAGAAGTTACTATGAAACCAATTCCATACGTTGTCCCTGGTGGTCGTTTTAATGAACTATATGGTTGGGATTCTTATATGATTGCTCTTGGTCTATTAGTTGATGATCAAGTAGACTTAGCCAAAGGTATGGTTGAGCATTTTATTTTTCAAATTAACCACTATGGTAAAATTTTAAATGCAAATAGATCCTATTACTTAACACGTTCACAACCACCATTTTTAACTGATATGACACTAAGAGTATATGAAAAAATCAAATTTGATAGAAAACCAGCATTAGAGTTTATGAAAAGAGCTTTCAGGGCAGCTATTAAAGAATATGAATCTGTTTGGTGTGCTGAACCAAGATTAGATCCTAAATCTGGATTGTCAAGATACAGACCAGATACTTTAGGAATACCACCAGAGACAGAACCAAGTCATTTCACCCTTGTTTTAACACCCTATGCAGAGAAACATAATCTACCATTAGAGGAATTTCAAAAGAAGTACAATGATGGTACCATTAAAGAACCCGAATTAGATGAATATTTCCTTCATGATATTGCAATCAGAGAATCTGGACATGATACTACTTATAGATTTGAGAAAAAATGTGCAAGATTGGCTACTGTTGATTTGAACTCATTGTTATTCAAGTATGAAGTTGATATTGCTCATACCATTCGAACATACTTTAATGATGCTTTGGAGATGGAAGATGGAACAGTTCAAAAATCTGCTATTTGGGTAAGAAAAGCCAAGCTTAGAAGAGATAGAATGAATAAATATATGTGGAATGAAAGGAAAGGCATGTTTTTTGATTATGATACAGAAAGATGTGAACAGTGTACTTATGAATCTGTAACAACGTTTTGGACCATGTGGGCTGGTCTTGCTTCCCCAAGACAAGGAGTTAAATTAGTTGAGGTTGCCTTACCCAAATTTGAAATGTTTGGTGGGTTAGTTAGTGGGACAAAAGAATCAAGAGGTGAAATTGGCATGCATAGGCCTAATAGACAATGGGATTTCCCATATGGCTGGGCACCTCATCAAATCTTAGCTTGGAATGGGTTAATAAAATATGGTTATGGTGATGATGCTGAAAGATTATGCTACAGATGGTTATATCTTATTACCAAGGCATTTGTTGATTATAATGGTATTGTGGTAGAGAAATATGATGTTACAAGAACTGTAGACCCTCACAAAGTTGATGCAGAATATGGTAATCAAGGAGCAGATTTCAAAGGGGTTGCAACAGAAGGCTTTGGATGGGTTAATGCTAGTTTTGTTCTTGGACTAACATTGCTGAATAGTCATGCAAAGAGAGCTTTGGGGACATGTACTCCACCTGATCTTTTCTTCAGTTCTGCTGATACATTTTTCGATTTCTTATAAAATAATTATAGGAGCATGGTTATTAAATTTGTTATCTGATTTTTTAGTTTTTGTTATGTTGCTTAATAGAATATGATAGCTATAGATTTATTTTATAATGTTCATATATATATGATGTTTAATTGCATAATATGTTTTAGTGTGGGTTGTCTACCTAATAGATATTAGATCCATTGTCTGCCGCTCAACAAGGACATCACCATCATTTAATATTAATTAAGATCATGGAAGCTAACCCACCCCAACTCATAAGATCTTATTTCACTGAGAATAATTTGTTTTGGAATTTTAGAAAGGTTTGTTGGGCTATCATCCCATTCGACTTTTAATAAGATTACAGGATCCGTATGATTATATCTTAAGCGTTAAAACTTTTCAACAGCATTAAATTTTTACAAGGGTTCACAGCAAAAATCGAATGATGAACGATATTGATTAAAACCCATAAACCAAATCATCATTGTAAAGTGTTATGTGCCAATTTTTCATATTTATGTAGGTATCTCACAATTGGTTATTTGTTAAGATCACCCCTTGTATGCACCCTCGGACACGCGATTTTCACGTGAGGATCGCCAGATGCACGAGTACATGGGCATGGCCGGGGTAAGGGAATCAACCCGAATATAAATGAGATTGGTATCAGCCTAAATGTGCCCCGCAACCGGAGTGCCGGATTGAGTTAAGGATCAAAATATAAAAAGCCTGTTCCCTCTTCATCTTTCTCCTATTCTTCCACTTCTACATATATATTAATATTCAATCACAATGGTTAACGTCGTCGTTGCTGGTGCTGCTGGTGGTATTGGTCAGCCTTTATCTCTCCTATTCAAGAAATCTCCTTTCGTCACAAAACTTTCTCTGTACGATGTGGTTAATGCCCATGGCGTTGCTGCTGACTTGGGCCATATCTCAACGGGCGCAAAGGTCAAGGGATATCTCCCATCAGATGAAGATGGACTTAAGAATGCATTCACTGGTGCTGAATTAGTTATCATCCCAGCCGGTATCCCAAGAAAACCTGGTATGACAAGGGATGATTTATTCAAAATTAATGCTGGAATTGTCAGAGATTTAGTCAAAGCTGTTGCCGAATTTTCTCCAGAAGCATTTGTGTTAATTATCTCAAATCCCGTCAATTCCACCGTCCCAATTGCAGCTGAAGTTTTAAAGAGTTATGGTGTCTTTAACCCACAAAAGTTATTTGGTGTTACTACTTTGGATGTTGTTAGATCTGAAACCTTCTTGGCTCAAATTATTAATCCAGAAAAACCAGATCCAGCTTCTGTTAACATTAGAGTCATTGGCGGTCATTCAGGAGAGACCATCGTTCCTTTATTCTCCCTTTCGAACAAAGAGGTCTATGATGACTTGGAAGCAAAAGAAGAGCTCAAGGATTTAATTACACATGTCCAATTTGGTGGTGATGAAGTTGTTAAAGCTAAAAATGGCGGTGGTTCCGCTACTTTATCAATGGCCTACGCTGGTTACAGATTTGCCGAATCCATTATGAAAGCTGCATCTGGAGAAGCTGGCATCGTCGAGAGCACTTATGTTTATTTACCTGCTAATAAAGGAGGCGAAGCTGTCTCAAAGAAATTTGGCTTAGATTTCATGTCTTTACCAGTTACGTTAGGTAAGAATGGTGTTGAATCTATTGATAGTGAGATTTTGGATAAGGTTACTCCTTTGGAAACTTCTTTAATCGAGACAGCTGTTAGTCAATTAAGGGGAAATATCACAAAAGGATCTAATTTCATTTTAGAGGCTGCTGTAGCTGAAAAGAAATCAGCTTAAACTGGCTTGTTGCTTACATAATGATAGAAAATTCAATCTAAAATCAACTATTAAATATACAGATTTAGAAAAGTATAGAATCATATTTTTGTTTTGGATGTTTTTCTCATTTTACTATACATACTACATATTAATAAAATATTAATGATAATGACCTAATGATATTTGATTCTGGAGCCTGTAAGAATCAGCTCACAGCATAAATTTGATACCGATATCTACAATGTATTGTGGATGATAATTCAAATGATACAATGACTTTATATGTAATATGATACGCATACAATTGCAATATTAATCCAAGCCTATAAATGAGTCCATATCACTAGATACTACGTACAGTACTAGTCATTGAGTCTTGATCTACGGAATATTGTCCCATATTTCTTGGCCATTGTCTGAGTCAGCTCTCAAGATGATAATTGCTTTTGTCTTAATTTGTTGAATAACAGCGCTGTATGTTATAACTATAATTTGTTAATAACCACTACATTGAATCAGCGGTAGATAAGATAGCTATTGCTTGATATTAGTTAGCGCGTTATATATTTAGGATATTTTTAAATTAATATATTTGTGGGTACAGTAGTCTTTACAATTGGATATCAAGGTCTAGGCATAAAATATATAAAGATAAAATAAATTTGGTGGTGGGTTTGGGAATATGCATAATTATAGTATACCGTGGGTTGAAAATTGAAATCGATGATTCTGAGAAATTCGCCAGACCCGCAGATATCTTGCATCAAAATCTTCAAATTTTAGCGTATCTCATGTTCATGGCCAATCATAATGAACTTGCACGGTAAACGTGGTTGAAGAAATAACCATCGTATAGATCCAATTTTATGCAAGTAATGCTTTATAATGGTTTTACATATGCCTTGCCCTTGGACGTCGTTTAGTACCGCGATTCTAAATAATTTCGACCATTCTGGTACTAATTAACAGCCATCCATTAATCAACTTTTGGCTTTATTAACGGTATGACCGGTGAATACAACTTCGTGTGCCAAACCTGGGCGAAATTTAGTTATGAGGATGGTTTATAATTAATAATAATAATGGGCTAAATTAAGTGGAATAACAGTATTATTATTTAGTTAGGGTGTAAGTTTTTACTGCAACTCTACAATGCCAATGGTCCTAAAGCTGCTTTACCTATTACTTCTTTGAGATCGTTGATTTTTGTTGCGGCGTATAAAAAAGTAATAGTCTTCTTCTCTACTAGAAGTTGATCAAAATCTCCAGGTTGTCTAGCTATAAGGAAACCTCATCGTTTTATAATGCTCGCGATGGTACGTCAATACAAATAGAAAAAAGTTACTTCCATAATTTGTGATTTTAATACTAAGAAATAATCTAGTTGTAATATTGAGTGCCAATGAGCGGTTAATCCTTTCATTAACTACAAACTTATAACTTGGTCTTAAATATAGGCCAGTCGATGCTGATGATGAGCATTGCACTATCATGATGCCATAAGGCTTATATAGTTTCAACCACATCTAGATCTTGGATTAAGTACAAGTTTTCGTCACTATAATTTAGAAAAATGACTCTACAAATCACTTTACAATTGGCATACTAGATATTCCATACTACAGTAAATGATCAATCTATGAAGTACAATGAGTAGATTATAATGACATTAAATAACAGGACTTGAGCTTTTTATATCACCACACCGTTATATATTATTTAGATATATCCAATCTTGTTAGCAACATCCAAAGCATCGTAATCAGCAGCTAATCTGACATAAGCTTTCTTGGTACCATTTGGTCTGATTAAAGTGTTAACTTTCTCGGCTTCAACATCGTACAATTTCTTCAAAGCATTTTTGATTTGATGTTTGTTGGCTCTGATGTTGACAATAAAGACCAAAGTGTTGGCATCTTCAACTTTCTTCATTGCTGTTTCTGATGTTAAAGGTTCAATAATGACTTTAAATTCATCTAAACGGTTATAATGTGGGACACTCTTGCGGGCATACTTTGGAGCACGAGCTAACTGAAGAGTTTTTGGTCTTCGGAAAGATGTTGAGGTACGTGTCTTAAGAACCTTTTTGGAGTGGATACCCTTAAGAGTGGCTTTCTTGGCGTTCAAAGCTTTGGTGGATGCTATTGAAAAGTTAGTATTATATTCTTTTAAATATGAATACGAAATGAATGAAGATATAATGATAAGATTGTGATGATTTCTAGAGTATTTGAAAAAGTGCAAAAGATTAAGCATGTCCATTCAGCGGCAATCACAATGAATAGTCGTAACATTATTTTGAAGATGGTATTGTCTGCTACTTCACTTGCTGCTGTTTAATTTTTTTCAGACCCAAATTGACTGCAATTCTTCCCACACCAAAATTCCATTCGCTCATAAAAATCATCATCCTTTCAATATATTCACATATTCTTTCAAACTAATAATCTAAGTGTTTGATTTGTTTTAAAACATACATTTTGCGGCAGCCATTGTTGAATATATTAGTCGTGATTATTTGCTTGAACTGTTTTGGAATATTAGAAATCTATGGTCGTTCTAGTTTGAGTGCTGTGACTATAATTACGCCACTGTCAAAACCACAGAAGTGACTGCTCTATGTATTAGCCCTAATAGTATCCACGTGATATAATACATATTCTAAACCTTATTTGACCAAAAGAAGTTATGATTTTTATAAAGAAGGCCTCGGGAATTTTAAGTGAGAATGCTGCAAACATTTCTGTTTATATTTATATTTATATTTATATTATTATCATATTATACTGGTACTATATACAACCTCGACTTTTCTGGAGGAGAATATTCCTGATAACAAATAGCATACACACAGAAATTACACCCTCCTATATGCTTTGGCACGAGGACCACCAAACTTAATCTTTGTATTGTCGGAAATTCTTGTAATCCATGGTTTCACTTTGGCTCCTTCTTTTCCCAGTAGAGCGGCTATAAAACCACGTCTAGCGTAATTGTTTCCGCATAAAATTATCTCAATGTTTTTGCCTAAATAACCTCTTTGTTCAACGACAGAAAAGAAACGGGATGAAACTTGAAATGCTGGATCAAAGCCTTTTTTGGCTTTAGCTCGAAATCCCAGATGCCCAGAACTAATGTGGTACTTGAGCTTTTGAGGTAACTTCAAGTAATATAAGACTTTATCATTAAAACTCATTTCTGGGTGTGCTTCTTCAAAATTTGGGATTTCTTCAACAGCAGAGATTCCTAAATGTGTGTTACACTTATTAAATGTAGCTCTTATAATATATTTCACCGCAACAGGCTCCATTTCTTGAATGACATTTGAATCTTCTTCCACATTGGGCTTTACTTGTTGTGTATTTATATATTTACCAGGTGTTTTGGTAGCAGATCTGACATCCAATAATGGTGCTATAAATTTACCTGTTAGTACGGCTAATTCTAATGAAAGTGGCTGACATATGCTTACATCCTGTAGAAAACTGCCTAAAAGGAGATAATCCTACTCTTAGAGCAGAAAAGGGGGTTCCAGTTATCTGCTTTAATAGCCTGGTCCTAATCATTGCTATATCTTATTAGACTTGATGTTGGGAAAAATTAGGAGTGAGCGTAACCTCCGGGTAAATCTTCTAACCTTATTAGGCCAACATCACCATCATTCATCTGTCAGACATCAGATCTGTACAATTGGGTCACATGGAAAGAAAAACTCGGACCTCCGGTCATGAAGGAACTGGTGTCGGTGGTATGTCAGTTATTGGAATGAATGGTGGGTTTTCTTTGAGAAATCTATCGTTTTTACTCGGTTATTTTACTGTGTAGATTATGGTCGTGGATAAATGGAATCACCATTACTTTAATTTATAATTAAAAAGTCCCCCGAGTTCACGAGCATGATTTCAAAATGAAGAAATGAGACTACTCCTTTTGTTGAATATTGTCTAACTATAATTTTTGATTTAGCTGTTTTACAAATATACGATAGGCATGACCACCTAATAAATGTCTCGATAACTGGTTCTAAACCTATAGCAAAAGGAACATTTGGTACGGTTTTCAAGGCATCATTCCAAACTATCGATGACTCGCAGAATGGCTGTCCTCAGCAAATTGTTGCTATTAAACGAATAATTCAAGATGACCGCTATAAAAACAGAGAAATAGAGATAATGAAATTCATTGACCATCCAAATATCACCAAACTTAAAGGATATTCAAATATAGATATCGTAAAAATGGATAAAGAGCGCAAATACAATTCAAGCGCTAGTTTTAAATTTAATTATCTAGCACATGGTGAAAATGAACAAAGAGATCCTCATAAATCATGTTTATCCATTATTATGGAGTTTATTCCAACAAATCTACACCAGGTTATACAAATGCAAACTGAAACACCAAATAAAGCCTTATCAACTACAAAAATCATGATATACTTGTACCAAATTTTTAGAGGTTTGGCATATCTGCATTCTTTTAACATTTGTCATAGGGATATCAAACCGACCAATATTATGGTTGATGCAAATAGTAGTGTGGTTAAAATTTGTGATTTTGGATCAGCCAAGATCCTCACGAGAAATGAACCAAATGTTAGTTATATTTGTTCAAGATATTATAGAGCTCCTGAACTCATCATAGAAAGTACTTGCTATACAACTATGATTGATGTCTGGTCCACGGGATGCATCCTTGGTGAAATGATTACTGGGAAACCTCTATTTTCTACTGGAGAGGGTATTAAGCAACTAGATGAAATTGCAAAGGTACTGGGTACCCCTTCAGATGATACTGTTATATCTATGAATCCTTCTTTTTTCAAGCATCATCGATCTCTAAAAAGTATGGGCCATAAAAAAGTTTTGATTCATACTTCTTTTAGAAAAATTCTTAAAGATAAATGGTTTATTAATTTAATTACTGATACATTGGTCTATGATCCAACGAAAAGGTTATCGGCCATAGAATCAATGTGTCATCCAACATTTGATTATCTAAGAAATAATTATGATCCAAATCTGGGCGGTATTGTTACACCAACTACAGGGGTTATTTTACCTCATGATGAACCTATCACTAAATGTCCCAATATATTTGAATTTACGGCTCTAGAAAAGGAAGCACCAAGAAATTATTTTCAATTATTGACACCAAAATATCTTATGGCCGAAAATGATAACATTAATCCGTTGGTAAGTCCATCTAATAGACCAGACGGTCTAGATACTAGTACTAGATCCCCCAACTCTAGAAATCAATTGCATAGACTATTGATGAGAGCTTCGAGCAGTCATTTGGGATTCAACCTACACAGTAATAGCACTATAGCTAGCCCTTCAAGTGGGCATCGCGTTAGCAGATCAAGCCGCACTCTCAGTCGTTATGCCTCGACTGATATGCTGTCTGTTACGTTGACAGAAGGAGATTGGTTTAATCGTCATAAAACTAGTAAATCATCCAATAAGGAGTTTGACGAAAAAAGGCGAAAAATTAATAAAGAAAAATAATATTAAAGGGATTTCCACTCGCCGTTTAAACATATAGACCCACCATCTTTCATGTTTGTTCATGCTATTTATTTTCTTGTCGGGTATGTGATTTAATGATATGTGGATATCGATAGGTTTATGTCATATCATATTATAATTGTATTCAACCATTTAATTAATTATTTAGGGGTTCATGTTTTTATTTTGTTAAATTGATTATAATTAATGTTCATTGTTTTCCATAATCATGGCCATGCATATGGCCATGCATATGGCCATATACCCAGATATAACTATAGCCTTATCTACTCTCTGATGGTAAATATAAATATCATATCCCCATTTCTTTCTAGAAATAATCATTATTCGCCCAAGCAAGCTTTAGGTATACTTTAAAGCTGATTCTATAACTAAAAACAAAATGCGCACATGTATGTATATTATTTTATAAAGTTCTAATTGAAGTTCTATATGTTTTATTTGATGCATTTATGAGTTATAAATTTTCTTTCTTTCTTCCAAATGGCAGTAATGCATATATGATCATATATATAAACTCGCTTGAAATATTTAAATATGATTTAGTTCTCTGTTTTGAATTTTTACATGCGTTCGATTTGCTCGTCAACAACATCAAGGGGTCTAGATTCGGCAGTTTTATTACCATAATACCTTTCGATATCAATGACGCCATTGAATACTAAGGTACCAAAGACCAAAAGAGAAAATCCAACGAGTTGCAGAAACTTGAAAGATTCCCAACCAAGAGACATAGAGATAATCCAAACTAAAAGAGTTCTACAAGTATCAATAGTTGACCTTGAGGTTGCGCTAAGATGATGGGTAAGTGATATGCCAAAGAAGTTAAAGCAAGCAATAGAGGTCATAATCAAAAATGAAGAAAAGAGAACTTGGGGATTAGAATAAAACATTTGATGAAAACTGGTAACCATATCATAGATTGATCCTGGTTGCCGAATACCAAAGAATAGGTGTAATAGTACCATAGCGGAAAAGGTTAAAGTAGTACCTGAAACGCCCTCATAGCCAACCAATTTTAAGGGAATGATTTTATATTTGGTCATAATATGTTCTTCTATAACGAACTGAGAGGCAGTAAATACTTGAGCAAGTAGAATCAGAAACATTCCAACGACAACAAGAATGGCAGAAACATTTTTTGAGCCAGAATCGGCATCACCGCTAGCCTCGCCACCCGAGGACCTGCTACCTGCCAAACCTACTAGAGTCACACCAAGGGTAACAATGAATAAACTACCCCATTCTATTCTTGAGATCCTGGATTTTAGAAATATAACACTAAATACAGCAACAAACAATATTAGAGCACCTCGAGTCATCTGGTAAATAGAAACAGGAGTATACATCAGACCAATGTTCATTAATGTCGTGCCGCACAAATCAAAGGTAGCTGGAATCGACAGTATTATTGATTCCTTTGTCGACATTTCACGTTTCGTCTCTATTTCATTTTGCTCGGCTTGTGAGGATGTATCATTTGTAGCAGAACTATAGTTTGAACCACTATCAGTGTTTAATGAGCGATAGGCATTCCTGTCCCCGAGAATTTTCCTCAAATAACGTGTAAATTTTTGCCTATCAAAATTCAACAGAAAGTAAACGATCCAACTGGTAGATTCACCGATGAACATCTGTAATGTTTGAAGGATAGGCTGCTCAAAGTAAACACGCTTAGATAGGTCCGGATCCTCACAATTATCTACACATTGATTATCTTGATATTTTGTAAGGAGGGAGTTGGCACACCCGCACGTTATTGTGCCGATAACCAGTATTAGGATCTATATGATGATATGTTCGCATCAGTATTATGTATGTTGTGATTGTAGTTCAGCTTAAACTTACTGTTAGGTTACTATGGGACATAGTGTTTCAAAATTGTGTGTTTAAGCAGTCAGGCAGATGTGGGGGTAGGAAGATAAGGATATGAAGTCGGTATGTATTATACTCTACTAAAACTGCAAACTACGTTAATGCTAAATATTTAATTAAATATCACAACCCAACTAATAAATCGCTTTATCAATTAATTATCACTTTATTGATTAATAATACCAAAACATATTGATATTACCAGAACATCTCAACGAAAATATTGCCTCTCCAGATCTTCTTACATCCCGTTACAATGCATTTTGTAGGTGCAGTAAATGTATTTTCACTTATTTCGCCTATCTTCCTTTTTCGTTTTGTATTCTTGGGTGTCTTTCGACGCTTTCCTCGTTCGTTCATTATATTCTTTACACATCGTCCACAATAAACATGTCCACACTTCGTAAAAAACGTCCTTTTTGAGAGTTCGGCATCCACAACTGTTAAGTTAGGCACTTCATGCCAATATTGGGGAACATCGAATGGAGGAATTATATCTTTTCCTTTGCCATTATCATCTCTACCTTCAACTGGCAGATCATTTGGTCCTTTAATTTCATCCTTCTCTATTACATAATCTGGGATGCCAACGCCTAATTCTACTCCACATAATGGACATACAAGAGCATTCTTCCCATCGATCCCTCGTGTATATCCCTTTTCTAGGGGTGGTAACGCTTGTTCTAGCTTTAGTCTAGCATTGTAAGCACCTTTCTCTTTTGGATTGGAAGGAAATGAATTTGTTTGGTTGAGCTCATTTAATTGAGGTGACTGTTCCCGGGTAGAATAATTTGAAAAAACATTGAGATTAACTACTCTATTTAACATATCCATTTGGAAAGATGTAACTGGCCGAGGAGAAAGTCTTTCATTATTTCTGAATGATGCTCGAGGTACTGGTTCGTACATCGTTTCAAGGGGGATCATGCCTCCAGGAACATGCAAAGCGAAAGTATTTGCCTCTGCTTGCTGGAAGAAACGAACTCTTTCCCATCGAATTGTTTCTTCTCGTGCTTTTATTTGATCGAGTCTTGTATTTATTCTATTTGCTTCAGCCTGTAAATGAGACCTGCGAGACATAGTTGATTGATGCATATTACTTGCTGTCCGTCGAACTTCTGCTAATATTCCCTCCAGTTTGTGTGTTAGTGTTGTTTTCTCTAAATTAATCATAAAAGCCTCTTCATTAAGAGCTTCTAGTCTTGTGACCAGTGAACGTTCGTTAGAAGACTGAAGTCCTGATCTTGGGAGTCGCGCTGGTCGTTGGGCGTCATCCAAAATATGTGATTCCTGTAATAATATAAGATCATCCTCATGATCCATATTTGTGGGATTCCTTCTTACTCGCCTTCTCCGTCCTGGGGCACCAGGAAAAATTCTCATATTTTCTTGTTGCATAGTTAAAGGTTGTGGTGTTGAGGATGATCCTACCACTTCAATCTCATCGTCATTATCATTATCAGATATTATATCAATGACATCCATCGCACATAAATGGTGGAAGGAATAAATCTCAAATTCCGGGTTTTATTTAGCTGTTCTACCAAGTTGTTGACACTATTTTCTGGAAAGTAAGATTTTATTTGTGTAAGGTTTATGATAAGGAAAATACCTCCACCCATCACAAATATTTAATTAAGTACAAACTCAGGTACAATTGCAGTGTAATTGTTTTTTGGACGGTAAAGCCTAAGACATATAATTTTATTCGTCCAAAGTGTCAGAGTTTACTTATTTAGCACAATAAATTGAAACAATAGTAATATTATATAAATTTTATCTACCAGCAAATTTTTCATCCTTTCTCAAGCTTTGGACTGATATTCCAACCATGGCTGGGCCCAAGTCGGTTGAAACTTCCACTAAAACCTTTGCATCATTAAAATGTGTAACCGCTTGAACGATAGCTTTGGCTCTTTGTTCTGGATTGTTTCCTTTAAAGATACCGGATCCAACAAAAACACCATCACATCCTAATTGCATACACATGGCTGCATCAGCTGGAGTAGCAACCCCACCAGCTGCGAAATTAACAACAGGTAAACGTTGTAATTTAGCTGTTTCTTGAAGTAATTCATATGGTGCACCGATTTCTTTAGCATAGTGATATAATTCTTCTGGCGTTTTTGTTCCCGCAAGTTTAATTTCAGCCGATATCTGTCTCATGTGTTTGACGGCTTCAGTAACATCGCCGGTACCTGCTTCACCTTTTGTTCTGATCATAGCTGCACCTTCATTGATACGACGAAGAGCTTCACCCAAGTTCTTAGCTCCACAAACAAAAGGAACCTTGTATGGCTGTTTGTGAATATGATTGACTTGATCGGCTGGTGTTAAAACCTCAGATTCATCAATATAATCACAACCTAATTCTTGCAGGATTTGAGCTTCGACAAAATGTCCGATTCTACATTTTGCCATAACTATTAAGCAACATAAAGTTAGTTTTATAACTGTATTAATTTTATTGTAGTATAGTTACAAGGCATTAACATACCTGGAATAGTAACACTAAATATGACAACAATGTGTTAGAATATAATTGAATCTTCATAAAAGTAAATGATCACTTACGCATCCATGATTTCTTTAATCATTTTGGGATCACTCATTCTTGCAACACCACCTTCAGCTCTAATATCAGCTGGAACTCTCTCAAGAGCCATTACAGCACAGGCACCGGCCTTTTCAGCAACAAGAGCTTGTTCGGCGTTAACAACACTATAAAAACATATTAGGCATAGTGTATTTTATAATTGATAATCATTTTGGCATACTCCATGATAACACCGCCTAAAAAAAAAAAAAAATGTTAAAACTTCTTTCCTTCTATCACAACGAAAATCCCGCTGGGGAACAAAAGATAGCAATAAAAAGTGTACCCACCCTTTAACATTTGAGCCAAGCCAGCTTTAATTTTGAAATTTTCGGTGGAAGACATTGGTATTTTAGAAGTAGAGATTTTTTGGTAATGTTTGGGAAATTTATTTGAAAAGTAAAAGTATAAAGCGGAATAACCGCTATTTATATAAAAACTCCAGACTAAAAATGTGTATTTCCAATGAGATCCCGAGTATTAATTGATTAATAGACGATAGGTTATTGAGGTAAAGTCAAATATTACCCGAAATAAAGCAAAATCGAAAAGAAAACCTCGGGTCAATAACTTTATAATGTGGATGCTTTAATGCTATTTAGCATCCTATAAGTTTAGAACCCGCAAAGAGTCGGGCATTACTCTTGAGTCATGTCTATGACTCTCTCCGAAATTGCTGTGATTGGCTCAAAATTATGCACATGTATGCACATAGGCTAAATAAAAATAATATGCAGATCAAAATCTTCAAAGTTGACAAACTAGCCAATGAGTCATGGGTATGACTCAGTGAAATTCAATCTAACATATCCAAAAAATTTATTTCAACAATTCATAGTTTATTAACTCCCCTTTGAAAAGTTTTAGCTTTGGCACCAAATAGCCACTAACTAAAAAAGTATACTACTATCAGCTAAAAGAAAGCAAAAATGCTGGAAACAATTCCAATCCTGTTATCCAAACAAAGGAGGGAAAATACGCATTAGTTACAATCATGAAGTCTGTCATCCGCTTAATCCTAGTTTATGAACTCATTATTATACTTAATATTAATAGTATATAATATGTTCGTATAAAAAGAAGTGGATATATTTATTTTACAATTCAGTACTACATGTATAATGTTATATTAACATCTAAAAATGAAATGATAACAAGATATATATATATGTAATTTCTTTATGGAATTAATAATTAAAATTTAAAAAAGAATGAATAGCCAGGATAAAAGTAGCCAACCCAATTACAGAAAACAATATAAATTTATAAGAAATAAGTAAAAAGCCAAATATGAAAATTGTAGCAACCTTATTATAGAACAGTATCTGATCCCGATTTCAGATTCCACCTCTCATATATCTACCAACAACAATGCAGTGGTCTCTTTCGAAAGGTTCTAGAGTCAACTGCTCAAGTGGTTTTATTCTTTCTTCTCTTAATTTTTGGACTTCTCTCACAAAAACAGTTCCAGCATCAACTGTAGAGTCAATACAGTTAGCTTTGATGGAAATTACAATTCCACCTTGATCTTTTAAGAACATATGAGCGTTAAGGGCAATTATTCGTGCCTGATCAGGTTGAGCAACATCAGCAAATACAACATCGACCATGCTAACAATCATTCTGTATTTCTGAGGATGTCTAGCATCTTCAATGATGGGAATGACATTTGGTCGTTTTCTCGCCATTGATATTAAATCACGGCCCTGTCTGTTGGAAAATTCCACCGCATATACTGAACCTTCAGGACCAACCAGATCGGAAACATGAGAAACAGAAGTTCCAGAAGCAGCTCCGAGATAGAGAACTTTTTTACCTGGAGAAATGAAAAGCTCATCTAAACCACCCAAAATTCCGGCAGCTAGCTTAGATCTGAAAGGGTTCCAAACTCTGAATTCAACTTTTTCGATGATCTTCTGGATGTTGGGATCAGTGTTTGGAACACCGATAATAACTCTTTTCTCACCGTAAACAGATTCACCAGGTGTCAAGTTTTTAGTGACAAGTAAGTCCTCTTTACCACGGGCAATAAAAACACCAGGATGTCTATGAGGCTCTATGACGACTTTTACTTCACCTTTTTCTTCACCTTTTTCTTCACCTTTAGCACCACCTTTTCCTTTCTTTTCTACCCCTCTCTCACCATCCCTTGTACCACCTCTGGCACCTCTTCCCCTTCTATCATCGCCTCTAAAATTCCCACGGCCCCCTCGTGATCTACCACGGCCACCACGATTACCACGACCACCTCTTACACCCGTAAAAGACATTGTAGATTTATAAAATGTTTGATACGTGTTAAATTGTAAAAACAGTATATTCTTGTTGTTCAATAAGTAATTGAGCAGTAGAGTGGCTCGAAAAATAGGGGGAAGTGAGACGATATGAGATGAGATGAGAAGAAAACGCTTTGAATTTCGGTCATAAATTCCCGAGATACCAACATGTTAACACAGTCTATAACGGTATTGACAGATCCAAACAAACACTCAAAAACTTCACAGGATCATCCTAAACTTTGGAATTTTAATTATAAAATATTATTCAATTTGCAATTTTTAATTAATAATTAGAGGTTAAATATCTTAGATTATATTGCTTATAAGTTTCTTAATAAATTCTGTAGCGCTAAAGTTACATGTAAGGCTTATAAGGTAAACAAAATATTCAAACAAAAGCATGAACCATTAAATTATTTTCTTAATATTAGGCTCTCTTCTGTATACCTATTAAATAAATAGATCACAGATTAGACCCTATTTAATCTTGCAATTAAATGTTTTGCAAGCTTAAGTTGAACGATCTGATGATCATGAAAGTTACATTTCTCATCTCAACTCTTATACTTTAGACCAATTGTATAAACTTATAAGACAATTGAAAGAGCGTTAATCATATATCCTCGAAGTTTAAGAAATTATTTAGACTTGCTATGCATAGTTATAACTATACCGGTATATGCATATGCATACGAATAAATAATGACAAGTTATTTTTTGACTAATAGATTTGCTTACATGCATATATATATATGCATTATGTCAAAGTATTCTTATGACCTTTTAGTTCTGATTTAACGAAAGATGGCATATTAAACATAATAATCTATACACAAAAAGTAGATTTTTCAAATTAGAATTGGTTTCTGGTGGTTCTGTGATGATAAGATGGTTACTCAACAGAATAGGAGTACGCTGTCAGGTGATATGACCAACAACCCTTACATGCACCATTTAGTATTTAAATACTATAATCGGCTATAACACCAAAAATGGTTGCGTTTTTTTGCATACTATAGTATACCGATACATACTCCAAATAAATAAATACCCTTTTTAAATATATCATAAAATAACTTCTAAAATTTCGCTAAATGATATTTTAGGTATTTTAAAAGGCATTTGCAAATTGCTATCAGCCAAGCGGGTTGACTAAGCAGGGTGTTTCATTTTCCGAAATAGGGAGAAGACTTAATATTGCACCTACTGTACGGTTCACAGTAATTATACAGAAGTATGCCAAAAACTCTTTTGGTTTAACACCCCTCGAGAATTAAAAAGTCTACAAAACTTACTGATAGAGAGGCGAATTAAATACTGAGAGTTGTAAAATCTTACCCTTTGGATACGTTTGGCGTACTGGTTTCAAAGTTCAAACATCAAAATATCAAATCCCCGCCCTAAGTGGTCTTCTAAAAAAACATGGAAACGAAACAATTTAGGGACGTGAAGGGCCTTTTCTAAATGAGAAAAACCAAAGGAAAAATATAATCTAAGGATAGATAGATGTATAGGTGTGAACGCTTTTTCCACAGGAGCTGAATCCAATTAAGCACACGTGGAATCTTCTCAGAAAAGTTCGTCACAAGGCTGGAATTGAAATTACGAGCCTTACAGATGGTTTAGATGTGGGACTTTATGGATCATTGGTCATCTAATTGACACCATGCCTCGTAGAGAGGCGGTTATTATAGGGTTAAGGGCGCCAACACTAAATACTAAATACTAAACTTAAAATGTCATTTTCAATACAATCTCTAGGATTTACGGAACATTATATAAGAACAGTTTAGCGTCAGGTGGATTACACAGTAGCTGGTTATAGCAATGCCATTTTTATTTGAACTGATATTATAGCCACTTTTGGCTTTACCTGGCTGTAGCTTTAAGTTATATTTCGATAATTCTTATTCTTTTCTGTTTGGTTACTGGTAGAACCTTAGGTGGATCAGTACCTACCTATACATTGTGGCATCTTACTATAAGTACTGGTGCAATGACAAGTTTAAGTCTTGTTAACGGTGTAGCTATGTCTATGGTGCTTCTTTGCAATTGATTTAATCTCTAATATAAAACCTTAGAAAAGCATAGAATCTATAGATATAAAGCTTGTGTCAAGGGAAGACACCTACATACGATGTGATCATGAATCATGATAGCTTGTTTGAATTCGAACTGGGATAAACCTGGCTTCACAAATCCTAGCTATAGCTATAGCTATCTTATCTAGCTATAGGCCATAGAGTCTTATAGATAATTTCATAATAACCACAGCTTTGAATTTTTAATCTATACTTGAGAAAGAACTCAATTATAAGATTGATAATTATATGAAATTATGAATTGAAGAGTTTAAAATAACCAAAATATTATATAATGCTCAAATATTAATTGTGGCTTGAATTGTTTGGCATATACGACATTGTGCCAATGAGATCTGACGAGAGAGATTAAATTTTGCAATTGATATACGCAAGATTATTAAAACCTAGAGATGATTTTTCCAGTTCTGTCCAAACAATTATATGAGAAATTTCATGAAAAATCACTGTAACTGGTTGATATCTTTGGGTAAACACCATATATGGATACCAGAAGACTGAGAAGAGCCCTTAACTATACAAAATCAATATTAATATTGTTAGAATGAGAGAAAATAAACAAGTACACTGCCATTTTCCTAGATATATCGATAAAAATGCCAGTTACCTCAATTCGAAATGGGTTACGTTGATCAACATTTTTCCCGGGTAGACGTAATTAATATTAAAGCTTCTTAAGCTGAAGTCATAACTTTAAATTTGCTATTTATCTATCTGTCCTTAATTATTAATATTAAAACCAATTACGACTCTTAATCTTAGAAAGAATACTGTGGTATATACTATATATCACAAATTCACAATATACGTATTAACCACAAAAATTAAAGTTGATGATATTATACTGATATTAATATTATGTGTATTTCTATATCTGCCATATTATCTGACCATACTACTTACTACTTACTGGAACCCAAACTTATAATTGGTTATCAGCTAGCGCTTTTTGTCCCTATAAGGCTTATATCTGATCTGATACTCATCGTACTGAAAAGTTTTGTGAACGTTAGATCTATATCTAAAAATATAACTATTGTATTTATATTAATATCTATAAAAGTGAAATATATTGATACCAAATATATTGATACCAATTGTTGTACAGTGTTTCTGGTTAATTACATCTAATTAGTAACTTAATTAGTAATTATTATTACACAGCGCTAGATTTAAGACCTGTTTTAAAGAAAACATTTTCATAGATCCAAAATTATTACATTTACGATGTAAGCCTAAACCACATATATTATAAATTTATATCATGAGACAGTATCTCTCATAATCAAAAATGGGTTCTAAGTCCGATCTGAAACGTGTACTATACTTTATAGTCATTAATATCACGACTACCGTAGTCATCATATTTAAACTGGATTAAAATTGCTAGAGATACCATACAGTGATTAATGTCTGACTAAGGGCTAGGCAGCATGGGATTATGAATGTCCAAGCCTAAATATTAATGGTGATAATTAGTTGGATCAATAGTTTAGCCTTGGTTCCAACAATTTGGAATTTACATGATATTTATATTCCTGTTGAGACCTTTTAAGTTTACCCAATGTTTGGATTTCACTTGCTTGTATTATATAATAAGTGAGTTATCTGAAACAATAACTATAGTAACAGCAAATTTTCCAAACCTTTCTCAATTGCAACCTTCTGTGATAAGAGAATTCTAATTACGTGTTATGTGCCCTTAAAATTAGCTAGTAAAGATGGTGTTTCCTTGTAAATTTATGTATACTCAATTGTACCGAACTCAAAAAAAGAACTTAACTGGGAATGAATTGGGGATGCGACACATTGTTGAGCATAAATACCACCGGAAGATAGATACCTTCGGTGGTAATGGGTGTCATGAGTCATGACCCACGAAACTCGGTAGTTGTAACAGACTATAATAGATTATATAATTGGCGATATTTTTGTGCTGGGTTGTAAGGTGGAGGAAGGCCAGATGAAAAATCAAGAATGGCCTCAAAAACAGACTTTGCATACAACAATAATATTAAAAAATATGACTGGCCAACAGCCCCCTGAATTTCGAGATTTGAAAACAAAAACCAACCAAAAGATGATCATCCTTCTTTTTCTTTCCTGTCATTTTTAAACCTTCCGTAAAATCTTTCCAACCTTCAAACATGTCTGATTCTGCTTTACCGCAGAGCCAGAGTCATAGTGTGCTTGACTCAGACTCAGAAGAGGATTTTAGGCTTCTTAATGCCACCACAGGTTTGTCTCTACCTGCTCCTTCACAACAAGTTCGCCCAGACCAAGTGTTTTTCAAAAATCAAGATGCAAGTGACGAGCAACAGATAGAGTTACATCAAGACGACATTAACTATGTGGAAGCTGACCTGGTATCCCCATCCCCTCCTCCAGAAGACATCAAACCATTTTATATTTATGCTCTATACGATTTTGTTGCGACAGACCCATCACACGCAACCACTGCTAAAGATGATGAACTTATTTTACTCGACGACTCAGACTCATACTGGTGGCTTATTCAAAATGTTCGGGATAATTCTATAGGTTTTATTCCAGCTGATGCTACAGAGCTGCCACAAGAAAGGCTAGCAAGGCTTAATAGGTGGAAAAATGAACAGTCAGAGAGAATCCGAAAACACAGTTTGGACAACTTGTCCGATTATGAGATATGCACAACACCTAAGCTAAACAACATAAAGTCCGTTGCATTTACAAGCCCCACATATTTTTCAGCTTCCGAAAATGACGATGGAGATGACGATGGAGACCTTTCGGATTGTGAAGCCGATTATGAAGATGAGGGTATTGATAATGATAACGACTTGGAAAGTTCAGAGGATCTTCAACAAACTATGATTGGTGATTCAAATATTGACAACACAACGACAATCAGAGATGCGGAGCCAGAGTTAGATCCTGTATCAGAAGCAGAGCTACTTCTCCAAACAGAAAAACCTTTACTAGAAAATTCTCCCGAAAAAGTACCAAACATAGATAATTATACACATTCATCCGATAATGATGTTGAAGAAACTATCGACTCACTAGAATCAGAACTTGATCATCATTTAGATGTGCTTACCTCACAACTGGAGCAATTTAAGAAATTTGATATACCTCCAAGACCCGAATCACCTCCATTAGAAGGAGATATTTCTCCATCAACTGAATCAACGACTGATACTCTCACAAAATCACCCTCTCCATCGCCTGTCGAAAGATCAGGCACACCCGTATCCGATTTACAGGAAGACTCTGATGCTGTAAACTCCTCTAACTCCACCACTAATTCTAATTTCTCTCTACATTGCCCTTCTCTTGAATTTCAATACAAAGATGATGAGGATGATCTTCTTGGTACTCCTCCAACAGATATTGACTCCAAACAATTTTCCTCAGCGGAGCATGTACCTATGGATGAGTCCACCCCTACAGGCAGTCCTTACATAGAGGCTAGTAGTTCTGAATTGCTAACTGTGTCGTCTCCTCGTCTAGATGATGTTGGTACTATGGATAGCGCCAAAGTTTTAGAAAATTCTAATGAGGGGTCTAACGCTGTCGCAAAAAGATCTTCATTTGTGGATTATGATGGTCATTACCAACAAAAACTTAAAGAATCAATAAAGAATACAACACCAATTGTCTCGTCAGGCCTAGCTGAACGTAGTCCATTGTTAAACCAAAACAGCCCAAGGAAAACAGTTCCACAACCATTAGAACTACGTCCGCGATATAGGAATACTTCTCCCAAGGAAATGCTCTCAGATAGTTCTGATAATTTGCTGAAATCATTGTTTCGCCCTAGAGGGAAAATTCAACCAATAACGCGAGAACTTTTGGGCCCTAAACGACCCACATCTCCCCTTTACCCGAAACATAGTTTCAAACCAGATGACAACTCTTCATTTCAGCCTTCTTCGCCAACTCATCCACATATTTCATTCCGCTCAGATCATTCTATTTTAACTTCCCCACGTATTCCCAATAGCACACCAAGAACATCGTCAGCAAGGATTACACCGAGACCTGATACACCAGTGGAGTTGCAGGATGCTCCAATTGAAATTCAAGTTCACGGCATTCCCACAATTGTAGGCCCAATTGCAAAAAAGAAGAGATCTAGATCATTCACAGATATTGGCGAACAGTTGACATTTACTCAAACTACTCGGCGACAACCAGAACGGGCACATTCACTTCCAGATAGCTGTATAACAAGACAATCAATTTCTTATTCTGAGTTATTCCCTCAAAATATCAAAGAAAATGATTCAAAGGCTCTTAGCCATAATTACTCATTTGTGGGGTTGAAACATAGTTCGAGTTCCATTACATCATCCCCAAGACTTCTTCAGAATGAATCAGCTGAAAGTTCCACTACACAGCATGATTTATTTCAACAACATCCTTTAAAAGCTGTGTTGTTACATCCGTCAATTGAGAACATTTATCATGAACTGTTTTCGTCGTTTGACTCTTTGGATGAGCAAATTAATTCTTTACTGGATCTTGGTCAAAAAACCGTTAGTACGTGATACATTTCATGATTATTATTCATTAGTCTTGATATTGGATTCTTTGGGTAACTCCACAGTTTTACCTATTAATACTCCGTATAATATTCATTATTACCACTTGATATATTTATTTTTGCATTTTTTGAATACATTTGAATTCTAAAGAATATACAAAACAAAACACTCAGTTGGCTCCAAAGAAGTAGCCACCAAAAAATACTTTTCGTTCTTGTTTATTGCTTTCAATTGTATATACTTTGATTTCATTCAGTACAGTTTCTCATGTTACTCTTCTAGTATGCATACGGTTGTTGTTATTCATCTGAAATATTATTTTTCTTTTTTAAATTCATTATAGTATTAGTTATATTTTTTCACTGTTATTTCCATAGTAATGCATTTTTTATTTTTATTTCTGGCTTGATTTTGTTTGCGCTTTGATGTTTTGTAGAAGTCACATGACGTAGAAACGTGAGTGCACTCAAATGAAAAAAAAAATTGTTTACTGTGTATATATTTTTCACTTTCTCCTTTTTTAATCCCATTTGCGATTGTCTACAAACGAATCGGCATTATTCAGTTGTATATGACGATTAAAGTTCTATAAATTGTGTATTCTAAAAGGGTATTTAAACTATACAACACCAAAGAGTTTTAAATTTCTTTAGTGACAAGCGATACAGATCTATATTTACATTTCGAATTTATCCCCAACTTTCTTTCTTTGATTGGAACCTACATTGATCATGTCTCCAATTTGGAATCCTCAACCCGAGTACCTTCAGCAGTTGAAGACCGTGCTCTCTAGCTCATTGTCTTCTAATCCTGTGGATCACCGCCAAGCTCTTGAAGTATGTGTCAATTTTGCATTTTTCATTCCTCATTTTTCATTCTTCATTTTCATTTTTCATTTTTCGTTATTTTTGATTTGTTGTTTTGGATTAAATATTAATGAAATTACTAGGCTCTAGATCAAGCGAAAACACAACCGGAATTTGATAACTATCTTTTATACTGTTTGGTGTTTGATCAAGACTCGGACCTTCAGCTGCGTGCTGCTGCTGGCCTTTTACTTAAGAACAGTGTCCATTCCTTGTCGTTTGAATCTTCTCCGGATCTCGTTCAAAATTATCTAAAAGGCGAGATTTTAAACGGTTTAGTGGACCCAATTAACTTGATCAGAAATATTACTGGTACCGTTATTACCACACTGTTCACTCGATATGGTGTTGAAGGTTGGCCTGAGGTTTTGGTTCAATTAATGAATTTAATAGAAAACTCAAACTCCCAACACACAAGTGAAGGCGCATTATCTTCTATTGAAAAGATATGTGAAGATAGCGCTTACAAATTAGACCAAGAGTATAATGGCGAAAGACCGTTAGAATACATGATCCCCAAGTTCTTAAGTTTTACAACATCCGAAAATTCAAAGGTACGTGCTTTGAGTTTGTCATGTTTAAATCAGTTTATTCCACTGAAAAGTCAATGTTTGTTTGTTCATTTGGATTCTTTCTTAAGCCAATTATTTTCTCTAGCAAGTGATAGTGATGAGGAGGTCAGAACTAGTGTTTGCACTGCTTTTGCCCAATTGTTGGATGTTAGACCCGACAAGATTCTTCCACATTTGGATGGTGTCATAAGCTATGCTTTACATACTGTTAATGATAAGAGTGAAGAGTTAGGACTAGAAGCTTGCAAAATTCTACTTGGTCTTGGTGAATCTAAAATTCCTAAGGAAACAATTCAACCCCATTTGGCTAAAATCATACCTATTTTACTTGATAATATGAGGTACTCAGAAATTGAAATCATCACAATGAAAGATGCAGAAGAGGATGATGCAGATCAGGAAGATAATATTGAAGATATTCGTCCTACAAATGCCAAAGCTAAAGATGCCCATTCCTCCAGACAAAATGGTCAGTTTGATAATAGTGGCTCAAGAGAAAATGCTAAAGACGAGGATGATGACGATAGCGATGATGATGAAGATGATGATGATTATGATGATGATCTGGTACAATGGAATTTAAGAAAATGCTCTGCTGCTTCATTGGATGTGTTCGCTTCACTACTACCGACCTCAGTTTTAAACATCTCTTTAACACACTTGAAAGACAAGTTTTCTGATTCGGAATGGCCCGTTAGAGAAGCTGCAATTCTAGCATTTGGTGCCATTGCTGAGGGATGCATTGATTTGGCCACTCCTCAGTTACCTTCTTTAATTCCTTATCTCGTCAACTCTCTTGATGACAATGAGGCCGCTGTTAGGCAGATTGCTTGCTGGACTATATCAAGATATGCACAATGGATATGCAACCAAGTTTTTTATAATGGTGATCATTCTAATTATTTCTTACCAGTATTGCAAGCTTTAATGAAGTGTGGATTGGATAAAAATAAGAAGGTTCAAGAATCTGCCTGTAGTAGTTTAGCAGGTTTAATTGAAATTTCTGGAGAATTACTTGTTCCATATATCAACCCTCTGCTACAGCACTTTGTTATTTGCTTTGGCAAATACAAGACAAAGAATCTTATTATATTGTATGATGCAGTTCAAACTTTTGTCGAGAAAATGGGAAAACGATTAACCGAGAAAGAAGAATATGTTAGCTTATTGTTACCACCTTTAATTGCGAAATGGGGACAACTTCGAGACAGTGATAGAGACTTGTGGCCATTGCTTGAATGTTTATCTTCAGTTGCAGCTGCTTTGGGTGAGGCCTTCGCACCATATGCCGTCCCAGTTTATCAACGTGCTCTCACCATTTTAGCTACTTGCATCAGTCAAGATCAACAATGTGAAACTGACCCTAATATTGAACCTCCAGAAAAGGATTTCATTATCACAACAGTTGATCTGATTGATGGTTTAGTGCAAGGATTGGGTTCCCTAAGTGGAGAATTGATTCGCTCTGTCGAGGCAGATTTAGGTATTCCTATTCCGATTACTATTGCAGACAAATCATCTGGATCAACATTAATGGAGCTACTTTTATTTTGTTTTCAAGATACTGTGGAGGAGGTAAGACAATCTGCGTATGCATTACTAGGTGATTTGACCATATTTGTTTTTCAACCTATTCTTGCCCCCTATACAGAACAGATATTATATGCAATTACAAATGAACCAGATATGGTAAGCTCAAATCCTAGCCCAGTTTGCAATAATACGATTTGGGCCCTTGGCGAACTGAGCTTACAGTTAGGATCTTCAATCGAACCATACTTGAGTTCTATCATTCCTGTTGTTATACCTATTCTTAAATCTGGTGGGCAAGAAACTGTGCTAGAAAATGCAGCTATTACAATCGGACGAATTGGTATTTCATGTCCTGAAGCACTAGCCCCACATTTAGGGGAATTTGTTGAGAATTGGTGTATTCGAATGCGATCAATAGAAGAGAACAATGAAAAGGATACTGCTTTCAAAGGAATGTGTAATATGATAATGGTCAATCCTCAAGCAATGACTGCAAACAATACTAAATTCAGTATATTGGCACTGTTTGTAGATTGTATTGGAAGATATGAACAACCAAGCCCTGAGTTAAAAGGAATGTTTGGTAAAGTTCTTTTTGGGTTTAAGGAATTCACTGGATCACATTGGGGAAATAATGTTCTTCAAGTTTTAGATCCAATGGTTTCTAATGAATTACATACTCAGTACGGAATATAAACAAAACAGAAAGCTAATATATATTATATTAGATTAGATGATCGTCAGAAAGGAATAGGGAAATCTTTTGTGTTTTTCACATGTCATATTGGTTATATATTGGTTATATAGTATTATATAGATTTAAGTAGTTATTCATTGGTTTGTGATTTTGAGAATAATAATAATAATAATAATAATAATATAATAAGACGTAGACCTCATTTATACAAACTTATTCAATTTAACCTTATTCGAATCTTTTTTCAAGGATTAGTTTTCCAAAAGGGATTTGTGAATGTCCTTTTCCTAAAACATATGAAGTATGTCCCCCAACTATACACTCAACAACCCTCCCCGTTAACTGTCTTAAATGGTATGGAGTCAATTTATTCTTAAAGAAACTTTCTTCGTTTCTTACCGTCCATTTCATATTTTGGTCAAATATTGCAAAATCAGCACACTTTCCAACTTTAATTGATCCTTTGCAATATAATAATCCAGCTTGTTTGGCAGTATTATAAGATAACCACGTTGAAATTTCAGCAATTGTCATATGACTTCTTCGTTGAGATGATTCATTTTTCTCCAATACTTTTGTCCACATGATCGATAAGCCATATCCTACACTAGTTATTCCTCCCCATGCATCAAAAAACGACATTGTATCAAATCTTTTCAAATCAATTGTGCAAGGAGAATGATCTGAAACAACAGAAGTTATAGTCTTAAATTTCAATGCTAACCATAAATTGAATTGATTGTATTCACCGCGGATTGGAGGTGTACATTTATAATGTGTACAACCATCTGGAATATTTTCTGATTCTATTGAAAGATAATGAAAACAAGTTTCAACAGTAATCGGTAAGTTCAGAGTCTGTGCCTTAATTAAATGATATAAACATTGTTGACTAGAAAGATGAACAATATGCAAAGGAATAGTAGGGTTTCTTTTAGATAATTCAATGATTTGATCAACTGCTCTTGTTTCGAAAGCATCAGGTCTGGATTCTAGATATGTCTTGTACTGTTTTGGATCTTTGTGCTCATCTGGTGGATTATTCCCTGGGGTTTCTTTAGGATTAGGTATTAATGGACCAATATCGATTATTGGGGCCATTTCAGAATGGAACATTAATAATGTTTTTTCGTTCTTGATTTTGGGAATTACCTTCTTTTCATAGTCTTTTATTCGGATGCTTGGAAATTCATTGACCTAAAAAACTCGGTCGGAAGGTTAGATCTTTAAAATATCATGATAAACACAAAAGAAATATGAGATAAGAAAGTTAAACATACTCCAGATTCACTCAAAAAGCTTTTAAATCCTCTAACACCAGCATTAATAAGAGGGATTATATCATCCTTTTATAACTATAGGTTAGTAAGCTCATTTAACTAACAATTAATATAAGTATTGAAAGATGTATACCTCATTACCTGGTACAATCCCACCCCAAAATCCAACATCAGTCCAGCATTTTCCTCTTGAGGCTTCTATTTTTTTGTATAAAGCATTTAATGTAGTTGTTGGAGGTATTGAATTCAAAGGCATTTCTATAACAGTAGTAATACCACCAGAAGCAGCTGATTTCGTGCCAGTTTCAAATCCTTCCCATTCAGATCTTCCAGGTTCATTTAGATGAACATGGGTATCTATGACCCCAGGTAATATATATAAATCTCCAAAATTTCTGTAATTAGACTCATATATGCCATAGTGTGAAAATATCGGATCGTTTGATTCTAGGATAGAGTTGTGGACATAAAGAATGGAGCCTGATATAGTGGAAAAAATAATAGTGGCTGGGTGAAGCTCAGATTCCCCATCTAGTAAAACATTTGTAGAAGAAATTGCTCTTGACATTTATTAGTTATAATGATGTTAATTATAAAGGTGTCTATACCAAGTAGTTGAAAGGAAATTCTCGGAACTTTAATATTTTAGCTAAGGAACTACTCGTGATGAATGTTTATGAATTTTACACATATTTAATACATTTGCAACAAAGAAAACTATAGCTTACTATTACAATACTAATATCAATATAAACCTAGCTCATATAAATTATACTCAATTATTAATACACACCCACATATATTATAGGACTCAAACAACATTCTTTCTTGAACCTTTGAAAAAGAGTTGGACAATAGCAACCTGAAGACCACTCATACTTGCCATCAAAAACACATCAAAAATAGAGAACCAGAAAATTCTTGTTTCTGTTGACTTAACAGTTGCCTGATTTCTATGATTTCTTGTTTTGTAGTATTGCATTTCTCTTAACAATGTGGTAACCTTGCGATTCAAATTATCAAGACTATTTTCCATCGAGTCAGCTTCTTCTTTGACAACATTAACCGCCTGCTTTGGTAACTCAGCTTTGAAATCATCACTTGAGCTTTCAAAGTTGATTTCAAAATCAACGACTTTCTGAGCGAAAGTGGACATGGTGTTACTGAAGCAAAACTCATACTCTCCAATATCTTCACCGTTGAAAACAAATTCAGTCTGACGTACCTTTTCTTCTGAGTGTATGACCTGGCCATTTGGCCCCTTTATTGAATAATCAACATCGAATGAACCACCAGATTGAACTGCAAAATAGAAACCTATTTTAGTATCGAGATGACGAACATCTCCGTAGTAACAAGATTTATCCTGTGGCTCAAGTACAAAAGTCAATGCCGTGGCCAGAACCTTGGAAATGAGTAGAGCGAGTGCTAGAAGCGAAAAGTGGACTCTGAACATGCTGGATTGCGTTGCTTTTGCGTGTTATTAAAATGGAGATGTAGATGGTTAAGAGGATTTCTGGTCACATGTCGGGATGAAACACTATTTTTTCAAATGTAACGCAATATCTCAAAAACATAAAATGTCCGGATTATCGCAAAATGAACTGGATGCTCTGGATGCTTTTGATAAAGAAATATCAGCATTAGAAAAACCGGGAAATGGCAACACGACGATAATCGAGGTAGCCTCAGTACGGTTGAACCAACCAGTGGAGAACCCAAAGGAGGCCCCAACAGAAAGTGCAATTCAACTACAAAACGAATATGAAAAAGAAGCACAAGACGAAGAAAAACAGGCTCTTTTGAACGAACTACAAGATCAAAGAGAACTCTTGAAACGAGTGGAAGCTTTAAAAGAGAAACGAAAACACCTGGTTAATTCAGTTGACCCAACTAAAACAGAGCCAGAGCCTACAAAAACCAAGGAAGTTAATATTGATCATTTTTTTACAGGGCCGCATTCTGATGACGACGATGTTGATGATGATGATGACGAGCACTTTTATCACTTTGGAGGCTGTTCATGCTGTAGTAGAGGCAAATAACGAATCATAGATCCTTTTGGAATCAATATAAATATAAATACGAGTAGTATTAATGGATTATTTCGTAGATGACCGATGGGTTGTTAAAAATGGGTGCCCAGATGTACGCGGATGTGCGTGTATTGTGTCACGGCCTGTTCTCCCAAATTCAAAAGTTGTTTTTCCTCCCAGCTCACCCGGACAAAACACCATCAACAGAGGGTAACAAGGTAACATTATCGACCATTCTATAAAAGGTATGTCTTCTTATAACTTTATATTTCCTCTTTTTTGATCATGTTCTTCTTCAAGAAGTGTATCCCCATTTTTTGGGACTCCCTGTGTCAACACACGAGGTGAACATTGAACACGTTTTTACCTGTCCTAGTTATTGATATATTTCTATAAGATCCTAACATCTCATTAATATTTATATTTAATATTAGCTTTACGATAACAATGCTTTCCCGTGCTAAAGGATACTTCCCCAAAAAAGTGTTAGAGAAGGAAAAGGAGGAAGATAAAGTTGAGTCATTGGAATCCACGACAAAGAGTATTAAAAAGAAGAATGTGAAACCTCACAAGAAGCCAAAAGAGGTTGAGCTGGGTGCTCAAGCATTACTCCAATTAGGAACGAAAAAAGAAGATGATGAAAAATCTTCGAATGACAGTGATAACGAAAACACCACAAATGTTATCAAGCAGGAAAAAATGCATGAAGAGAGCGAGCCAGTACAAGATGGTCAAGATCCAACTATTCCTTCGAGTGGTTCTAAATCTATCGATGAAAATTTCACCGAAAGTCCTAAACCTGAACCTGAACAACATTCAGTTCAAGAATCTATTACTGATAATGAACAATCTAACTCCAAGTTTCCAAATGAAACCGTTGAGGCTGCTGTCATGAGATATGTTGGAGGAACGTTAGATGGGGAATCGGGAGATGGGAACCCCGATGATATCTCCGCTCAATCCCAAAAGAAACGAAATTATGAAAATATTTCAAATTTAATGCAAAATTGGCCTGAATTTTTGGATTCTGAATTAGGTTCCAGTTCTAGTCCAACCCATAATAATGGGAACCATTCTAATTCATCGGAATCACACGATAACACTTCTAATAATCAAAGTAGCTCTTCCACAAGTGTCAATAATTTTGAGATTAACAATGTTTTTACTAGTGGTGATGCAACACAACCTGCTCATAAGAAAAGACGATCAGGTACTAGATCAAGACGTGTTGATTCTACTGTTAGTAATGTTGATCCTGAATTAGCTAACATGGACGGTGGTAATGAGCTTATCCATGCAGCTGTATCACAGCTCATTAATAGTAATTCATTATCATTAGGAAAATTTCTTCATGATAATCAACCCACTGATGGGGATAATAATGTTGTCATTAAATCTAATACTTCTAATAATCATCATGACTTAGATGGTCCAGATCCACAACAGGTTGCAACCGAAGCAAGCAATCTATCAAAATTAGACCATCATAATTCATCAAATGATTGGATTACGACCAATGCATCAACACCGACTGGTAAGGTTTTTTCAAAACAAGAAATGGCTATAATTGATAATGTAATTCAAAATTACTGTCAATTACATGGTTTAAGTCGTCAACAAATTTGTGAACGAATTTGGGCAAATGATAGGAAAAAAGATGATTTTTGGGAAAGTATACTACTTGTTTTGCCAAATAGAACAAGAGCAAGTTTATATAAACATGTTAGAAGATCATATCATATATTTCAAGTACGTGGTAAATGGACAGAAGAAGAAGATCAACAATTGGGTGCTTTAGTTTCTGAGAAATCAAGTAAATGGAAACTTATTGGCGATTTGATGGGAAGAATGCCTGAAGATTGTAGAGATAGGTGGAGAAATTACGTTAAATGTGGTAATAAAAGGGCTTCAAATAAATGGTCAGAACATGAAGAATTAAGTCTTAAACAAGTAATTGAAGAATGGACAACTCTTAATCCTGAAGAACCAATTAATTGGACAATTATTAGTGAGCGTATGGGAGGCACAAGATCTCGTATACAATGCCGTTATAAATGGAATAAATTTTTAAAGAAAGAAGCTTTGGTTAAAGTTAGAGAAATGACTTCACATGAGAAATTTTGGATTTTATCAAAATTAAGAGAATCAAATTATGAATCCCAATCAGAAGTTGATTGGGATAATATTGCATCAATAGATCCAAGAGGTATTTGGTGTGGTAAACATTTACAAGTTGCTTTCGATCAAATGGTTAATATGATAAAAGATCATAAAAAGAAATCATTTCAAGAAATTTTAGCACAATTATCTGATACTGTTTGTATCGTTGGTGTTGATGATATTTTAGCTTTACAACAAGCTCAAGGACAAGAGGAAGATAATCATAATAACAATGGTAGTCCACCACAGCATCATGAACAGCTCAAGTCCGAATCGGATGAAGTTGTTGCCAACGCTGTAGCAGTTGCTAGTGCTGCTCAATATATGGAAATCTAGAATATATATGAAATATTTGGCGTTAAAGATTTCAGAAGATTAATTATTATTGTAGTATTTAAATTAACCAGATAGTATATAGTATACTAAGTATAGGCTTAGGCGATAGGGAGTTATTATTTATAGATAAGTTCGAATTTGCTACCGAATTTGTTTTTTTACAAGCGATACATATAATGTAACTTATAGAATGAATATAACATATGACTTGTATTGTTCAAATTAGTATTACATTTGGTAGGTTAATATCGCAGAGAAATTATCTTAATTTCCTTGATCGTATACTTTGATCACTTTACAAAACAAAATCTCTACAATAATCGTACATATAATTATGAGGAAAGGGACATCAGATTTAATGTATATTAAGTTAAATTAACAGAATTATAGAAACATCTTAGAACTTCTTAAATTGTTTAGATTTACCAGAAGCAGAAGAAACCTTTAAGACATTGAATCTGACAGTCTTAGATAAAGGTCGGCATTGTCCAACAGTAACTAAATCACCTTCTTCAACACGGAAAGCTGGGGAAACATGAGCAGCTAAGTTCTTATGTCTCTTCTCGTATCTGTTGTATTTTGGAACGTAATGAAGATAATCACGTCTAATGATGATGGTACGATGCATCTTTGTAGAGACAACAACACCACTCAAGATCTTACCACGGATGGAAATGTCACCAACGAATGGACATTTCTTGTCAATGTAGTGACCATTAATGGCTTCAGATGGTGTTTTGAATCCAAGACCAACTTCTTTATACCATCTCTTGGTACGTTTGTTGACCTTTGATTTACCATTTTGGAAAATGTGAGGTTGCTAAAGATTATGTTAGAAATCTGTAAATTCTCAAATTATCAAAGAGAAAAATAATAAAGCAGAAAGAGGTAGAAAAGTATTTTGACCATGATTAAAGTGTTGTTATTCTCGTCTAATCAAAGAGTAATTGAAAATTTATTAACCTGTCAATGTGAAATAATATTTCAACATTCCTTTTCATCAAACAGAATTGTCGAGCATTTGTATCTTCTTATATCCCAAATATCCTTTGATTCATTCTGGGCTGATGTCCTCCAATTCTTTAATATTCCGATATCTTTGATTTGTAGCCGATAAATAAGTAATCCTTTCTTATAATCATCAATCAAATTTTGATTCTACCTCTATTCCAACTTTCTTTTCCTTTGTAATCATCATATTGTTATAGTACATACCTTTTGGAAAGCACGCTCAGCTTGGACAGTTAATTCGGTAGCCATCTTTGTATTTGTCGTGTATTGAGAGAACCAAGAATATCCAGTGCTTGTTACTTTTCCAAAATCTAAAGAATTGAGTGCTGATATTTACTCTCAGCTTATGTAAATGCTAGTCACAATGATTAACTATGAGGGTCTAGCCCTAATTATCTATTTATGATTGTGTGTGTAATATTTATACTGATTGTGAGTAATTATCATCATGTATATATACTGTTGACCGGAAAATAATATTTTCAGATATATTTTCAGATATATCGAGAGAATTAGGTTTTAGAACTCCGCGAACTGTTCTCAAGCCTCGCTATATATAATTATAACTATGAATAACACATCTTGATCTCCTTGAATAGAAAGTCAAAAGTTTATATAATCATGAATAAGGGTCTGTGAATATGACTTAACAATTAAAAATGGTATGCGTAGGAGAATCTACGTTTCTTTAGAATTTTCTTTGGAGTCCATCCTAAATTGTCGTTTTATGAATTTTGCTGTACGGGTGTACGAACGTGTCCTGTAACTCCATCAAAACCTCAAGCTCGTTAACAATTAATCCTCACCATGAATTTGTTAAATAAACACTCTTTAATAATAATTGGAGTGGTGTTCCATCTTATTTACCTATGGTCTATCTTTGATATTTATTTTGTTAGTCCTTTGGTTCATGGAATGACACCTTATCCTTCTACTCCAACTCCTCCAGCGAAAAGATTATTCTTGATCGTTGGAGATGGTTTAAGAGCAGATACTGCATTCGCAAACGTTACTTATCCACAATCGGGTGCCTATCCAGGTAAAACAGGTTATTTGGCCCCAAATCTAAGGAATTTGGTTTTAAATAACGCGACATTTGGCATTTCTCATACAAGAATGCCAACTGAATCTAGACCTGGGCATATTGCAATGATTGGTGGATTTTATGAAGACGTATCTGCTGTTACAAAAGGTTGGAAATCAAACCCCGTTGACTTTGATTTTACTTTTAATCAATCTTCACATTCATTTGCTTTTGGAAGCCCTGATGTTGTACCTATTTTTACTCATGGTTTGAAGGATGAAAATAAAATCGATATTTGGGTATATGGTTCAGAATTTGAAGATTTTACAAAATCGAGTATTGAATTAGACAAATATGTTTTCGATAAACTTGATGAATTATTTTTAAATGCAACCACAGATCCGGAGTTAGATGCTTTACTACGACAAGAGAAGACATGTTTCTTCCTACATTTACTGGGATGTGATACTGCCGGACATTCATACAGACCTTTTTCAGATGAATATTTTAATAATGCTGCATATATCGATTCCCAATTGCCTATTTTACAGCAAAAAATTAAGGATTTTTACGAAGATGATGATTCTGCATTTGTTTTCACATCAGATCACGGTATGTCTGAATTTGGATCTCATGGAGATGGTCATCCTGATAACACAAGAACCCCATTAGTTGTATGGGGCGCTGGTGTTCCCAAACCAATTCTTGCAACTGCTGAAGATAAAGGTGACCATAATGAATACTCAGATCCATGGTTGCTAAATGTTAAGCGACATGATGTTAATCAAGCTGACATTACACCGTTAATGTCATATCTGGTTGGTTTACAATATCCTGTAAACTCTGTTGGTGAACTTCCATTAGATTTCATAGACGCTGATATAAAGATCAAAGCGAATTCTTTATTAAATAATGCACTACAAATTGTTGAACAGTATAATGTTAAAGAAACCCAGATGAGAGGATCTCAGCTTTGGTTTAAACAATTCTTACCTTTTAAAACCGCCCCTATTTCCTCACAGATTTCTAATATCCAAGAAATTATAGAATCTGGTGATTATGATCTAGCAATTGAAAAAAGTGAAATTTTAATGAAACAATCCTTAGAAGGTTTACGGTATTTACAGACATATAATTGGGTATTTCTACGAACAATTGTAACCTTAGGATTTCTAGGCTGGATTGGCTTTGCGTTAACATCTTTCCTTTATAATTTTGTGATCTCGGAAGAAATTAAAGCGAATGATCATCAAACAAACTTTAAAGCGCAGTCAATTTCTGTTTTCTCCCTATTAGCAGGCTATTTATTCCTTACAAAAAGTCCAGTTATCTACTATCTTTACGTTATATTTCCTGTTTTCTTCTGGTGTATTATAATAGAACATAGATTTACTACATTTCAAGGGTTGACAGATTTAGTACTACGTGTTCCAGGTACACATCCTGCTATTCAAGGAGTTTCAACAATTCTTGTTATTATTATAGCTCTCGAGGCCATTGTTTACGGGTACTTTCAGAGAAAGGTTTTCACAGTTATTCTTCTGATATTATCTGCTTGGCCAATGCTCGAAGATCGCGTATCCGCAGAGAATAATGAAAATCTTGTATATGCCTGGGTTTTTGTAACTGTTTGCTCGTCTTCTTTTACTTTATTGCCAGTTGTTAAGGTTGAAAATTTACAGCAAATCTTATTCTCCGGTGGTGGTATGCTTGTTATTGGGATTTATGGTGTCTACAATCTATTCACAAAGTATCCTACAAAAATTACAACAAAGATCAAAAACGGCTTAACAGGACAGTTGGTATTAGTTTTAACTACCAGTTATGCCACTCAAATTTCGGTTAGTGCTCTACAGGCTAGAGAAGATTTACCATTATTTTCACAGGTTCTCGGTTGGATCTCACTTGTACTATCCTTCGTTTTACCATTCCTTCAAGGGCCAATAATTAGTCCAGAGCATTTATTATTGGTTGAATTTTTGGCATTTGCTCCTACATATATTATACTTACCATTAGTTATGAAGGATTTTTTTATATTGGATTCTCACTTATACTTTTTATTTGGATTGAGCTAGAAACTATCTTTTTCCCTCATGATAAAACTAGAAAAACACAACAACTGTCCTTACGCGAGGTTAGAATTGCATTAATTACTTTTTTTTTGGCACAATTCGGATTCTTTGGTACAGGTAATATTGCATCAATTTCATCATTTCAACTTGAATCGGTTCGTAGGTTAATACCAATTTTTGATCCATTTGCAATGGCCGTTCTTTTATTAACAAAAATCTTAATTCCTTTTGCTTTATTATCAACTGCATTGGGTATACTTAATATTAAATTGAATCTTGAACCATCAGCATTATTTTCACTTGTTGTTTGTATTTCTGATATTTTAGCGTTAAATTTTTTTTATTTAGTTAAGGATGAGGGAAGTTGGTTAGATATCGGAACCACGATATCTCATTATTGTATATCATGTTTAATGAGTTTATTTATTGTTGGATTGGAATATCTAAGTGGATTTATGACAAGAGGTGTGGTTAGACAAGAGGCAAAGGACATTGAAGAGGAAAAGAAGAAAGCATAGAACATATTAGTTAAAATGTATATTTCAAAAAGTGGTTAATAAAATTTAAATCATAATATTTCAAAATTAGCTTTCATAAATCTAGAGTAGATACTAGATACGATACAAACAATTATTGTACAGTTTTTCCACTCTCATTTGGCCATATTCGAGAATATTAAACTTTGTTATACCTATAATTAACTGTGTGGGACATTATTGAGAAAACTGCAAATTGAAGGTGTCAGAGGAGGTCAAACACATTTCGTTTGTCAAATCGATCTCAATTAGCTGCCATTTCTAGTACATATAGTACCAGGGCACCGGGTAGTTAATATTTAGAAAATTAAGCAACGAATTAGATCATGTTCACGCGCGTACGTTGTGGTCTTCCATAGCTATTTCAATTTGTATCGCTACACAAAACTTAGGTGATTTTTCAGGTTATAATTAGAATCAATGAAGATTAAAAAGGGTAGCGATATAAGTTTAATATAGAAGAAACCTAGAAGCAAAACTGGCCTATATGAATGTTTTAACTATATTAAATTATCTAATGAATATATTATGATGTCTGTACGTATAAGGTATAGTTATAGTTGATATTGATATTGCCCTAAATACATAAATGTAATTCTATCATTTATAATTAAGGTATAGATATAAATTTTAAGCTAACTGAAAAAAAAAAAAAAAAGAAACATCTTTCGTGATCAAAACCAATAACAGAAATCAACAATTAACAAAAATATAAAAAAAAAATGTATAAACTTCAAACCTGTTTACGATCCCATGTTCATAATTTAAAATAAACTAATCCGAAGCTTAATTAATGCATGTACTAATATTCCTTAGTTAGGGGATGTTGTTCGCGATATATCGGAATGTGTTTCGATTATAAGGTCATCAGAATCGTTTTTATTTTCTTTTACTTGATTTGATGATTCAATATTTGTTAGGGTAGCATTAGTCATCTCAGGATTTAATCCACTCTCAAGATTCAATTTCTCTTTTTCTCTGACCTCTTCATCACTGATACTTCCAAATATCCAATCATGTGTATATTTATTAAATCTGAACATCCAAATTATATGACTTGTAACGATTCCGATTTCTAAAGCTAAAACAACCAAGTATAAAATCATACCCAAAATATCAGAAGTTGGATCTCCAACAATCAAAGATAAGAAACTGAAAAGAGCACCCATACTATCCATAAATAAGAAAATAAAATTTATTCCAATTACTTGACCGTTTCTTTTTGCGAGCTCAAAATAAGGTGGTAATAAACCGACTGCTAATAAGATTGAAGCAACAACACCAAATATTAAATTTGGCCATTTAGTACCATCTTTATAAACTGGTATTAAAGGAATAATACAAGCAGCTTGAACGCCAGCACCAATTATAACAAAAGAAGTGCAGTAGATTAACGTCTTCTTTAATCCGATTTTAACAGGTGGATAGTATAAAGATTGACCCCATGTAACCAAGCAAAAGAAGGTAAAAAGTTGTGGTTGAATTCTTAATGGTATACTTGCTTCTTGAATACAGAAATATATTGAAAAGGGTATACCACATAGAGCCCATAGAAATAGCATTACTGTTGGCAGGCCTTCACATGATTTTCTCCTATAATTGAAATAAATTTGTGGAAGCAATTGAATACACCAAAAGACTGTTCCTATTGTTGCAAGGGCATTAGCTGCTGCAGAGACCATTTTATTAATATGTATTTGATAATAAAGTATTATGGGGGAAATCGAAGCTTTTAAATACTAAAATTGTTTCGTTTTATCTGCTTTCTTTTTTCTTACTCATGACCTATATGTATATAAACGTGCATTTCAAGTTTTTTTTTTCCCAAACTCTATATATACCGTATATATTACAAAAAGTTCCGCTCAACTTTTCTCTTTAATATATATATTTGCTAATATTTATAGATATAATTGTTACTCTTCGCTTGTTTACTATCATTAACGCTCTTAAGATCCATACTGAGGTCCTTATTTGCTTTTATTATTATATATTCTCATAACATTATTTCCATACGATGTTACTGAAAAGATTTCCCGTCGTGCGCGATGAATTGTGCAATACTCTAAAGAAAAACGAAAATCTAAATTGGGTGTCAATTCCGCGGAAGCTACTTCTAGAACATGCAAATGTGTAAAAAAACAAACTATAAATATAAATGTTTTTTCTCTCTTTTTTTATTATTATTATATAACTACCTAATATGGTCATATATCATGCCGACAAAGAACGTTAACATACTGTTCCACAGCTAATAATGTAACTATTTACAATTGTAATCTTTCCTCCTGTCGTCTGAACTTCTGAATTTGATGGAGCTGTCACTCTTAACCGAACTTTATGCGATGATGTGTTGCGCCGCGCGGGCCGTTACGAATTTCCCAATTAGGAACCAGATCGCGCGTGCTTTTTAGTATATAACGGTAGAAAATCAAAAATCAAAATTTTTTAAAACGTTTTTAAGGAGGAAGGAGAGCTTTTGTAATTAATATTAGCCAACCATCGAGATGCGGATATTTCAGTAACTTGCGGAACCAACTTCCAAAAGGGTTTTGTTAAATAACAGTAATACCATATTTAGAAATTATAAATGCTCAAAAATAAATTATATTTCATTACGATCAATATATACCACGTAAATAATTAAATATGATAGTTTTTATAAATAGGAAGAATATTTTCAATTAATTATGATATAACGATAACTTTATTGCAATGCGTGTTAGTAATCATGGTATAAAATACTTATATAATTAGTGAAACGTTTTTATTTACCACCCTTTGATTGTAAGAACTTGTTTTTCGGATTAACATGTGAAATATAAATTCCAGTTCTACTGAATTAAAGGAAGTTTATAAAGTAAAAGTTACAGTTAGTTAATGAAATGGAAATTCCAATAATTATATAGTACCATTGCTATATAAAATGCTTTGGTTATAATATATGCACCTAACATTAGCTGTAATAATTTTCAGTTGTCATTAGTTTAAGTAAATAGAACAAAAGTTTCCGGTATCATATATGGAGATAAATCTTCAGTAATAACAAATTCTAAAAGAAATTTCGATATTTATATAGCTGGTGTATGAATTGCTAGTTTATAATTTGCATAGGGTTCATCAAATACCGCCATTACGTGGTCTTGCATATGCATATGTATATATCCAATAAATCAGAGCACAAATGGCTTTATATATATTCCAGATATACTTTCCGAATAATTTACATTTTTCGGACTTCCATTGTCCCAAAAAGATTGCAATTGTTGGTCATTTGCTAGGTTTCTTAATCCTTAGTCTGTGAAATTTAGGAAAATTGAGCTGGGAAGGGTCAATAAGGATTAATATTGAGATCATGATCATGATCATGATCACAGAAGTAGGCGCATGTAGCTATCTTTGATTCTAAAGGCCTGTGATTAAATTGAGTTTCAACTGTGTTACATTTACTAGATTTACTATCATACATATGAAAATATCTATACCGGTATATAGGTATAAAAACACTTTTCCCCATAAATAACATAGTAAAACGTCCAGATAACCGCGGAGGACCCAACCGCTCAACCATGGGTAAACACCTTTAATCATATAACTTACAGTTTTTAGATCTCCTCAATCTAATATTAATTACTATCAGTATCGCAGGAGTAATTTCAATCCTGTTTATAATTAATCATCACCTTTTTAAGAGTCAAATAAAGTTAGGTGTCCAGACAGGTTTTAGTCAAAATCATAATCATCTTTTGTTTCTCGGCGCTTATATTTGATCTTCGGAACTTCTTATTTCCATTTTGTCAAGCTCTAATTTATACTTAAGCTTTACCTAATTCAGATTGTCGCTTACCTTGTATTACTTTATTGGTTTTCTCTCAGTTGTAGTTAACGTTGTTATTGTGGCCATATGGTAATATCATATTAAGTAATTATACTATTATTATGGCTGTTCGATTAGTGTTGGATATCATATGACACACTACTCGAGAAGTTCACTAGGAGTCAATTGGCTTTTTGGTGTAACGGTAAGATACAGGCTATTTAATTAGAAGTAATCGTTACTTTGCAATATTGGTTCAAACGATTCAGTTGTTTAAAACGTTCGAGCAGTATTTCCATTCCTGCTTCTCCTCGTGATCATACAGGACCTTTAATAACGAAAAGTGGTAATTCCTTGTTTTCTATAGAATATTATTCATTTGTAGCTATAGCTAAAGTGTGTGAAAATAGTACCATTTCATTAGAGTTTAGGGATTGTTAATATTTAAGTATATCGATATAATTCAATTGATTATAAAAATGAGGAAGGAATGCGTTTTTATTATGGGATTGTCAGTCGACAAGAAAATGATGCCGAACCGTTATATTTCAACTGGAATCAACATAACATAGTATTTGGAGTATTGATCTGTTTCATTTATGAGAAGACAGCTTTGATCATGATAGCGCCATTATCATTCTTGAATATACACCTCTTGAAATTTCTCTCTTTCAAATAATTATCAAAAGGAGTACCTTCTGGTAAGTCTAAGTCCAAGTCTAAGTCTAAGTCTCAAATATTTATCACTTTTTTCATGATCATGAAAATTATAAATGAATATTCATATAAATCATTCAAATGGGTAACAAGTAACAACCAATTCCTTGTTGCAAATATACTTTAAGGGTCAATTTTGAAAATCTTCATGATGATGCAATGATGCAAATTAAATTTAAATGAAACATTTATTCATTCATAACAACTAACTGCTTACCATCCCACGTGAAATCACAAACTCTGATAACAATTTGAAGCCATATCACAACCCGTTGATACGCGCTGATTTATTCCCGATCTCGCCACTTTTATAGCTTAACAGATTTTAGTATACCGCTAAAACCAGTTTTGTTATTAGATGATCACCGCTGAGAAATGGAAAATTTACCGTTATTTCTAACAACTATAAATACTAAGCTTTAGAATACACCATATTTCGAATTGCTTTTCAAAAATAAGTCCCCTTCTAACCTATTAAGATCCATTATATCATGTCTTCAATTGCAGACACTACCTCTCTAACATGGCCAGCCATTGATCCTCAACTGAAAAAGGACATAGACATCAAGTATAATGTCAGACCCTTTGAACATGTCCAGCCTACCAAAGAGGAGCTGAATGTTATTCATTTTAAACCTCTTGATATCAGCAAGTTTGAGGAAGGGCCTGCGGGATATGCTCAAAGAAAAGTGCTTGCAACTGAACTAGAGAAATCTTTACGAACCTACGGATTTTTTGCCTTATCAGGTCATGGAATTGATATCGATTTGATTAATCGATTACATGCTTTTGCTCAATCCTTAATGGAATTGCCAGAGGAAGAAAAAGTAAAATATTATGCTGGTGGAAACACCACAGATACTGAAGATAAATCTAAATCTCTTGGTGGTGAAAGGGGAAATGGTTATAAACAAAAAGGTTATTGGGCTATGCAACAAGGTGTGAGAGATCAAATTGAGCATTATAATTTCAGAGATCTATTGCAGCCAGAAGAATTGAAGAAACATAAACAGCCAGAACTTGCGCTTGCTTATTTAGATGATCTTATTGAATACTATGACCAAATTCACAATCAACTGTTAAGAAAATTAACAATTTTATGTGACATAATCTTAGAAATTCCTGAGGGAACATTATGGGAAAATTATTTTAAGGTTAGGCCTGGTGATGTTGAACACTCAGGATTTGGTTGGGGTAGGCTGATGATGTATTATGGCATGTCTAAAGAAGACGAAAAGAAAACAGGGAACACTTGGTTAAGAGGTCATTCTGATAGTACAGCATTTACATTCATTTATTCACAACCAATGTCTTCCTTACAGATTAGAGATTATTATACTGGTGAGTGGAGTCATATTCAGTATATTCCAAATACCTTTGTTTGTAATGCTGGTGATGCCATCGAATTTTTAACAGGAGGTTATTTCAAATCTACCATCCACAGAGTGGTTAAGCCACCAGTGGATCAACAGGGTCATAAAAGATTGGGGCTTATCTATTTTTCAGATCCAGCGCCTTATACAGTTGTTGATCCAGAAGCAGTTAATTCGCCAAAACTTGAAAGATTGGGTTACGTTAAACCACAGAGTTGGGATAAGATTACCTTCGCTCAATGGGATGCTGAAAAGGACAGATATTTCGGCTCGGTTAAACTATATTCAGGACCCACTGAGGAACCTACTCCAGTGCTCTTATACGGTAGATACAATGAACGTTGGCATCAAGTTGACAATGAGAGAGTTAATTTTGCAAAAGCATAAACCTGATTATTTGTTGAACGTTGTGTACTCTCGTAGCATAGGTACAGTGTTTTATATTTATAATTGGCATTGAATGTATATATTTGGTTGATATTTCATTGAATATATATTATAGATATCAATTGTAATATCAGGATAAATATCGTAATCAATTATACACATATGCATAATACCTATAATTATCAGTAACTGAAAGGCTTCCTTGAAATGGATATAAATCATCTGCACTTGACACAAATACATCTCAATCAATTCATTAAATGTTCGTTAAAATGTTGCGATGAAAATGTAAGACAACATTTATCATTAGATATAATTAGGTAGCACTTAATTCCTATGAGCCAACCTTACAGGTTCCTAGAACCAACGAACAGATTCATCACCGAAAAATGCGATTAATTATGTAACATGTAATATATAGTAGTAAAACTTGCTTTCTTTTACAAACTATGTCACAAATAAATCTTACAACAAAACCCGTCAGACCTAATTCAGACAATTTTAAGTTCGCGTTAACATTAACGATTGTTTGAGTTTCACTACCGATTCCTTTTGTACTCATAATTCATATTTTATTGTGGGTATACGTAATTAAACATATATTTAATCAAAAATATTCAAAATTATCTACTAGGTATATCGACGGTATGTTATACCCACATAAAACTCAATTATGAAGTGGCTTGGGAATTTAAAGACTGGATGCTACCTTCTGCCAGTATGGATAAAGCCAATTGATCTTTAGGGCGGCTTCACAATTGTACCTGTATGTTTCAATTATTTGCCCTTGCTAGCCGAAAAACATTGTTAATTGCAAGCCATCAGAAAAGTAAAAGGCCTTATCAGGTATATAGAAAGGATATAAAAGACAGATGTTAGCAAATATAGCAAAAGAAGATGATTGTATCTGTATCTGTACCGGTAATATGCCAACCTTAGTATGTGCCATGTGGGCAACAATTGCAAGGCATAGCTAGTAACATATTAACACAATTGGTAATGAGGATATAACCCAGGTTAGGGTATTTGAAATTTGAGAACATCCGCTGCTGTGATTGTATAATAACATTGATATCCTGTTGTATGCTAGATCTAGCTATCGATATCCAAGGATTCCGAACACTATAGAATTTATAGCCATACATGAGTTAATAAAATTCTTTCTTTAAAAAACTGTATAACTTATATATTGATATCAATCTATTTGACTAAAAAGTACAAATCTATAATTATAAATTTATAACGTATGAAACTCAATTGCAAGCTTGGTTAGCTTAAATATTAAGAAAAAACCAAATCAATTATATTAGCTGTAATTATATCTTTAGTTAATAACACTGCAGTATCGGTTGATCATGGGTGTGATATAATATCATTAATTTTATTCCTTTCTGATTAAGATTACCTGAAGCCAGAGATAGTATCATATATAGTGTCATGCCCTTTACCCCTTTAAATTTAGCTGACAATGCAATCGAAAATAATACATGTAGAATATTTTGTTGAATAATCACGAAATAAAGCAATTGTAAGATAAATATAGTAAATGGTAAATACTATGGCTAATTATAAATACTAGTAAAACATTATTTTAAATAAATAAATTGTTTGTGAAGAAATATGCATATGCCAAGAAATAAATAATGTTGTATGCAATTTAATTAGAGGAGTGGTTGATTTTCCATCTACCTCCAAGTCCGTAGCATCCGAATCCAATGCTTCGTGCAGCATAACAAATAGACTCCGTCTCAATTCCATCATACCCTTCAAGTGAATCCCATGTCGTACCAACAACATAAAACGGGCTAAAAGTTATTCCGAATCTTATAAGATCTCCTTTAATGTATAAAATGGTTCCCCCAACACTGTCGAGATGTACGATATCATCATTATCATTCAATACTTCCACAAGATCTTCAAAATGTAGTCCCTTTTCAGCTGGTCCTGGAACAAACACATATTGTGGGTCCATTATTAATTTTTCCTTTTCTTCCTCAGTTGGTTCTAATCTTGGCCCAGTCCAAGCATTTTTGTCGTAGTCGGAGCCTTCTTGCCCTCCAACTTCGCATCTAGCAGTTAAAATTCCAGGGGGTAGAAATTGTTCGGGAATTGTAGCGTTTGGATGACTTCGCTTCGGTAATATATTATTTTCAGCTATATCTATCATCCGAGCGACAAGTCCTTCGTCGACTTGATAAACATCTGCATCATACCATAGTACATGTTTTTCCTTTGTAATTGTACTCACCATAAGATAATTTCGCAATTGTGATATTTGTCTTCTTCGCTCTTTTTGAAGTTCAGATGCATGTCTATTATCTCTAGTGATCTGAATCTTGAAATCATTGGGATGATACATTAAATGGACTTTATTAAAATCCTGTAAATAAAATGGGTGTCCATTTGGAGGATGCATTAACAGTTTCTTTATATAAGAGAATTCATTTTCAGATGATGTTAATATACCAAGAGTCGTCTTTCGGTGAGAATAATCAGTTCGTTTATAAATTAGTTCAAGATGGTCTAAGAAAGATCTTTTGTTGTTGTCCGAATCCAAACCATAAGACTCTTCATTGTGTGCTATTGTAAGCACCAGCATCTCTGAGTCAGTTTCTGTGCCTTTTCTAGGCTCGTATATCCAGTGATTAACATTACTACTATCTGTGAAAGTGTTTATTCGTTCTGATTGGAGATGTTTTGAATTTGAAAGATATGAAGGCGTGAAATCAAATTCTTGACTATAATCAGTTAGAGATATAAGGGAGATGGTGATTATTAGCAACGCTATAGCTGTCGGTAGCATAAAACATTTTCGGATGGTGACGCCCATATGGCCTAAGTTTTTGCAAAGGAATGAAGATGATATGAAGTTTTAAAAATAACCGGCGATTTTCGTGGGTTTTATGGAAAGAGAAAAGAAAGAAAACATGTATATGATTATATGCACGGTCACATAATGCACCAGTTCGATCAACGAATATATGTATTCTGTGGCTAAAAAAAGAATAATCAACTTTGCTGCTTCATTTGATAGTGAGGTAGACCACGACAATTTAGAATTATATAAGCTTAAACAATATTAACGTTGTGTTAACGTTAGATATACATATAAAGGTTTGATAAACTATAACCTAAATAATAATTTTTTATTTAATTATGAACCTTGAACTGATGGCATTATATAATTAGCTCTATATTTTATCTGTTTATTTCAAATTGTTTAGTTTAGGATCTTCATAATTAATTATTATATAAACTCAAGCATTTACACTACTTAATAATGATAAAAGAAAGCATATAATTATACTTCTTTGATAAAGTTAACGTTAGAGAGCGTGCATATTATAATTGTTAATCTCATCTACAACATTTAGAGTGGCCTGCAGCCATGGTAAATGATGGGATACTATATCGGAGCTAGATATTTAAGTTGCAATTGGAGTAGGGTTAATCCATGAATTAATGGCATCAGTTATATCTGTGTTATCTACAGTAGACTGGCGCATTGATAAATTTACAGAATAGTGATTACAGTATAAAGAGTGAGATTAGATTATACGCACATGTACCATGTAAAAGAGTAAATTATCTTGTCTAAACTGGATATCAAAGAATTACTATATAATAATTGAGCTATCGTTAATATCTGATTATTTGCATCGGTATCAGCATAGTTATAACTTGCAATCGCAGGTACCTATATTTAATTCAACTAGAATTATAAACTTAACTTAGTTATAGTCAATAGGTTATATGTAACAGCGGTAATCGGAGTATTGCGACAGTATAGTAAATTTTGAAATCCATATTTTTTAGATTTCTTTGTCAAAAACTTTGGTATATATAACAATAAAGTGAACAATCTAGGTATAGTAATGACTTTTGGAGGCGGAAAAATTTATATTTAAGCCGCATATGCTACTTTTGCGTTTTAGATTCCCTATATAATTACCTATTTAAACGTTACGCTTACGTGTAACTCGGGTCTCTTACTTTCCGGATAGTTGCGCCGCACTTGAGATATTTCACTGTTTTAGATGTTGGGGACATTTTCTTTCTCTGTTAAAATATGTGATTATACCGTGTAATTGCCAAGATATATCCTATCTTTATAGAATATTACTACCAATAAATATTATTACCTTATTTGGCAAATAATGGGAGAATTTGAATATATCATTACATGTTTATATTATTTTTTCTTTGTATATATCTACCTATTAGCGCGGGACAAAGGATATATCGCGATTAGGATTTGTCGTTCGCTATGCGCATGCATTAATCCACCATATTGCTCCCATATGCATAACATAATATTATACAGGAGAATTTTTCCATTATTTGGTGGTAAACTGGTATTATCGGGACCGGTCGGGACCGGTCCCTTTAAAATATCTTTAATTGACAGATAATAATCATGCAGCTGTGGTATACGTAGCTCTTTGTGAAAATTTGTAAGATATTGCACTAGTTTAGACTATGTAACTTATCATATAGATAATTACTATTTTTATTTAAATTGTCTTTAACATTTCCGAATACATGTAGTGCTTAACCTGAGTGCTCACAACTATCAATTATCTTAGAGAAAGAGAAAATATGCATGCAATTGTACATACTACGCTGTGAAGAAGTATCGCAGTATGCATATGTATGCATTCATTTTGATAAAGCATATTTTATTACTAATATGCATCTTATTATGTAAAAACGTTATTTGTATGGTCGTGAAATCTAGTACTATACAGTGGTAGATAGGTAAGAAATAGGGGCAAATAATTTGAAACGACATGATTCAGATTCCTGATTTATTTACCTTTTGTCTTCTTTAATATATAACGGAAGTGATTTTGGTGGTGTATTCAGATCTTCCGCAGGTGTTAAAAATTCTTTGATTTTCCTAAAAGTTGTTCATTTTAAGTGGGACACGTGGACAGCAGCACAATAGTCTTTCATGGATTATTTAAAGTCAACTTTATCTGTTTTGGTTTGTTGGTATAACTCGAATTAGCGTAATATTAAAAAGGAAATAGTTGAATACAAAGGGAGATAAAAAACATAACTACTAATCTAATATAGGATTTTATTACGTCGGAATAAAACCAAATTACAGAAGTTATCTCAAGATTCTTAACGGATAAATAGAGTTTTATTGGCCCTAGTGTATAAACTATAAACTATTATTAAATATAATACCTGTTATTTACTTATCAACCTGAAAACTTATTTTGAATAAAGACTTTTTTTATAATTATATACCTGTATGAACTATTAATATTGAAATATATATATAGTTACCAACCATCCTTGAACTTTTGTAGTACAAAAAACCCCCTTTTCTTCTTTAGATTTGAATATATTCAAAAATTTATATATAATTATTGACATTTTTAGATTCACATCATATCATGCACAAGGTATGTGTGATAGATATATGATCTTATAGTGATCTGAATTTATAATTGCATTGGTGCTCACATTGTTATTGACCACTCCAAAATTCCTAACTACCCAAAAATATGGTGAGTCTCTTCTTTTTATCATGACGTTCATTTCTAGTTCGAGAAGTTTTCTTCTTACAATGTCGTCACCATCTGCTGGATTTTCAATGAGCATTGCTGTCTTACCCCTCTTACCCTTTCTTAATTGTTTCATTTTATCCATGAGTTTCAGGTGTTTAAAGGTGGTAATTGAACTACATGTAATTGTTCACCGTTCATTGATACTTCCCCAGAATTAAATTAGTCTCCATATATTTGGAGGTTCTAGCCATTCCAGCCCCCAAAAGATCTATTTTCGATAAAATTCACTCGCGAAATCTGAATTATAAAAACTTCTTTCAGGGTCTTGATCGAGATTAAGCAAATTGTCTTCTGGTGGTGTATCTTTTAGAAACATACTTCACCTCCAGATTAAGCAGCCAAATCCCAATCTTCCTGAAGCCAGAGTTGATATTAGAAGAAGTTAAGCCTTCACTCCTCGTATAGATCATTGCCGGTATAAAGTTATATTTTCGCGATTGGCATGTTTGATGAAGGTTTTCTCATACCACTCCAAAAACATTTCTGCATTAAAGTGTTAGCCTTATTATTGATTCTACAGTATCCTTCTTCTTAGCATATTCCTTCCAAACGTTACCAAGTTTCTTTCCTTTCATGATTAGGAGTGGTGGCATCGATTTTCCCGCAGTGCTAACGCACAAGTGGGTGGAGAATCCGGGAATTATAAACCCCATTTGACGACAAACAGTCTCCTCTCCGGGGAAAAAATAGTACCAGGTATCAGCTGTCTCACCCAGCTAAAAGCCCATTTCATAAATATTGTGAATGAACCCCGGTTGATAATGATTTTCGATTATCTAGGCATTCAATGCTTTTACCATTTCTCGGAGTCCTCATTTGTTACTGCTGAGGAACGATCGATATAGGATTCCAATTCCGAAGTATTTTTGATAGTGATCCTCGGATAACCTCTTGCAAAGCCACATACCCACTTATTAGTCACATAATGGCTGGTAGAATCGTTTTTGGTTAGTTTTTTGATGGTGGTAAGATGGTACTCATCTTCTTCTGAATTTCTTCAGTCTACCAACTGATCTATGAAACAATAGAGAGCTTCTCTGTGGGCCGCCAGCCCAATACTTGCATAATAAAGTAGCACAGTAGCTAGCCGATTCTCTCAGGCATTAGTCAAAGTTTGGAACGCTTCTATAGCCGCTGATCTGGATTGTCCGCTATCAATACGATAAATGCTAATTGAACGTAGTGTATATATAATTGCATTATAATTCATTTACAGTTAGCGACAAAATACATAACAATCGCAAATGTGTGCCATTAATAATATAGAGACTTATTAATGAAGAAATAACTCCTTGATATGTTACATACATGTCATTCCTCTTAATTTCGGCCATGTGAGTACTAGACTTAGGTCATGCTTATGCTGCCAACGAATGCAAAAATCTAATTATAATGGTATTATGTAACCCAAACCACGTGATAAGTGACATCCGTACCTCAATACTGGCAATTCTATTAGTGCAAAACTTCAGCCAATGAGAGGGCCAGTATTACTCTTGCAGCATAGTTTAACCTCCTACATTTACCTTTGGCTCTTTTTTCAATTTTCAGCACAAAAAATCTTCGGATCCACAATGATATCAGGGCCTGCCAAATCTGCTTTTACTAGGTTTGCCTCTTCAAGAGCATATTCATCCTCGAGCAAGGCTGCTCAGCCAGTTCTATCGGCCTCATCAAAGAAGTTGATTGCTGGCTCTGTCGTTTTGGGTTCTGCTCTTTCATACTACACTTATAGTTACGGAATCAAAGCCGAAGCTATGTATCCTGCCGAGCATGGTCTACATCCTCCAGAGTACAACTGGAGTCACAATGGTATGTTTGCTGCTGAATCGGAGCATTTAGATCGCTTCACAGTTTTTCACCCATTTAGATTTATACTATCATTGATCCACAAGAAAATGTCAAGAAACAAGGACTAGTGCACATTGAAAACGGTGTCAGTTGTTATCATTTGTGCTTTTCTGACCAGACGTGGACGGAAACAATGATTATACCTTATTCATATTTCAATTATATTCTATACCGATACTAACTTTCTTTAGGTATGTTCGAAACATTCGATCACGCTTCAATTCGTCGTGGTTTCCAAGTATACAAAGAAGTGTGCGCTGCATGTCACTCTCTCAGCCGTGTAGCTTGGCGTACTATGGTTGGTGTATCACACTCCAACAGTGAAGTCCGTGAGTTTGCGGCCGAGTACGAATATGACGATGAGCCAGATGATGAAGGTAATCCAAGAAAAAGACCCGGTAAATTAGCTGATTATATTGCATCTCCATATGCCAACGAACAAGCTGCCAGAGCTGCAAATCAAGGTGCTCTACCACCAGATTTATCCTTGATTGTCAAATCTAGACATGGTGCATGTGATTATATCTTCTCAATTTTGACTGGTTATCCAGATGAACCACCAGCAGGTATTGTATTGCCAGCCGGTTCAAACTATAACCCATACTTCCCTGGTGGATCTATTGCCATGGGACGTGTGTTGTTTGACGAATTAGTTGAATATGACGATGGAACACCGGCAACAACATCACAAATGGCCAAGGATGTTACCACCTTCCTCAATTGGGCTTCTGAACCAGAACATGATGACCGTAAGAAGGCTGGTTTAAAGGTTATAATTGTTTTATCTTCCTTATATTTGTTATCTGTTTGGGTCAAAAAGTTCAAATGGACACCATTGAAACATAGAAAGATTGTTTTTACACCACCAAAGAAATAAATCATAAACTCTGTATATGTTCACATGAATATTAACAAATTACGATAATATTCAATGTTACTACATCTAATCTATATAAAATAATCGAATTTAGAAAGAAAAAAAAAGGAAATAATTAAAGTGCTGGTTGGTTTTATATTTTATAGGCAAGAAGAACTCTAAGCATAATGATAATAAAAAAATTACATAAAAGTTTTTATTTTGCATTATAAATGTCTTATAATAACTTTTTAAAAGAAAGATCTCTTGTTAATTATAAAAAATAAGTGTGGATATATCTTACTTTGCGCTTTTAAAAAATTATATATTATCGTTTGCATAAATTTTATTTAATCAGAGTAAGAGATTTCCTAGTGTGTAAACTGTAATACTAATATACTGGCCGAGAACTGGCCATGGTACTAATTTTACCCCCGTGAATGTATAGCGCTGGTTGATTAGGTACGAATAAAATACCCCAAATTTGCCTCAAGCTCACCATAGTTTAAACACGTTGTGTGACTGTGATCATGAATATTTGAAATCTGCGATATAATTACAGATTGAAATTATGATGAAACTAAGAACAATTATGTGTGAATCTTATAAGCGTAGTTAGTTTGTTAACAGTAATACAGATCTGCCACTTGACAATAAGTGTAATTCGCACATTTGTTCAATATAATTAGCCGGATGGACTAAGCTTGCAGGTGAAGCACCATTCAGTGGCATTCACCACTACGTAGGTAATACATATATAGCACTAATCAATCATTAATTTTCAGAGTATTTATCAAATATATTTATTGACTTTTGAATGAAGTCTGATAAGGTAAAATTTCAACTATACATCACCTTAAAAGTATTATTGTAGGAGATATTATTATATGATAAACGAATTAGCTTGGAAAACTGATATTGCCATCCAAATTTGATCCAACTACTCAAAGCTTCCCAGAGGTCTGACTCAAAAAATTTTCTCTTCATAACTAACAAAGTACGTATATAAATAAATATGATTGAAAACCTATGGTGATCCTAGTTAGCTGGAAATTAGATTGAGTATCTCGTTAACTTTCTAAGTAATGTATTATTTTGGAGGTACCATCGAGAACTGGAGATCTAACATTAATTTCGGGTTGGCTCTCTAAATATTTACTAAATATGAAACCTATTGAATATATATAAATTTAAACCTATTGAAAACAAATACATAGTATTATACTACTTATGAGGTATAGAGATGACATTTAGATGTTCTTAAGCATGAAAATGACAGAATTTGAACATGAATGTAAGTCGGATATCTCTTTGGGATTGATTCCTACGCCATAAATTATCAGTGCACCATTTCAATGACTTTAATGTCATATTTGTTTGGTCTCTTCCATTGATATCACACTTGTATTGATTATCTCACAAGATTTGCTCACTATCATTAATAACTGTGAATGAAATACTGATAAATTATAGAAATCGTGATAATAATATAAATTAGTAGAGCGTTATCAATACGAGTAATTGAATACCAGATAAATAAAATATGATTATGACAGGCAAAAAAATTTGTGAAGAAATATTGAAAAAGTAATAAAACCAATCAATAAATACTCTATCTAATATAAGCGGAGTTGGAGATGAAATAGAAAAAGCTTTAGTAATATTAATAGTTAGTTCATACTTCATCTAAATATAGAAACAAGCAGCTTTTTAATGATGAAAGAACTCATCACTTTTGGATAAAATTTGTTATATGGGAAGTGTGGTTAGAGTGGAAATATTTTACGCTATTTTTAAATTAGTCCATTAATATTGTTACCACATTTGTATTCTAAAAATTTTGCAATCTAAAATTCATGTAATAAGAAGATATATTTACAACAATTATGATATTACATACTTATTCAAATTAAATATAAAAAATTCTTCAGACCCGCCTATAAAGTTTTATATAATTATTGTAAATAGCTAATAATGATATTCGTGAACATCCTACTATAACTACGCCAATGATTTTAGATAATAGTGGTGCAAGTAACTGTACTGTACAGCTGCAGCAATAAATTGCCTCACGATCGATATGAAATATGCATATTAATACAACTAATTGCAATAAATTCAGTTGCAAGATATCAAGTTCGATTGAAATCAAATTAAACAAATGCTAATAAAAAAACTAAATGATCATTAGATGTTCTAAAAATATGTAAAAATCAAAATATAGAAAATTTTAGTAAGAAAACAACAAGTAAAAAATAATCAAAAAAAAAAAAAGATGATGAAATGACAAAATTGTTAATATAAATTTGAAAACTCCTAATAATTATTTAGATGAGGTGAGTAAACAATACTAACCATTAAAAATTAAACCTGGCTGTTCTATTATACAATGAGTCTCTAGGCCAAATAGTTGACTTTGTTGTTTCACTATTCTCATGCTTAGTTACTTTTTGAGTCTGGGGTATATTAATAGAAGTATAAATCGATGGTACTTTTTGTTGTACAGTTGGCCGTGTATTAGGTAAGTTGTAAATGTCGGATGTAGTTTCAACGGATAAGCGCGGCAACTTTGCTCGAGGTTTGTTTGATCTTGTGTTCAATATAGGAGCCAATGGAGGAGCATCAGTTAAATTTGTGTTGAATTTGTTGGTGGGTACTTTATTTGTAATTGCAGTTTCCAGTTTACAATCATCTGCACAATTCAACAGAAGTGATGAATCTACTATGTATGAATAAGTTGAAACAGAAGTTCTTCTTGTAATACTGGAATCCAGATTATCATAATCAGAATCAGAATCAGTATGGTCCAAATCCAAACCATCACTCTCAGAGTCACTTTCAGATGAATTTAAAAACTCCCAAAGAAATTTATCAGAAGAATTTTTAAATTTTTTACAAATACGGCTCATTTTTACTGCACTTGAAGATCTTTGTAAATTAACTGTAGTTCCTGCTACAATTAAATTTGTACTATGATTTGTGGTCATGGGTAAACTCGTACTCTTCCCCTCATTAATATTTGTATCATCGCATTGTGATTTCAGTTCTATATTTGAAATTGTTGGGGTAGAATCTGTTTCATTTTTCATTATTCGCCTCTGAAGCGGTTGTTGATCTAATGGCAATGAATTTTTTGAGTCTGGATTGCAACGATCATATGTATTACGTTTTATGAAACTAGATCCATAAGGTTTTGGGGTCTCATAATTACTTGACAACTCTTGCCAATTATTAGGGACTTCCTCTCCTAATGATCTTGCAAAATACCGTTGATATGGACATTGAGACCAATGTGATTGTGTTTTAGGCATTTTAATAATAATAAATAAGAGCAGCCACAAAGCTTGTAGTATTTGAGTCTACCTATTATTTGTTTTCTCTCTAGATTTGAGGTCGTTTGAACTAAATCTCGAGAACTTTTAAATTTGATACGCAGAAAAGCTATGGTTATTTCCCTTTAAACTAATACTTAAAAACTAAGGCAAAGCAAGCTTAAGTTAAAAAGGGAATTAATGGGTAATAGACCAAGTAAAATAGGAAGTGTAAAGGAAAATAAAATATTGAGAAAGTAAGTGGTATAAATATATAATATATAGAATCTTATAGATAGGGGGGCTCCATATGCATCTAAGTTTAAGTAATTCATTTAAAAAGAAAGTAGAATCACATATTTCTGAGCCTGTTAATATATGCATTATCTTTCAACTTTAGAGATCGTTTATAATCTGGGGTCAGTTTTTCAAGGCTTTAGTAAAATAACTAACGCTCGAGATAGTTAAAGTTTTATAATCACTCTAGATATTAATTGCATTAGCTGGTATAATAGGCGTATGATATAGTGCTAGAATTATGGGGACGCTTAATTATATAAAATATAAGGGGAAATAAATATTATAATTAAATTATGACAGTATATCAGCTCATCAATCATAATTGGAATTTTCTATTATGGCGCAATTGTTTTTTCCTTGTAGCCATTCACGGGAATTCAGATCTAGATGATGACTTTAGTTAATTATGTTATAAACACTCTCGAATTTATAATTATAAACTTAGTTATAAGTGATAATATTGAAATTTAATAAGTATAAGAAACTATACTTATAATTAAATCTTAATTGCATTTGTTCTTTTTAAAACATATTATAGATCTATAACAAATCGATAATAATATACACTATATAATTTATTTTCCTGATAATCAGAATTTCAGAAAGTTTAAGCTTTTTTTCAGCCGGTCGTATAGCATGGCCAGAGAGTATGCACAGAAGGAAACTCGATTAGAAAGCCATAATTAATTGAAAGTTGAAACACATCACAACACAATTGTAGCGACAACAACACCACCAGTGATTCACCAGGTCTGGTGATAATACCTAATACGTTGCGTTTAAATTTTTTGTTGCTCCAGAGCTATCACTGGTTAATAGTATTAATACATTAATTCGAGGAATATTGAATTAATTGAGCAGACATTAACTCGAGCATAATTCACGCACGCGCAAAGTTGATGAGTATAATAAGTCATAAAATAATAATTGCTAGCTTTAGCTAGTAAGTACTAAGTACTAAGTAATAACCATCATGTCAAGCTTAAAAAGTTGACGTTATCTATTAGATCGTTAGAATTAACGGCTATAAATTTCTTTTTTTAAACTGTATCTCGATTTATTGACATCGCCGGCAATTAGATATCTGAAATTTTCAAAGATCAATATTACAAATTACAATATTATGTTAATATTTCCCATTTAGTATACATATACCGAATTCACTGTGAAAATTTGGAAATACAGCTCACGACAGAGCGCTGCATAAGTTATTTAAATTTATTATATTTGTCGCCAAATATAATTAGCATTACAATCATTTGGTATATTAAAAATAGAATAATATTAACTATAAATATATATCATGATTCTTTTCCTTCAAAAGAGGAAATCTTTCCTTTGATTTTCCTTTTCTTTTATTAAACTCAAATATATATTGCAATTGGGCAATTGCAATGGTCTCACACGACCATTATCCCAATTAATTGCAGTTGGGATACTATAATATCGCTACAAATTACATGGATATCCCCCTCTTTTGGTGTAGTAGAAGCTGTCGATCTCAACTGATTTCAATTGACAGTAATAGCTGATAATAATGAGTTAGCTTTTTAATCATTGCCATTGATCTAGAGTTATAATTAGGTATAGATAGAGCAGATCCAATTGTAAGCGCTGAAAAAAATGTAATACCCGCGGAGAATTCCATCAATATTATTCAATTTAAAGCTGTAATTGGCCATAGTAGTATATGAATAATATTATTAAGATTACGAAACATGTCACATGGTCATTTTTGATAAACGAATAAATAAATATTATAATGCTTATATAAAAAAAAAAAAAAAAAAAAAAAACTGCAGTTAGTAGCTACTACTAATTAATAGAACATTAATATTTATAATAGGAGAAAGAAAAATTAAAAAACTGGCGCCTGTTACTTTCAACTTCCGCTAAATAAGCTTGTTTAACATGTGCCTGCCGCCTTCGAAATCCGGTTTAAAATAAAGCAGATGAAACTTGAAACTTTGATAGGTGTTATATTTAATTGAGTATAAGGCTGCTATAAGATCTTAATTTTAAATGTTGCTGACCTGCCACCCTTCTATATCACTGATATGTATAAATTATATAATTGTCGTCAGCAAGACATTATAAGTTAACGTTATAACTGCGTGGTGTGAGCCTTATATAAACTTAAGACAATAATGTAGAAACAAATCTTCAATAAAACTGTATAGAATATATAATCGGAATTTTGAAAAATACTTCGTTATGTAACAGACTAACAGTATTATAGGATGAACGTGTTGACTATATGGCGCACCTGAAGAGTTCACAATAAGTTAATTAGCTTCTTGGCGTAACGGCTAGATCAGGTATTGTAGTTCACGAATAAACTTTGTAAGTCGAAACATTGTATAGGCTACACAATTATCTTCTTTTTGTAACCTTTCATAGGATCCTCAATTAAAACTTCTAACTAGAAACTATTTTTTGATATGTATTTGTTGCTTTCTACGAATCTGTTTCCACCTTTAAGTTATTAAGCGCTGTAAAGTATCTTGTGAAAGCAACTTCATCTGCGTCTTCATCTATATCGACTCTTCCTAATCTGAAACGCTGTTTAATCATTTAACAAGACATCTGAGTCTTCAGCTGACTAAGAACCACCATAAGGAAACTTTTAAATTAAACGTCGACATTGTTCGATCTTCTGGAGGGCTGTTAACATCTTCTTTGGGAATACTAAATATGCCAATTCTAAGCTCTGTATCTTCAGATCCAAATAGCGCCGCTACCAAATATAAAGTATCTGGTAGAATCAGTTACTTCTATCTAGATCAAGAAAAGGGTAAATAAATTAATAAAAATCTTCCTAACATCAGAGGATTTTTCTAAAAAAAAAAATATTAATTTTTTTAACTTTATAGAAAAAATTTATAATTTCCAATTAATTGTAGAATTTCTAACTAGAAACTATATATGCAGGTATTTAATTGAGGAAATCACTAAAAGAATGAAAAATTTTCTACATCTTCATATTAAATCTTCATATACCGGTATATTATTCTTCCTTCTCTGAAAAGTTTTAAAATGTTTTTGTTTGTCTTATTTTCTCAAGGATGATTAAGATATTCAACTTCCTCAGTCTATTTCATACATATGCATATGAATTTAAATTTTGTAGTGGTCCCTGCATATCTTATGATCTTTCTTAACTCCAAATGCACTTTTTTTTGGGGGTAAATTGGTCCTTCTTTTCTATATTTTATTCCTTGATATTTATTATCAATGTTTTAATTCCGAGTCTGTCAGATCCCAGCATCTTTCTCATTAAGATGGTCAACGATTCTTCTAACATCTGACATAGAATGAACACCGAGTCACCGACTATCAGAAACATTATAATCAAGTAGGATTAGAATAACACAAAATAATGGTTATATCATTGTTAATAAGGAAAAGGATATGTTCTCTATCAAACGCTGTAATGGAACCAACTAAACTCTAATGGCTGATCCTTATTTTAGTCTATGGATTTTAGTAGTTAAACAAGTTCATATTAAAGATTAACATAGGGATGAACTTTCAAGGAAGAAACTAAGATACATGAAACGCATTCTATTTATAGCAATTTATGACAGCTTCACACTTTTACAACTTTACAATTAAGTCAAGTTTTTTTTTAATTTTGTATAATTTCCGATTAAGATATGTAAACAATTTAGACGTCTAACTAGAAATTGATCACTCCAAGGGTATAAAACATCTTCTCCTTTACATCTTTTTCTTTTTTTTTAACTTTTCATATATTTTCCAATTAGATTATATAACTAGAAACTATGTAAATTCTGAGGAAATCTCTACTATATATAGTGAAATAAAAACTTCTCTTTCTATTCTTCTTATTTTTGTGTATTCTTGACACTCTTCTTTCTTCCCTTCTTATGTACCTAGACCACCTTGAAAGTAAATTTTTTTTTTTTTTTTAGATATATTTTACTTTTTCAAGTTTTTAGATATTAGAATCCCCCAATCAATCTCATTTAATATTTGTGGTGGTGTCCCTGCAAATCTAATATTTTTCTCTAGTGCCTTTTTGATAAAAGCCCCATTTTGTTCTATATGGTTATCTTTTGGATTTATGATCAATAATTTGATCTCAATTCTATCGCTTCCTAACATCAACTTCTTTAGTATTCTTATGGTTGAGCAATCTTCAAATAGATGTAAGATGTCGTCTTTACCTTGTTGACATAAACTACAAATATCAGATTTTTTCGCATTTTTTTGCATTTTTTTGCATTTTTGTTAGGATGTAGCATATGAGTAACGTATCCCAAGCTGAGTAAATGTACCCATTGTGTCTCCTCAGGGTGTTTCTTATATGTTTCTTTGATAAATCCCCACCATTTCTTCCAATTTTCATTTTTTAGTTCCGGAATTAACTGCATCCATTTGTTTGGTTTCAGTATAATTTTGTTTTTATTATACTACTTTTGGCTTATTGATTTAATTGAGTATTTGGATATGTTTTCTTCTTCCATGTCTTTTATTCTTTTTTCGATATCTTCTCCTGCTGGGTTTTCTACCAATTTTTGTAACGCTTCTGAGTAAATTCTTATGTACCTAGACCACATTACTGTAAGTACAATACAGTTTTCCAGAACCTCATCGGAAAGGTCTCTTGGCCCAGTTGGTTAAGGCACCGTGCTAATAACGCGGGGATCAGCAGTTCGATCCTGCTAGAGACCATCTTTTTGGACTTTTTTTTACAGATTTAAAATCTGTCAATAGATTACCCGGCTTACCTTGACCAAACTTTCATTAAAAAGCGATAAGAGACATTTTTTTTTATCAAACTTTCATTTTTTTATTTATTCCCTTTAGAAATTGTTTCCTGATTTATTAAAAAAGCAAAAACCCCCTTGTTTGTTAAGCTTATGTTAGTACAGCCCAGTTTTTTGCGTTCTTTATTTTAAGGTTTCAGAAACGTAGAAGTGACCCCGTTAAGGAGGAAACATAGTTTGATAGTTATCATAATTCATTCCAAAGAGACCCTTGGTTGGTGGAATATTGTTCATAATAAAGTTTATAATTGGTTTCAAAATTTAAAAGCTTGCAAATTATTAATTGAAGTCTGAAGTCATGGCAAGGACATCGTTGAGTAGGGGCTCCTTGATGGATGAGAATGACGAGGAAAATAGGGATACATTGGATTCTTCCGAAGAAGAAGAAGAAGAAAATGAATCCGAGTATGAAAAGGTATGTATAGACTCAATGATATCAATTGATTTTTATAATTCTAAGTGATATAATTATTAGGTTCGAGATGGATTTATTATTGATGATAATGACGAAGAAGAAGAGATTTCTAGAGAACATAAAGCAAAAAAAAGAAAACGTTCAAGCCACCATGGACACAGAAAACATGGAAGAAGTAAAAGAGATGACGAATTAGATGAAGATGACCTTGATTTACTACTTGAAAACAATACGGGGGTAGTGAACTATGAAGATTCGGTAAGTGTTTACATTTTTGAAGTTTTATATATTAATATTAACTAACTTTCATTTTAAGGGGAGCAAAAGGTCAAAAAATGGGGAATCACGTAGTATTCTTGATCAGATGTTTGATGATGATATTGAAGATATTGACGATGATGATGATGATGCCGACGAAGGTCGTGAACACAGGAGATTTACAAATCATGAAACTCTAGTTCACAATAGTAGAAAAATGTTAGATGACCTCGAAGATTTTATTACAGATGATACATCTTCAGAAAATGAAGAAGGAAATAATACTAGATATGACAAAAGACTTAAATCTGCAACGAGACACAGCACCAGCGCAACTACAAATCATTTTGATGATGACAAACTTGCCGAATTATATGATATTTTTGGTGATGGTAAAGAGTACGCATGGGCATTAGACGTTGAAGGAGACCATGATGCGGAGGATGAAGATGGTCAGTCTGATAATGAAACACCGAAACTCCATGATATATTTGAGCAGAGCGAACTGAAGGAACGGATGTTAACAGATGAGGACAATACCATAAGAGTTTTAGACGTACCTGAGCGTTATCAGAAGCTTCGGGAATCATTCAAATCAGGCTATAAATCGAATGATACCAATTTCCAAGAAGAACAAGAATGGGTTTCAACTAGTTTTGTCCAGGAGAAATTCCTAGAAGAAGATCCACTTGAGGTGCCAACTGCAGAAGCAGTTAAAAATATTTTAGTATTTCTTGTGAAAGAACAACTGGAGGTTCCATTCATCTGGTATCATAGGCGTGATTATATGCTCTACGTGGAGGAGGGAAAGACGGCTACCTTAATCTTGGACAATAATGATCTTTGGAGAATATTGCAACTAGACGTTGAGTATCGTGCTATCCATGAACAGCGGCAGATAGTAGAAAAGTTATATGAAACAATTGATAAAGATGATCCAATTTATGAAGATATCTACAGAATGGCCGACAGTATCATCTCCTATCAAGATTTATTTGATTATTTGCAATTTCAATACTCTAGCACCCTGAGAATTAATAACGAAGGATCAACAAGAAGACATCATAAATATGGTCTTTATGATAGAATCCGGAACGATAGAATGTATGATCTTGTTAGAGGTATAGGAATAGCTGCTAGGGAAGTTGGTGAAAATATTATATCCACTGATCGAGTCTTTCAAACCATAGATACCGATGAATATCCGGAGGATATTGTAAACAGATTATTAGAGGATCCACAGGGAATGTTTCATAATAAAGCTCAATACACGAGTGCTGCCAAAGAGATGTTTGCACAGGAGCTAAATCATGATCCAAGGATTCGTCGTGCTGTTAGAAATTATTATTCACTTTACTGTATGTTTTCAGTTGCAGTGACTGAAAAGGGTAAACTCAAAATTGATGACAAGTCGCCTTACTATGATTTCAAATATGCAATTAACTTATCCAAACAGTTGCTTAATGGCCATCCAGATAGGTATTTAAGAATGCTAGAAGCGGAGTCAAAAGGATATATATTTCTTAAAGTTTTTTTACCTGAATATGAAGACTTTATTGAACAATTGAAAACTAATATTTTATCAGAGAATGATGGCGCTTATGCCACCGCTTGGAATGAATTTAGGTTGGAAACGTTAAATGCAACCCTTCAAAAATTGCAGCCTTTGATGGAACGTAGCATCAAAGAAGAGCTTAGGAAGGAGTGTGAAAGATACTTATTTTCCTTGGTTCGTGATTCTGTTGGAGTAATGCTTAGACAAGCTCCATTTAAACCCCCGGCTTATGTTCCAGGAACTGTTCCTCGTGTTCTTACTATTTCGTTTGGATTTGGAAATCCTTATAAAGATGCTGTTTTTGGGTTTTATTTAGACGAAAATGGAACTAATTCTGAACATGTAAAATTTGAAAGTGAACCTAAATTAGCAGAATTTAGGCTTGAATTCGTTAATTTAGTTAAGCGTCGGAAACCTGATGTAATTGGTATTTGCGGCTATACTATTGAGTCTGATGGCCTTCGAGCAATTTTGGATGAGATAATAAAGGAGGAAGAGCTTTCAACAGTAAATGAAGATGAGAATCCTATATTAATCCCATTGGTATGGGTTCGTGATGATGTAGCAAGATTGTACCAGAACTCCAAACGTGCATTGGCTGAATTTCCTGATCAACCACAAGTTGGAAGATATTGTGTTGGACTTGCTCGTTATTTACAATCGCCCCTATTGGAATATTTAAATCTCGGTAAGGATGTTAGATCAATTCAATTTGATCCACATCAAAGACTGCTTACCGAAGAAAGATTACAGGAGGCGATTGACTCTTCATTTGTTGATGTAGTAAATACTGTTGGTGTTGATATTAATCAAGCAGTTAATGAACAATATTATGCGGCAGCACTGCCCTATGTTTGTGGTTTGGGTCCCAGGAAGGCTTCTGGAGTATTACAGGCAATCCAAGCAAGGGGATCTAGGCTCTTAAATCGTACAGAATTAATTACTGGTCAAATAACCACAAAAACTATATTTATGAATTGTGCTAGCTTTTTGAAGATACCTTATGAGGAAAATACGTTTAGAAATGAGGAAATTGAGCTGCTGGACGCTACGAGAATACATCCCGAAGATTATGATCTTGCAAGAAAAATGGCTGGTGATGCTTTAGATCTAGACGAGGAAGATTTATTAGATCTGGAAACAACTGGGGGTGTGATTTCTCAGATTATTGGCAATGATGAAACATATAAATTAAATGACCTTGAGTTAGAATCATATGATCGAGAGCTTTCGAAATTAGATTCTAGCCTCAGGAAGAGGTTCAACTTGGAGTTAATTAAGCAGGAATTGCAAAATAACTACGGCGAATTGAGAGATGACATGATTCAGCTGAGCACAGATGATGTTTTTACTATTTTAACAGGTGAAACTAAGGACACATTACGAGAGGGTATGATTGTTCCTGTCCTGATTAAGCGGATTTTTTCCAGTTTTCTAATTGTTAAATTGCCTTGTATGATCGAAGGAGTTGTGCAACGACAGTACATTACCGACCGTGAGGATGTTCCTCATCCATCTGTTTTATTTCATCCCAATCAAACGGTATCAGCGAAACTAATAAAACTCGACAAAGAAAATTTTAAAGCTGAGCTATCCACTAGGGAAAATGAGGTTTCCGACGCTCGTGAAAATGCTAAAAAGAAACAATTCTTTTGTAAAAGTGAGACTTGGGATTTTGAGCAAGAGCAGTTAGATAGGCAACAGGAATCCCGAAAGAAACAGGCAGAAGCCAGAGCAAGTAGGGTTGTTAAACATAGATTATTCAGAAATATGGACTCAAAGGAGGCAGAAAGATTTTTGGAACCATACCAAAGAGGGGACGTTATCATCCGTCCTTCATCACGTGGTATTGATCATCTTGTAGTTACTTGGAAAGTCGGCAAAAACGTATATCAACATTTGGATATTAAAGAAAAAGATAAACCTAATGAATATTCGCTTGGACGCAAATTAGAAATCGAGGATCAAACTTACGCAGATCTTGATGAATTGATTTTATATCATATCAAATCAAAAGCTAAAAAGATTGATGAGCTTATTCATTCCGAGAAATGTTATAAAGATGTCGATACTCTTGATAAAATCATTCTTCAACTTTCCAACTCTAATCCCAATCGGGCCTACTATGGATTTGCTTTAAATCCAACGAACCCTGGCTATTTTTTTCTTCATGTAAAACCTCCCAAGAGCAATAATATAATTGGTTGGCATGTTAAAGTTGTCATTGACGGGTATATGATGAGGGGTCACTTTTATACAGATCCGATGTCTCTGTGTAATGGATTGAAAACTCTGATGATGAGTGAGGCTGAAAACAAAAGGAACCTGCCGAAGAAAGGTCATCATCGTAGATTTTAATACCTTTCTATAACGAGCACTTGTATATTATTACAGTATAGCTAATAGCTAATATGATACATCCTGGAAAATAATTTTTTTTAACTATATAGTTGGTGAGCTATAAATATATTAATCGAAGAATACGCATTACGCAAATAAGTACTAAGTAGTATACCTAGTATCACCTTCAATTGCAATATATATCTTACAATCCTAGCTATAACTTTAAGCCTGGATATCGCAATTGCTTATATATTTTGGACAGATGGTTATTTGAAATTATAATCAATTAATTATAAGTTGTAATGGGTGGGGTAACCACTGGCCAGTGAATACTGAAAGTCACTGAATATTATCATTATTATATAATTATATGTTAAGATAGGAAATGCTATCGATGCAGCCAAATTGTTCTATCAGGCCTATTTTGGAATCCCCATGCGGTTGATTAAGGTTTTCGAAAATTATCATAATCATAGACTTTAATGCATCGGAAACCTCAATAATTGAATATGCAGCGATAAGAGACGCCAAAACATAAGTAAGTTAAGTACTGCTGTAATCGTATCTGGATCTGCAGAATATATCAAGCCCACTAAATTAAAGAGACCCTCTTTCGCTTCATTTTCTCTTACATCAAAATAAGCAAGAATGAATGTGGTAGGCCTTGAGTACGAGGATATTAACACTGTCCTTAGTGCGAGACATGTCAAGCCAGTGGTAGATCACAACTTAACCGAAGATGAAAAAGCTTTAGTTTCATTGGGGTATAAACAAGAGTTTAAGAGAGAGTTTGGTTTATGGTCAACATTCGCAGTTTCATTTTCACTATTAGGTTTACTACCTTCAATTGCTTCAACACTCTACTATGGTATGGGTTATGCGGGAACTGCTGGTATGACCTGGGGTTGGTTAGTAGCCATGATTGGAATACAGGCTGTCGCAAATAGTATGGCTGAATTATGTTCTAGCATGCCTACTTCAGGAGGTCTTTATTATGCCGCCTTCGTCCTCTCTCCGCCTAAGTGGGGGTGTTTTGCAGCCTGGATGACAGGTTGGAGTAATTTTTTGGTTCAGATTACTTCAGGTCCGTCTGTTGATTACGCTTTAGCTTGTATGATTTTAGCCATGAAGGCTGAACATAATTCATCTTATACGCCAACTAATGGTCAAATATATGGCTTGAGCACCTGCTTCATGGTAGTTCATTCTATCATTTCTTCATTACCCACCAAATCTTTAGCCCAGTTCAACTCACTGGGTAGTATTCTTAATTCTGTTTTTCTTTTAGTTGCTCTTATTGTGATCCTTGCTGGAAATAATAGATCCGGTGATATTCCAAAGTGGAATTCCAGTCAAAAAGTTTGGGGTGTGATTGAGAATCAAACTCAATGGCCTGATGGAATAGCAATTTTGATGTCTTTCTTATCAATTATTTGGACGATGTCTGGTTATGATTCACCATTTCATTTATCGGAAGAGTGTTCTAATGCTAATATTGCTGCTCCGAGAGCAATTTGTTTGACAGCGTCAGTTGGTGGTCTTTTAGGTTGGGCTTTCCAGTTAGCTATAGCTTACACGGTCGTTGATATTTCAGCTGTCATTGATAGCGATCTTGGACAACCATTTGTTGCTTATTTGACTCAATGCTTGAGTCCAAAGCTTGTTGACTTTGTAACTGCAATAACTATTATAGCTTCGTTTTTCATGGGAGAGGCTGGGATGATTGCAGCTTCAAGAGTAACTTACGCGTATGCCCGTGACAATTGTTTCCCATTCTCAAGATATTGGAAGATTGTCAATAAGACTACAGGCACTCCAGTGAATGCTGTATGGTTTAATTGGTTTATAGGTCAACTTTTGTTACTACTAATTTTTGCAGGAGATTCCGCTATAGGTGCTATTTTCTCTGTTGGTGCATTAGCAGCATATATTGCGTTCACTATCCCCATTTTCATTAAAGTTTTTGTAGCAAAGGATAAATTTAAACCTGGTCCATGGAATCTAGGAAAATATTCACAAATAACTGGTTATATTTCGTGTGCCTATATTTTACTGATGACGCCAATATTATGCTTCCCACAATATAGAGGTAAGGATAATACACCAGATGCAATGAACTGGACAGTTGTCGTCTATTTCGGCCCAATGTTAATAGTTTTGATTTGGTATCTTGTCGATGCTAGGAAATGGTTTAAGGGTCCTGTTATGACTGTTGACCATGTTATTGTAGAAGGTTCGGAAATTATTACGGGTAAAGAAATAGTGGTCACTGGCAATGATATTGACAAAACTGGAAATGCCAGTACTATAGCTAGTGACTCAAAGCTTTCACAAGAAAAGGAATACAGAGTTTCAAACAGTGCTTAGAAAATCAAAAGCGTTTATCAACTCTAAAAATATTTAACTATGCATTACTAGTTTTTGATTATGTTTGTTTGTTCGTCTGTTTTTTTGTTAGCATTTAATGTACCAAGGTTTATGGTTAAATTTTCATTTACAACTGCAAGGTGATCATGATCGATAACAAACTCTCTAAACTATTTAGAAATCGTGGCTGCAATTTTATATACAGTTTTTTCACCTATTGGTAGCGAAAGTTTTAGAAACTCACTAGTAATTAATTAATAATATGTTTATGGAAATTAGAGGCACCGTTGGAAAAATCTGAAAAGTTTACCATAGTTAAGAACACCAATTTACTCAGAAACAGTGAAATATGCAAAATTCTCAATTTAACAAGGATATTTTGATTAAAATGCAAGGATATTTTAATGAAACTGTGATTATCTGCAAGAGCTTTCCAAATGGAGCCAATAAATCACTTTCAGATGCAGTGGTAAGGTAAATTAGTGCGAGAGTACATAAATGGAGTGCTATCCGGGGAATTTCCCCCTACTTTTTGCGGCATTCGGCATTTTGGACTAAGTAACGTAGCAGTACTGTAGTAGAAAACATTTATATTCGGATTTTTTACCGTTTTTTTATTTAATGTATCCGTGTAATTAATCAGTTTCTTTCCGGCTAACTTTACACTTTATTAATATTATATAATGGTTCGAACGTTCGGTTTCAGTATACTTTGAAAATGGCGACTTTCTTAAGAAAATATCAGCTATTCCGGAATTGGACAGCAATTAGTTTTCCGTAATTGATTTTGCAGACTAGTACTATTTTACATGAGCAAAAATATAAACTACGAATTATGGCTAAGTTGTTAAATCGATAAAAATCAAAGAACTCTAAGAGTATATATTGGTTCTATTACTGCTGCTTCCGGCACAGTGAGTGTTGGTGACAAATTATAACGAAAGTGCTTATTACTACTTTTGGTTATAAGTTTCTCTATTTAGGCGGACCATACAATTCTTCAGGTTCCAGTTCGTCTTCGGACTCATCAGCATCCATAGCTTCTGCCTCCAATTCGTCTTCATTAACAAAATTGGGAAAGGCTTGGTGCCAGTTAACCGTTGAAGTGTCGAGCCCAATTACATTTCCCATATTTGATACTTCAATTGGGTTCGGGCCCTGCATATTTTGGGGCGCTTCAATGGTGGATGGGAATCTTTGATTAGCACTGGTGCTTGGTGACGGGTCGATGATTGTATTGACTGAATATGTGAGTGTAATGGTGGGTTTTAATTGCTTTCTTTTACGTTCCCGAGCCTTGTTTATTCTTCCACGAGCTCTCTTTTCCTCAAGTTTACGAGCTTGCCATTGATGATACAAGTCCATTATTATTGTTGTTGGACACTTATTTAAGTTTAAGTTTAATTAGTACTTTCGGGTGTAAGGGTGTTTGGAAGCTTTAAATTTTCTTTTTGGAAAATTTTATTCATTCTTCTTACTCACAACATCCAAAAATTGTTTCTTACGTTCGAATGTTCACAATTTATTATATTGTTAAGAAATAAGTTTCTTAAATTTCTTATACAGCTCGCATCTTCTAATGTTTAATTCATGTGGTTCTGTTAATTTAATTTCAAATAGATTTTAAAGTTTCATTAGTCGCAGTTGGACAAGGAATGTTTTGAGTTCTCGAAGCTTATCAAGAATAAATAAGGGGTATGTTCTATATATGCGTGATTATCAATATCGATATCATCTAACGATCAAATAAAACTGTTTAGGTAATTGTTGGTTGATTTAATTTCAGTAGATTCATACTTTCAATCGCAGATGAATTCAAGGAGGTATATGTTCGTGTTAACAATGTCGATATCATTTTGTTCGGTGTGTTTAGGTAAATGCGGTTAAATTTGGGGATTTTTGAAGCCACGTATATATCTATTTAATTATATATTTTATATAATATTTAATAAATTTTAATAATAATAAATTTTGCAATCCGAACCGAAAACTCGTAAAATGCCAACCGAATTCTAAATCCGAATATCTCGTTCCGTCCTGCGATACGGATGGACTCAAACGTGAGATTTAAATTTATCATATTCAGGCATGACGACAACGCATGGAGGTGACTTTGCATGGATCTAAATTTTTCCAACGGTGAGGTACCGGTACCGGTAGTTAATATTAATGGTGATGATTTTTCGGCTGCATTTGGCTATATTTTTTAAAATTATTTATCTATAAGCCTTACAGCTGCTAAGACATCTGTAGTGAACCCAATTCAACTCTTACGGAAATATTTAGCTAAATATATTTGTTATGATTTGGTTGATCCTTCACACTTAATAATTATCGATTAGTCGTCTGTGAATTATTTTAGGCGATGCATCCAAAAGTTTATTCGAATTCAACGGTTATTCCAAAAATTATTTAGCGATTGACACGCCAATTGGATAGGCCTATAATATAAATAGGCTATACGTAGAATATAAATATCAAGGATTTTTTATTAAAGATAATAACATGTAGCTACCGGTACCCAAATATTTATAATATTATTTACAACATGATATTTTAGAATCAGCTGCAGTAACATTGTGTAATATGTGTAGAATCTGTAGATAGCCTATAATACCCTATACGTACATGTAAGTATGGTAATTTTAAGCACTGGAATACATGTATGCTAAATATATAACTATCATGACCTGTATATTAACTATCGGCTCCAGTGCTCTATACGGCTGCGCTACTATAAACATATTGAGGAGAAACTGCTGTTTGATCCGTTGTCAAATCACAAGCATGTGGATTCTTCAAACAATATTTGGGAACTAAAGGAACGGCAGCAACACCTCTCGAAACCAATCGTTCTCTAAAATTCAAAATTCTCTGAGTCATTTGTGTTACTCTATTATTACCATTTTGATCTTTATTGCCAGACCAAAGATTTTCAGCCCATGCCGAAAGTCTGGGCCATAATTTATTATCAATACTATTACTATCCGATTGTTCGGACCACAAAAGAGCGCTACCACCAATGATATGCTTCTTTTCATCCTCGGTTAAATTACTCTGAAATTCAAAATCATACATTCTTTGCCATGTTTTATATGGAGCACACCATGAACCGCCTATACCACCATAGTTAAATACATCCGCACCATCTGAAATAACATCATATCTATAATCGTTTGTGACAAATCCACCAGACCCGCAATCCAAATATAAGAAATCATTTGAGGATACGATAACATCATAACCCTTTGATGTTAAATTTTTAACTTTATTTGTTGAGAATATATCCCATGATTGTAAAATAACATCTTTAGGTAGGCTAATAGAAGCAAAGTCAGCGCTGGTTACTGAATCCTCCCACATAATTAGTCTTCTATTTGTTACATTATTAAAAATAGGTAAAGATTTATCAACCCAGTATTGAGCCAAATCATTATAGGATCGTGATGAATTTTCTTTAAACCAAGCTTGAGTAAGGTTTGAATAATTATAGCAATTTACATTCAATTCATCAAACCCAACATGAAAAAAATTATCAGTAAACAAGGAACTTAATTCTTTGTAAACATTATCTAAAATTTCATAAGTATTTGGATTTAAAATTTCCAACTGTCCTGGACCTGGTTCAACAGCAGCTTCAGACCAGAAGGCATTTGAACATGCAATTATTTCCGGATCAACTTGTTTCCAACCAGACGATGAGTGGCCAGGGGTATCGAGTTCCGGAACAATTCTTACACCCCTTTCTTTAGCATATGAAATTATACCTTTGATATCATCAGCCGTATAAACCTCTTTTGAAGAGTAGGCATCCTTTATCATTTCAGGATAAGAATCTATAAAAATTGGCCATGATTGAGTATCAGTTAAATGTAATTGCAAAACATTTAATTTACATAAATACATTGAATCAATTGTTCTTTTTAAAGAATCAATTGAATAGAAATTCCTTGAAGTATCTATCATAACACCACGAAATTTAAAATCTGGAGAATCTGATATCGAAACTGGTTGTTCGATATAAAAATAATTATTACTATCATTATAAATTATGATTTGTTCAAATGTTGAAAAAGCATTAATTATTCCCCATATTGTAATTGAGAAAATATCAATATATCTAACACCTTCTTGGATATTAAGAACATAGTCTTCATTTATATCATGTTGTAAATCAGCATTAGGATCAGATATATGAACTCTAACATATTGTAAATCATAATCAAAACTTCTTTTAGCATTAGCAGTAGCAGTTGGGAAAGGGACATATGAAGATAATTCTTTTTCAATTGCTTGAGGATACCATTTTTCATTTTTGATAGTAGTTAAAGTTCTATTAAAAGCATTGATTACAATCTGATTATCAGTTCCTTGTAATGTCAAATCATCAATGTTGAATAAAAGTGGGCCAGACGAACCCCATTTGATATCTTTAGGGGCAGGCAAAGGGTTTGAATCCACGGCCCATACAGTCCCAACAAAGCATGTTAATAGCGAAAGTGAAAATAGTTTCATAATATTAAATGAATAATGGAATGTGTTTTCACAAGAATCTAATTTTATGAGGGCATAACTGGCTTCTTATACCTTTTATCATAATATTTAAAACTGCCTCTGTGTTCACAGTGTCAGGCCAAGGTTGAACTTGTTATGCTTTTTCTTCGGGTACCACTCCAAAGACCTGAACTAATATCCCTTCTCCTACATATTATTATGAATATTATCAGCAGGTAAAAGACCTTATCTGAATGAGAAGAACAGAATGAACAGAATGAACAGAATGATACAATCTAAAGATAGATTGGTGTGGTGTCGGGATGCTTAGGATGGCGGTGACGAAAGTTCGGCCGCTACGGGATCCGGAAAAGTAACAGTCATGTCTGGCTTTTGAAGCTTAAAATATTTATAATAGAAGGAAGTCATAAGTCTTATAGTATGGAGTATGGACTGGAATTCGGGGAAATGGTTGTGATTCGCTCTACTAATACTCCATGCCTTGTGGAGTGACAGCCGCTTATTGCGATAAGGGCCCTAACACTAAATACTAGATTTAAGATGTCATTTTATATAGATTGATATAATCTCTAGAATTTACAGAACATTATGAACTACTTTAAGAACAGTTCAAGGCCTTTCAGAGCACTCAGTAGTTAACGTTGATTATGATATTGTCATTTTTATTTGAAGTGGGTACCCGAAAGCAAAACGTAGGTTTAATGTTGACTCGACTGCTTATACGTTGTGCAGATAAGAATTCGAAGTAAATGAAACATCAAATGTAGTGCTTGAAGGATGTTTCGCCAAGAAATAAACGAAGTTAATAACTCCTCTTCATTCAGAATCAAGCCTTTCACACTCCTCTTTAACCAATTTATTCATATCATCAGTTAAATTAATCCCCCCATTACTATTAACAAGCCTATAGTTATCATTCTTTGCGTAAGTATCCTTAACAATATTACCATCTTTATCAATCCAAACATAACCAAAAATATCATCAATTTCAGGGATTCTACCGTAATTTGGGGGGTTTCTTAAATCGTAAATAGGCATAAACTGGGTTTTAAAATTAATTGCCAATGAGCTAAAAATAGAATCATTGTGAATATTGTTCAATAACACATTATGGAGAATATCTAGAAATAATTTGGTTGTATTCGGTAGAGAAGTTTTAGGTACAAAAGAATTTGGCGTTAGAGCCAAATCTTCTTTAGCTTTATCATTTTCAATATTTATATTGATTAACCCAATAGGAATTGAATTTCTAAGTGGCGATAATGATAAAATTTTAGTGTTTTGATCTGATTCAATTTCTGATATATCGTGAAGATATAAATGAGGATTTGTTGTTAATTGTGTATAAAACCTTTTATTGCTTTGAATTTGTAACTTTGTAAAAGTTGAAGATAATGCTATCTTTTTAGTTAATTTTGTTTGGAAAGATCTAAACATTTTGGTATATATATTAATGGTATAAATTTCATAACTTACGGATTTTTATGGGTCCCGAAGTTTACCCGGACTTGAGAAGTATAAAACTTCGAAGACAAAAAGTTTTTCAACCATCCAATTAAATTCGTTATGATTTATATTCAAATGTTCATAAGGTGAGTTCATTAATAATAAGCCCTAATAAGTCAAAGAATAAATGTATTTATGATGTTATAAAATTTTATCGATTAGTCTTTAAGACAACTACAATGGTTCCAACAAATTTACTATTTCTGATTGATATTTTTTTATTTATTTGATTTATTTATCTTTATTTGTAAGAAAGTACTAACTTATAATGATAATTGATATAGTAGCATTTAATAGTTTAAATAAATATAATATAACAATAGTATAATACATGTATTTTTTCACCTCTTACTTCAAATCAAATAACGTATATTTCTGTGTTTTCGTGAAATAAAACTAAAAGACCCGTTTCCGTTGGTCCATTAGTACCATTACCCTGTATATTCGGGTCTTTTTACCGTCGGATCACCGGTCATTTTTTCATAAAAACCTCCAACATTCCTTTTTTCTTCAACTTCTCTTCTTTTTTCCCACTTTTCATCAGTTATTTCACCAGTTATTTCACGATGTTTGCCTCGATTAGAGCTACTTCTTTAAAACAGGCCTCTAGAGCTGCTTTTGTAGCAACAAGATACGCAAAATTGGTATGTTTGGTCCTCATAAATAATAATTGAGATCTGGTTTTGCTTAATGCTCTACTTTGTCCATATTCCGTCCCTCACATTGGTCAATAATTTCAAATTCCTCCAACACCTCCAATTCAACAATTTTTTTAATCCAATCTCCTCGGTTTGAATTGTATGAGTTCTCTTTTCTAACAGACTTCGATTTTTTTTCTTTTTATTTTCGTTAGGCCACACCTACCCTGGTGACTGCTCGTACTTATGCTTCCGCCAAACCTGCCCCAACTGAAGTATCTTCAATCTTAGAAGAAAGAATCAGAGGTGTTTCCCAAGAAGCTAACTTGAACGAAACTGGTCGTGTTCTTTCCGTTGGGTAAGTAACTTTTTTGTAAACTTTTTGATCGTGAACAAATTATATGATTTCGGCTTTCCGGAATGAAAATAACTGTTGAAATAAGTTTATTAACCATTAATTGTAATCACTAAAGTGATGGTATTGCCCGTGTTTTCGGTTTAAACAACGTCCAAGCCGACGAATTGGTTGAATTTTCCTCCGGTGTCAAAGGTATGGCTCTTAATTTAGAACCTGGCCAAGTCGGTATTGTCTTATTCGGTTCTGATCGTCTTGTCAAAGAAGGTGAAACCGTTAAGAGAACCGGTAAAATTGTTGATGTCCCAGTTGGACCAAACACTTTAGGTCGTGTCGTTGATGCCTTAGGTAACCCAATTGATGGTAAGGGACCAATTGAAGCCGCTTCTTATTCCCGTGCTCAAATCAAAGCTCCTGGTATTTTACCAAGAACTTCAGTTTTTGAACCAATGCAAACTGGTTTAAAGGCTGTTGACGCTTTAGTTCCAATTGGACGTGGTCAGCGTGAATTGATCATTGGTGATCGTCAAACTGGTAAAACTGCCGTCGCAATTGATACCATTTTAAATCAAAAGAGATGGAACGATGGACAAGACGAATCCAAAAAATTGTACTGTGTTTACGTCGCCGTTGGTCAAAAGAGATCTACTGTTGCTCAATTGGTTCAAACTTTAGAACAACATGATGCCTTAAAATACACAATCATTGTTGCCGCAACTGCTTCTGAAGCTGCCCCATTACAATACTTGGCTCCTTTCACTGCCTGTGCTATTGGTGAATGGTTCAGAGACAACGGAAAACATGCTTTAATCATCTATGACGATTTGTCAAAACAAGCTGTTGCTTACCGTCAAATGTCACTGTTGCTTCGTCGTCCACCTGGTCGTGAAGCTTACCCAGGTGATGTTTTCTACCTCCATTCCAGACTTTTGGAACGTGCTGCTAAAATGTCCGATAAACTCGGTGGTGGTTCTTTAACCGCTTTACCAGTTATTGAAACACAAGGTGGTGATGTTTCTGCTTATATTCCAACAAATGTCATTTCAATTACCGATGGTCAAATTTTCTTGGAAGCTGAATTATTCTACAAAGGTATCAGACCAGCCATTAACGTCGGTTTATCTGTCTCCCGTGTCGGATCTGCTGCACAAGTTAAGGCAATGAAACAAGTTGCTGGTTCATTAAAACTTTTCTTGGCTCAATACCGTGAAGTTGCTGCTTTTGCCCAATTCGGTTCTGATTTGGATGCATCTACTAGATCTACATTAGCAAGAGGTGAACGATTGACTCAATTATTAAAACAGAAACAATATTCTCCTTTAGCCGCTGAAGAACAAGTTCCATTAATTTATGCTGGTGTTAACGGTTACCTAGATGAAGTACCAATTGATAAGATCCAACAATTTGAGGAGGACTTTTTAGCATTCTTAAGAGAAAATGAATCTGGTTTGTTGACTTCAATTTCTTCAGATGGTAAATTATCTGATGAAAACTTAACTAAATTAAAGAATGTTACTGAATCTTTTGTTGCTGCCTTTTAAATGAAATGTGAAAATATTCAGATTAAAGATGTTCATTACAATTTTAAATAAATAGATAAATATATAAAAAAATATATTAGATACAATTTTTTCGTATAAACTTCTGATTGATCGGAATTTGTTAACCATTATAAGCATGATGATATAATATTTATGCTATTACGCATATATGGGGCAAGGGAATTATTTCACCACAGGGGAAAACCTTATTTTGACAACTGTACATAAAATCACATTTATTTCTTACGTTTTGTCTTTTTTCTTTCTTTTTGATACTTGTTTCGAAGAAAAAATAAGAACTGAAATGATTGTTGTTAAGTTTAAAAATATCTTCTCTTTGAGATATATTTTTATTGCAATATCATTGATATTTGTTTATTTTGAGCTGCGTGGTGAGCTGCACACACAAACACAATCCCATGGTAAACATCGACACATTGATAAAATTAATGTATTTAAAAGACAGTTGAATGAAGTGGAAATAAAAACACCAACAATCTTACAACTATCAAATAATGACTACTATGTAGTTGAAAACCGATCATTATTCACAACAAACTATACAACAAATAAATATTCACGTCAACCATATGTATCAAATGGTTACATTGGTTCAAGGGTTCCCATCCAAGGCTTTGGCTTTGCATACGATAAAGAAGATGACTTAACCAAATCAGATATTAACGGATGGCCGTTAGATAATAGACGGTTTACTGGTTCCTATTTATCAGGCTTTTGGGATTATCAACGAAACATCTCACGAACAAATTTTAAAGAATTATTGAAAAAAGGTGGTGAAAGTGTTATATCAACAATACCTGCTTGGACAACATTAGAAATATTTGATTTAAAAACCAATAAATCTTTTAATGTTAATACCTCAAGTAATGAGATTAAGTATTATAGACAAGAATTATCTTTACTTGATGGTATTTTGAAAACTGATGTTGTTTGGTCCCCTGACGAAGAAAAATTTAAAGATTATAAAATTCAAATATCTTACCAAACTTTTGCTCATCGTAGTATCCCAACATTAGGAGTTGTCAACTTAAACATTAAATCCTCGATCCCCACAAGTTTAAAAATATCAAATCAACTTGATATAAGTACATGTGAAAGGACAACATTAAATGAAATTGGATATGAACTAGATAGTGGAATTTGGATTGATGTATCTCCAATTGGAATACCAAAAACTAAAGCAAGATTATTTTCAACATGGACAATCTCGGATTATTCAAATATTGTAAAAGACCGATTCAGCGAGCATTCTCCTTCAATTGCAACAGGTATTGTGTCTGAAGATATTATCATTGAAATTAAAAATAATAATGAAACGGTTAATATTAATAAATTTATTGGAATTACTTCATCAGATGCCTTTTTACAAAATTATGATGTTATTTCAAAAAATACAGCAACTGATGCCTTTAACGAAGGAATTCTATCACTATTAGAAAAGCATGAATCTGAATGGAAGAAATTACACTCTGTTGATATCACAATCCCCGATAGCAAACTACTTGAGTTATCTGTTCATTCAACAATTTATCATCTATTATCAAATATAAGAAGTGGTAATGAAATATCAGGTATTGGTGATAATTCCGTTACTGTTGGTGGATTATCTTCAGATTCATATGGTGGCTTAGTATTTTGGGATGCTGATACGTGGATTTTCCCTGGTCTTTTATCATTATACCCAGATATTGCGAAGAATATTATAAATTATAGATCAAAATTACACTCACAAGCGATTAAAAATGCAATTGAATATGGGTTTAATGGTACTAGTGGTGATAATGATGCCTTGTACCCGTGGACAAGTTCAAGATTTGGTAATTGTACTTCCACAGGCCCATGCTTTGATTATCAATATCATATTAATACCGATATTGCTTTATCTGCTTGGAATTATTATAAATCAACTAATGACACTGAATGGTTGAAATCAAAAGGTTGGCCAATAATTCATGATGTCGCTAACTTCTTCAAAGATTTTGTACAATTTAATGAAACAACACAATCATATCATACAAAAAATTTAACTGATCCAGATGAATACGCAAATTTTATAAATGATGGATCTTTTACAAATGGGGCAATTAGTGAATTGATGGAATGGGTCAATGAAGCATCAATTGTACTTGGTTATAATAATAATAAAAATTATGATTATAATAAATTTAAAACTATTTCTGAAAAAATGTATATACCAGAAAGTGAATATGATATAACTGTCGAATTTGAAGGAATGAATGGTACTTCTCCGGTTAAACAAGCTGATGTTGTAATGTTAACATACCCAGTTGAATTTAATCAAACAAATCAGAGAGCAATTAATAACTTAAATTATTATTCAAAACATCAAAGTTTAGATGGTCCAGGAATGACATATGCAATATATTCAATTGATTCATCAACTTTATTGAATACTGGTTGTTCTTCTTATACATATACATTAAATTCTGGTTTACCATATTTAAGAACGCCGTTTATGCAATTTTCAGAACAATTAATTGATAATTATAATGATAATGGTGGGACACATCCTGCTTTCCCTTTCTTGACTGGGAATGGTGGTTATTTACAAATATTTACACATGGTTTTACAGGTTTTAGAGCAAGAGAATTTGGATTATATTTTGACCCAACGATCCCTGTTCAATTACCTAATGGCTATAAAATTAATGGATTTAAATATCAAGGAAATGAATTTGATATTACTATAAATGAAAATAATACAATAATTGAATATATAAAAACAAATTTAGATAATGAACTTCCAATTATTATTGAAATAGGATCGAGAAATGAAAAAAATGGATTTTATTCTTTAAAACTTGGAGATAAATTAATAATACCAACATTCACAACAGCTCAATCAATAGAAGGTTCTTTAAGTGAATGTCAATCAATAATCTCAACAACATCAAAACGAGAAAATGAAAATAGTATAACATATTCTGAATTAATCACTGATGATTCAATTGCTGCAATTGATGGAGATAATAGTACTACTTGGAGAACTGGATCCTCTAGTTCTGTCTCAAATTTGATTATCGATTTAGGATCAGAACAATTTGTTAGTTCAATTGACGTTATTTGGGGTGATTTACCACCCCTTTCCGCATCAATATCATTTATTGATCCAATTAAAATAATAGATTCAACGTTAAAGATTAGCTCATTATTTGATTTTAAAAATACATCAACTACTAATGATTCATTATATACTTCGATTGTTTCAAATGATACAGTTTCTATATCGTCTCCTTATGATAAAAAAAATGATTTAATCGTTAATTTACAGGAACCAAACTCTACAACGTTCAATATTGGGGAAGGATTTAAAGCAAGATTTGTTAAGTTTGATATTTATGGAAGTTGGAATGATGATAAAGATGGTGCTAGTGTTGCAGAGATTATTATCTTGTAATTATCACCTTCAAATTTGATATAAAAGTAAACTGATTTAATACAACAAATAGATTCTGACTAACGTCCAGCGCACGTGTACATGTACGTAGTTATAAGAATGGTAAGCTGTGTAAGGGTTAAGAGATGATAATGTTTGAATCATAAATATAATAGTAATAAATAACCCGCTAGAATTAATGGTATACCCCGTAATAGTATTATTATTCTGATAATTTTCATCATGAAGGGGTTGATTAGAATTGAGTTCAGAGATCACATTATAAGATGAAGTTTACATTTTTAGCAAATTAACAAATTAAAGACTAGCTAAACATACTACAGAAGTTGATATTGTCAAGAAATAATTCCCAGTGGAGGCATTCAAACTTCCAAAAGATGGCAAGATATTAAATATTACGTTTAAAGAAGTGATCAAGTTGATGGTGTTATCGAGATTAGTGACTTGATTGTTTACGCAGAAAATTGAAAAAAAAAAAAAAAAAAAATTGTCGGTAAGTAATTACAAGTATATATCATAAAAAGTTATTGGATTGTTTGAAATTGGTTATAAATGCATGATAAGATGACGCTGTTGAGAATAATTTATTTTTTGTATAGAGAGAATATAAAATTTTGAAACAATGCAATAAAGCACTCACTTTCGTGGCCTCAAAATACTTAATATAAGTTAAGAATGATTATGCTCCATGTAATTATCCATTGGAAGTGATTTCAACAGTTTATGTGAATACCGCTTCAGTTATTTAAACCCCCAAAATATAACTTTGACAGCAATAGCAAATCCAACATGAGCAATTGCACCAATAATAACAAGCCCCAATATTACTTTCTTACCATTTGGTAAATCTTGACAACCTAATTCTAAATCTTTATATAGATTTTTAAAAATAAAAGTACCTGAAATTGCATTACCGATAAAGATAATTATCCAAGTTAAGATATTTAAAATTAAATTATGTTTATTACCCAAGAAAAATAGAGGCAAAATTGATAAAATAATTGAAACAAATATCAACACTGTATTTGAATAGCCATATAATGAAATAAAAAAGACAGCAGAAGGGGCACTTGAGATTTTAAAATAAAAATTTGTTAATAAATATAAAACAATTGGTGTTATTAACGTGTAAGAAAATAATAAACCAGCACTTGATGATAATAATTTAAAATCATAATTATATTTCTCAGATCCACTTTGTTGAAACATTCCAATTAACGTCGTTGCAAAAAATAATATAAATACAACTGTTGAAGTTATCCAAATTGGACCATATAAATCTGGCCTTTGATTGACAACATCTCCAAATGTTTCCTTTGATGTAACGTTTAAAGCTTCAATTGATCGTTTTATAAAATCATCTGTATCAAGATCAAAAAAGCTACGGTAATAAATTACTGAAAATATAGAAGCATTTGAATTGTCTTTGGGAGAAGTGGTGACATTGGTGGCAATATTGCCAGTTACTGGAGCAGAATAATTAGAATTGATGAAGTCATTTGAGCTACCAGTATTATCAAATTCAGGGGGCACGTATGGTTGATGTCCTGAGACAGATTTATCTATATAATCATTAGTGAAAGATTCCCTTTGGATGAGTATGAAAATATTTACTTTTGGCTGGCTCATCTCCCCATAATGTTGACTGACTCCCAAAAAACATAGATGGTTAGTTTTGAAATAAATATGTAAATGGACATAAATAAAAGAATTCATACATCGTCGGGTTCGACTAGTGCGTCATAATGGCTTGTAGACATGATTTCTTAGAATGAGGACGAGGAAGTTGGTGAAGCTGAAGTTTGGAGGTGAGTAGCTACACGTATAATTATAGCAATCGAAAATCTGCTTTTCCACAACACACAACACAAACCATGTTTTCAAACCTTCAGCGAATTCAGACTGTTTCAGGCCATGCGACGACAGCAGTGATGTGTTTGATCGGCCTGATCACCGTATCTTTTGGGCTGCAATTGGCTTTCGATGGGGCGTTCACCGTCCCGAACACTTTTGGAAGAGTTAAACCGTATGTTTCATTCGGTTTCATACGTGTTCATTTTTAACATTTTTTATTCATATTTCATCTAGTGTCACCTCCGTCAAATTCAGCCGTCGGTTTGGATCAAGAGACGGGAAACAGAAGGAAAATAGTCGGCTGACTTTTGACCTAGAAACAGATTTATCCCCTCTGTTTAATTGGAATACTAAACAGGTTTTCGTTTATCTCACAGCTGAATATCAAGGTGATCAATTCTCTGAGAACAAGGTGGTTTATTGGGATAAAATTATTGAAAGCAAAGATGATGCCAAATTGGTCCTCAAAAGACAAAGAAGCAAATATTCGATATATGATTATGATTCAATACTTGCGTAAGTAATATTTTCATAGATCACTAGTACTATTTTAAATTAACTTCTTGAATATAGTGGAAAAGATGCCACATTGAAACTTGAGTGGAATATTCAACCATGGGTAGGTCCTTTAGTGTGGGGTTCAACAACTGCTGAAAAGATATTTACTTATCCTTCTGTTTTACCTTAACAATTGTAATTAGTTATTTATCATTATAATAATTATATTTATACGTGATTGAGTGTCACATTAATGCTATGTATATTTCTTAACATCTATTTACACACTTCTTGCTTTATAACCATTACAAATGTTGATAATATTAATAGAATCTATAAAGTGATTATGAATTATGTGAGAAATATTATTTGTATGTACAGATTAATATTTTCGATTTTTGTATTTGTATTTTGTGTTTATTTTATTCAATTCTTTTGCGAACCAGGAGGAATATTCCACATTAAATAATTTGGAACACTTTCACCAATGCTTTCTTTATATTCTGCTTCTTCAATCATTTCTTCTCGTTTTTTAAACGCTTTTAATACCCCTGGATATTTCCTTCGTAATTTTTCCATTGTTCTCATTCCTTCTCCTCGATCCTGTTTAAATTCCATATAACGATCAAATGCTTTTCTTAATTTATCAAATGAAACATAACTTAAATAAAAAAAAGGTCTGGGTAATAATTCTGTTAGTTCTGCATTTTCTCTTTCTTCTTTTCTTATTAATCTTAATCTAATAAATCCACCAATTAATAGTTCTTCCGTTAACATTAAAGCATCTTCAATTGATGTTGTATCAGTTGAAAGTAATTGAACAACTTCATTCATAACTGAATTTGTAAATTGAAATCCACTTTTCCTTAATGATAATAATAATGGTGTTATTTCATTAAATTTATTATAATTTGCTAGTTGTTTGAATTTATAAGTCAATATACCATTTAATGACATTCTATATTTTGAAGGACATATTAGTTTATTAACTCCAACATTTTTATCATAACTAGTATTTTCATGTGGTATATATTTTCTTTTTAATATACTCAGCAACTTATCAAAAGCTGTTTCAACATTTTCCCAGTCATTTGCTTCACCATAATACGAAATTAACGTTTGCAACATTATAATTGTATTTGTTGGAGTTGTTCTATTATGATCATTCTTTGATGATAAAGACCTTAAATTTGAACTTTTCTCATAAATGTCAATCAATTCCCTTGCTTCATTGAATTGTCCTGATTTAGAAAGTCCTTTGATTAATTCAGAAAATAAAAGTGGTGAATATTGTGGAGTTAAAACTTCTCCACCATTATCTTCTTTCTTCTTTTGATCTAATAATGTTTTTAATAAAGCAATTGATGAATTAAGATCAGATTTTGTTCTGATATTTAATTTTGTTTGTGCTTTTATTAATAAAGCATCACATCGATAATCGGGTTTAATACCTGCTTTTAACATCTTACCATAAAGTTCAATAACTTTTATATATTTTATATTATGGCAATAGTATTTTAATAGATAATAATATTGGGTTGCTGTTGCCTTTACTGTTGATTTTTTCTTAGACATACTATTTATCATTTCTTCCGCTTCTTCAACTGATTGAGTTTCAATTAAAAGATTGATTAATTCAGCATATAATGTTTTATCTGGTAAAACTCCATATGATTCCATTTCATTTAATATAATACTTGCACCATTTGGGTTTTTTAATCCGGCGTACATTGTTGTTAAAATTGTAAACGTTTCAATACCAGGTGTTATATTTTCATGTATCATAAACTTATAAACATAACCAATTTTTTCATATTGTTGAGCATCTCTATATGTTGTCATCAATGTATTACAGCAATAGGCATCTGGTTGAATACCATATCTGATCATCCAATTAAATATTAACTCTGCTGTTAAATAATCTTTAGTTTTTGCACAACAATCTATAACTGTTGTGAAATTTCTAACATCAACTCTATATTTTTTTATAATTAATCGATTCAATAACATAATTGATGCTTCAGTATCACTTTGTAGTCTAAAGATCTCTAAAATCAACGAAAAGCAACTTATATCTGGTTGAACTTTATAATTAATCATTTTTTCAAACCATTTTAATGCCGTTTCAGGTTCATTATTATGATAATAGGCTCTTATAACTGCTTCAAAAATAGCTTTATTTGGTGCCATTTTTCTTTCTAAAACTTGATTCCATAAAGCATTAACTAAATCCAAATTCTTATTTTTAGCTAAAGCATTCATAACAATTGAATAATGTAGTAAATTTGGTAATTCTCCTTTTCCAAATAATCCTTCAAAAGTTTGTTGCATATTATTCCAATCATAAATTTTACCATATGCTGATATTAATGGATCGAATTGTCTATCTTCATGTAAATTTGGGAACCTTCGATATAATGCTAATGCTTTTTTAGGTTCATTAATTTTAATATACGCTCTCATAACACAGGTTAAATCTCTTTTTTCTCTATACTCATCTTTTTGAAGCATCCATATTTTTATAACAGTCCTCCAATCTCTTAAAGTCTCGAGGTATCCAAGTATGGCAGCAGATGCCATTTGATTTGAAAAAATAATAGCTGTATTTACACTTGTTGTATTACTCTCATTGAGGTTTTTGGGCCTTATAAATCTTCTTAATAGTGAGATTGGATGATTTGATGATTGTAAAATTTTTAATAATAATCTTTGTTCTTTAGTATTAGGAAATGTGGATTCTAAAAAAGCAGCGCTACCATGGATTTTCAAGACTGTTGAAAGCCATAGCTTTAATAATAATTCCGCATTGTCGATGCTATTTTTATTGATATTTTCAGATTTTATCAAGTACTCAATACTTGATGACAGGATATTTATTGTAAGTATTTTACCTTTGGTTTTAATTGTATTTGTAATTAATGATTCAAGTTCTTTTAAGATTCTTTCTTCATTGTTTATGGCGATGGTGTTATTCTCATCATGTTCAATGGTTTTATTATATTTATCTGAGTGTATGATGGATAATACTTTAAATTTAGCATTATCGAGGGTTATATTATGTTGTTGTTCAAAGTTAACATCAAAATATAATTTGCTTATAAATTTAATTGATAATTCACTTTTATTTGAAAATATGAAATGTGCTATTTTGTCTCTTATTATGTTTTTGTTTTTATAATTCCCAAGTAATAAACTTTCGGAATAATTCCATATTCTGATTAATTCAAGTATTGCATCATTTGTAGGCTGTCCTTGTAGAATTATATCTAATCGTTTAAGAATTTTTGATAATTCTGTAGATAAATTGGCATCTAAGCGGTTACTCATATTGTCTTGAATTTCATGATTAGATTTAGAGGAAAATGATCGAATTTGATGATGGTGTGGTTGGGGATATTGATGATATCGTAAAAAAGAATGAAAAGTACGCTCCTTTACTACTTTATGAGACAAAAGTATATCTGTTTGTTTATCTATTGATTTTCTGAATTGTATTCTATTTTTGATATAGTTAAATTTTATTTTGTTCCGAGTACCAATTGACAATTTAGTATAGAGTAACCCATCTTTTTGAAATCGTACGATCGTCTCGAACGTATTTAATACTTTATGGGTGTTCATATAAAAAACAGCTCTCTTTTTTTTAAAAGCAAATATCTGAAGTATTAATATTGTTTTCCGTGAGACCTATATATTAATATTTTGGTTATAGATACGTATACCGAGTACAATTGGAGTTTAAAATTTTGGATTCTGTTTCAAGTTTAATTGTTTCCATTTAAATACTTAATTAACAATTGCAATGTTTATAAAATCTTGATGGTATTAATTTAAGTGGATATAGTTATTGACTGAAAAATAACAATAACTTCCCCTTCTTTTAGTTGTTTCCCTCCTATCAGTTATTGTCTCTTTTAATGCAAATTTTCTCGAAATAAACCTCAGATATTCCTTGAAATTTCTTCAAACTTTTGGCAATAAATTTATAATTTAGACACCAGCATCTGAGATCAAAAAATTAAACAACAAAATGGTGGAAAATTTGAAAATCGTTGTTTATGTAATCACATCACGTGGTATATTATATGAAATTTAAAACTCCTTCAAAAAATTTCTTTTCTTCAAGTAAAAATTAATATTAGAATAAAAATCAATAAAAATGGCAATAGAAAATCACAAAACTGGATTTAAGGGAAAGTCTCAGGGCTTTAATCATAAACGTCCGCATAATAATTATCAGCCCAGCCATAAACGTGGTTTTAGAGATAAAAAAGGTTATGGTGGAGGCATCACTTTATATGATCAAAAGAGTGAGTGTTTTTAAAAAAATATTTTTAGTTGAATTTTGTTTGAGTTACTAATACGTTAAATAGAGGAGGCCATTAGAAAGGCAATCAGTCACAAAAAAAATCTTGATAGATCGCTTCAGAAACTATTAAAAAGGGAAGGAATTGAGATACCTAATAAATCAACAAATGATTATAAAAAAAACGACAACACCGATAATGATAATGAGTATAAACAAAATTCACCAAAAAGGAGGACTTTTCCTGAAAGTATAGAATACAAAGATAGTAAAGAGTTCAAAGAAGGGCTTAAGCATTCAAATTCAAAAGGAAATCGATTCAGCAAAATTGAAAGAGCACAAAATATAAAGGAAGAAAAACGGAAAAGTAGGGAAGAAAAAGAAGCAATGTTTGAAGAGAAGAGAAAAGAATATGCGATAAAAGAAAAGGAAAGAAAACGAATTAATAAACGTCTTTCACAAAGAACAAAATCTGGTCAACCAAAAATGGGTCCTAGAATTAATCAATTGTTAAGTAAAATTAAAGAAGACTTATAAATAATAAATCTATCTTAATTCTTCAGATTGTAATTGAAATCGGCGCTAAGGTTATAATTTCTCATCACTTTTATATTAACACTATGTATCTCATTAATTTCTTATAAAGCAATGGAATTAATTCTATCATTAACCCAGACACTATCATCCCAGGTGGCCCTATTATCTGTATCAATAACATTCTTATCATTATGACTTTCTGTAAAGGTATTTGGAACATAATCCAATTCCCAAAAATGCAAACCATCCTCTTCTTTTAATTTTGACCTGTCGTTTTCTTTAAAATCAAAAAACTCATCACTTGAAAGCAATGTATATCCAATAACATCACCTCCTAGCCCACATGAAACAAATCTATGTTCCGCGAGTGAATTCATGGTTGTATCCGCAGCTTTAGTAACCGAGAGATGCTGATTTAATTCTTTTTTATTCTCCATTAGCCATGGTGGGATAAAACAACCTATTTTAACTTTTGGGACAGAAGGTATACGAACTGAAAAAAGACATGGAACAACAGTTCTAATTGTCTCATGTATGCCATTTCTATCACCTGGTGTTCCCAACCCAATAATAAACCCATCTTTATCTGCCAATGCAATAACATTATCATTTACTGGGACACTATTCACTAATTTTCTTGATAATCGATCCCTAAAGAAATGTCAATATTTTGTTAGATTAATATTATCGCAATTATTAATAATAGTGATATACATACCCATATATTTTGAAGTCATAGTCTTCAACTTCACCATCACCGAAATCAATTACTCTTAACGAATGATATATTGTAGAAACATAGAGTTCATTATTTCTAGGTGTAATCGATGATACAATACTTCTCATATCATAACTAATGAACTCCCGTTTAATTCTATAATTCATACCTTGTGGTTAGTTCAATTATAATTTTGAATAAAATAACGCCCTATCCAAGAAGCAAACAAACATAGATTATGTAGACTTACTTTCTGCTTTCTAAATCGAGATTTCTTTTCATAACATGTTGGCCAGATGAATGAACAAATGACCTAATTATCAATTACCAAAAAGATTAGTAGGCATATAGATAACTGTTTAACAAGATAATATGCTTACGATTCTTTGAATTGAGATATTGCCAAAACTGAATTATTTGTATCCCAAAGAGCTGCTTTCCAGACAATTAATTCACCAAGTGGTGATGTTTTAAGTCTCAATGCATAAATTCTTCCTTTATATACATCTCTGTCGCTTTCACAGCCGACCAGTAATTGGCAATACTTTTTACCGTTAGAGCTAACAACCCAATCTAAAATATTGTTAAGTTATAATTATAAGATTCTTCTCTAGATATTCATTAAACAAGAGTTTAATTTAAAAAAGAAAATGCATACCTGCAAGAGAAATAGGTTCATCGCATTGCTCAAATATTGGAGTTTTAGTGTCGAAATCTAATAAAATATTTGCAGACACTCTCGATCCTCTTTATATAATTTTAAGTTAGTATTATCACCATTTCCTATTTTTATATCCTTTTCTATATATATACCTTTTAGGATCTACAAAACATAAATGTTGAGGCCCTTCTTTAGATGTGTTTGATTTTTTGCAGGTTATTGCAAATACACCATAATATGATAAATAAATTAATTTTCTTGGAGTCTAGATGAACCAAATTTTAATGTTAGTAATGATCCGTAATTAACTTTCATTCTTATTTATAAAAAAACTCATACCGATCCAATTTTTATCCTTTTAAGACAAACAGAGAGGAATTGATTTAATCTTACGATTAAAAATCCATTATCTCTAATCATAACAATGTAATTTTTAATAGAATCATACAATTGAAAGTCTGATACTGGATCAAAATTGAATTTGATTATTGATGCGGAAATGACTGAATGATCGTTACCTTCAACAATAACACGTTTTGGATAATTTTCATATTTATCTAATGATAATTGCCAGGTACCTTGAGAAACTAATAGAATACTTTTATCCTTTTTAGGGTTTGAAGCTGATGGTATCAAGTTAAAGGAAACAGGCATATTTGATAGTCTTATTGTTTTAATATCAAATAGTTGGATTTTACCATTGTTTGATACAAGTTTGGATTTAATATATGATCCATCGCGTAATGCTATAAATAAACAATTCATGTCTCCGGCCTTAGCGAAAATAATATCATTTGGAACTGGGGTTTCAGATTCAGCTATTTCATTGACTTTGACAAGTAATAGAGTGGGTTAGTGGAAGGGATTCATTTTATATATGAAATGTACCGGTAATGTGTTTCTGAATACGTACCTTTAATTGATTGAAATTTTCTTAATTCCTTATCATCGGACAATGAATAGAAGGTTAAATATGAATAACTACCAATGACGACTATTACCTGAGAGCAGCTGAAAATTCGTTAGCTATGCAAAATCTATTGTAAGTATTTTATTTCATTTTTTAAAATATGAACATACATTTCAAGAAATTTTATGAAAGTAACCTCTATATCTTCGCAATGTATTTCTGATACTTGTTGTACACAATTTTCATCTAATGGTGTATCTTCATCGATTGGTACCACAACTTTAAAAATTTGAATATAATATTCACTCCTTAACATATCTTCATTGAATTTTTTCAGTATTATCGCAATGGTATTTTGATGAATATCAGCTTCAATGATATCTAACATTTCAATTCTTAATTGGGTTCCTTGAAAATCCGTTATACAAACTGAATTACTGGTGATTTGTATACAAGCATCGATATCAGTCATTGGGGATATAGCATAAGTTGTTGATCCAAAGTCTAAACCACAATCATCTTCCAAATCAATCATTTTCTGCATAGATTGTGTTTCTTTTTTTAAATGATTTATATTAATAATAGCACCAGTTGTACTAAATCCTTGTGAGAAAATCACATAACAATTTGATGATAGTGTAATAAAACAAAATATTTTGTTTGTATCCTTAAGCCTCGAAGCATAAACCTTTTCCCCTTTAAATCCAGTTCTTAAATTAATTAAGCTGCCTTTATCACCATATCCTGATATTAACCAAAGCTCATCACTTGAATAACCTGAAAATCCTGTTTTCGGATCATTTGAATGGATTATACTTGTATTAATACAGTCGAAATCTTGCACGGGAGCCCAATTTTCATATTTATCAAGTATTATTAAATCTTCATCAACTACGACCGATCTTTCAAAATGCTTTGTGAATAGATTTGATAATGGAGTAGGCTTTAATACTTTACTTATCAATAATGATTTACCTTCAATTGTGTCACCTCCGTAAATTATATTGTATGCTCCGCTATTATCATATCGCTCAAATATAAGTGCACATCCTAAACTATGATATGAAATTCGAGTTATTGGAATAACTGATAATTCATGTGCTTTAACAACAATCGAATAAATCATGCCAGTAATGGTCGACATATAAAATTGATCTATTATACCTTTGCTAGATTTGAGCATTGAATTGTTATTTTCTTTTGTAGGTTTATAATATGTTAATGGGAATGAAGGAAACGGAACGGGATTTTGATTTAAAAATTCAAGCGAACCAGACATTATATGGTGAGCATTGATTGAAAATAGTTCATCTTCCATCACTAAAACAACTCCATTATCTTTTGTTGGTACTGTTAATATTGGAAGCTTAAAACTTGATGGAAGTGGTAATGGAGGATAAATATAAGATTTACTAAATGGTTGATCAGCCCAAAAGTTTAATAAAGAGCATCGATATTTTCCATTGGAAGTAATAGATAAAATGAATAACATCACATAATGCTCATTATAATCCTTATTTCCTTTTGATTCTGTAAATGGATAAAAAAAACAGGTGAATAATATAATTCCATCCATTTTAAAGTTTCTAAATGTTGTTAATTGAGTGACATTATTTGTTGATGAACTTTTCTTTAGTTTATAAATTCTGAGCCAACTTTTACTGGCGGATATTGCAACTGCTCTTGATAATGGATCAACGCATATATCTGAACCTAATGATGTATTGCGGGGATATTCCCTATTTGAAAATAACTGATGATGTTGAACTATTCTTGGAACAATTGTTGCATTTTCAACTAATCTATCAATAGAATATTCATCTGAATCGTCTGGAAATTCCATGTCAAGAAATAGTTGAACTATAATCAGCATTCCTGAACATAAAGATAAAAGTAAACTATCTTCTTCATCAATTGACTCAATGGATGTGTTTTGATTTGGATCAATTGAGGTCTTTCCTGGTATTAAAGTTGCATTCCTTAATGGCGAAGGTAACAGCATTGTATTCCCATCCATTGTAATTGATGTTTCACGTATAATTACTAAAACTTCTCTATACCGTGGTTGAAATGGAAGACGATAATTATATGAAGAAGACTCATGGTCATCATTTGAAATTGGTTTATTACTGTCAGTTTTGTGGTCCTCCGAAGGTGAATAAGTATTCTCTATATCGGTATCTTTTTCTTCCATTGGGTATCTAAAATCGGGCTTTTTAGTTGTCATTTCAGCTTCTAAAGCTGTAAGATCTTTATCAAAATCCTCTTCTATTTCAAAGTTGATATCTTGATCGAAATTTTGACTATTCTCACCATAATCATCCATCTGCGTATCGTTTATGCCTATAATTAATTCGTTAGAAATCATTAAAATGGGCACGCGGAATCATCAAATATTTACCTTCATCGTCATTCCACATACTACCACTATCTGGCACCAGACTTTCGGAAATTCCATCACCCTCTGTACCACTGTTTCTCTTTATTAAATCTTTCAATGAATTGAGGGTTCTAGAGAATGGAACTCTGACATGGAAAATATATTTAATTATTGGACTAGGAATAAGAGTCTGTTTGTGAACTCCATAATAATCATGATTCTTTTCCGGTCGAGTAAATCCATTTTCTGAATTTCCTAGCTGATCCAAAGGAACTGACTCTGCAGAATTATCAGCTAATGACATTTGTATCTCTGATGCTAATTGTTTTATGATTTATTCAAATGTTATATTCTTATTTCTTAGTTATTATGATTCGAATCCAATGGGCGGGTAAGCTCTCAATATAATTTTAGGAGTTTTAAAACGGTTGCAATCTTATCAGATCATCGAAAACATTGGATTTCTTTATCGTCTCGATTGACTAGCTAGAACATGGTTATTTTTATATGTATAATTATATTTATTTATTATATACCGTATACACAAAACCAATAATATCTATAATCATATAATCTTCATATTACATAAGACACAAAAATGGCAAAAACTAAGAAGGTCAGTTATATACAAACAGATGAGACCTATTTTTGCTTTTGCAAAGCTTTTAATTGTTGTTCCTTTTCATATTCAGCAATTAATTCTTTTTGTAATTGTGGAGGAGCAGGAGCATAATTATTAAACTCTAATGAAAATTCACCTTTTCCTTGAGTTGCAGCTCTTAATGATGTTGCAAAACCAAACATTGAATTTAATGAACATTCAGCTGAAATTGTAAATTCATCTGGTCCATTTTCAGTTTCATTTATAATCGCCATTAATTTATTCAATAATCCAATAACATTACCTTGGAATTCGATTGGTGCAGTAACAGAAACGTTCATAATTGGTTCTAAAATTAATGGTCTTGATGCTTGGAAAGCTTTTTCAAAAGCACGAACAGTTGCAACTCTAAAGGCATATTCTGAAGAATCAACAGAATGAATAGCACCATCATTAATTAACATATCAACACCTAAAACTTTATGACCGATTAACGGACCCTTTTCACAAGCATCATTAAAACCTTTTTCACAAGCAAATAAATATTTTTCCGAAATTGCACCACCAAAAATTTGTGTTGAGAAATGATTACTAGTAGCATCTGTACTTGGAGATAATTTACCCATTACTCTTGCAAATTGACCAGCGCCACCAGATTGTTTTTTATGTGTATAATCAAAATCGTTACTACCAGCAATTGTTTCTCTATAAGCAACTCTTGGTTTACCAGTTACACATTCAACTTTATATTCTCTTTTCATTCTTTCAATATAGATTTCTAAATGTAATTCACCCATACCAGAGATGATAGTTTCTTTACTTTCACCATCATATCTAACTCTGAAAGTTGGATCTTCTTTTTGGAATCTATTCATAGCTTTTGAGAAATTAGTATTATCATTACCTTTTGGATGAACAGATAAAGAAATAACAGCATCAGGGACAAACATAGAAGACATTGAATATTCAACTGTACCATCTGAAAATGTATCACCGGAAGCACAGTCAATACCGAAAGTAGCACAAATTTCACCAGCGGAAATTTCATCAACATCTTGCATTTCTTCTGAATGCATTCTTACAAGTCTAGCAACTTTAATCTTTTTACCAGTTTTAACATGGTAAATATAACCACCCTTTTTTAGTTTACCTTGATAAACACGAATATAAGTTAATTGACCATATTTACCATCTTCAAGCTTGAAGGCTAAACCAATAAATGGGGCTTTCTCGGCAGGTGAGAGGTCGACTGATTCTTCATTATTAGCAACATCTAAAGCCGTATTAAGTACTTCAGAAGGATTTGGTAAGTAATCACAAACAGCATCTAAAACAGGTTGGACACCACGATTAGCTAAGGCAGATCCCATTAAAACCGGTGTAAAGGTACGAGCAATTGTTGTCCTTTTAATAGCAGCTTTAATTTGTTCAGGAGTTGGTACTTTCTCATCAAGATAAATTTCAGCAATTTCATCATCAACATCAGCTAAAGTTTCAATTAAAACATTTCTTTTTTCTTCAACCAATTCTTTAAGTTCTTCAGGGACTTCCTTTTTCGTAATGATTTCACCTTGAGAGCCTTCATTATACAAAGCAACACGATCAATAATATTAACAACACCTTTTAAATCTTTTTCAGCACCAATTGGAACTTGTAAAGCAGCAGCAGGAATTTTTAATTTTTGGTTAAGTTGCTTAATTGCATTCCAAGGATTAGCACCCATACGATCCATTTTATTAATAAAGGTTATACGAGGAACATTGTATCTTCTCATTTGACGATCAACAGTAATAGTTTGAGATTGAACACCAGAAACAGCACACACCACAAGAACAGCACCATCTAAAACACGTAAAGCTCTTTCGACTTCAATAGTAAAGTCAATATGGCCAGGAGTATCGATTAAATTAAAATGATAAGATTCATTATCTTTATCCCATGAACAATAAGTAGCAGCAGATTGAATAGTAATACCTTTTTCACGTTCAAGATCCATTGAATCCATTTTAGCACCAACTTGATCTTTACCTCTAACTTCATGAATAGCTTTAATACGTCCAGTATAAAATAAAACACGTTCAGTAAAAGTTGTTTTACCAGAATCAATATGGGCAGAAATACCAATATTTCTCATTTTAGTTAAACGAGAAAAGTCCCCAGGAGTTAATGTCTTATTTATCTCTTCAAGTTTCACTTGCTCTTCTTCATAAGTTCTTTTTGGAAAACTTGAAGAAAATGATCTTAAACCGAAAAGAGAATTTTTAGAAAAACGAGTAGCAAGATTTTGACGTTTGATACCTTCAAAGACACCTTCAAATATACCTCGAAGGTGGGTATTCCCCAACCCCAGGAGCCTTCCTCGGGCTATTATTGCTGGTCCGCTCATAATCGTCTTCTATTAGGCCTGAAAGAAAGAAACAAAAAAGTTTTGATGAAAAATCACGTGTATTAAAGGTAGAAGCCAATCACAAAACATCAAAGTAAAAACCATACAGTAATTAAAAACATATTAATAAATAAAAGCAAGATTTTTCATATTTCCTATTTAATATATTCAGCGGTTCTTCAAAAGATGATTTAATCATTAAATTAATATATTCATATAACTATATCGAATAATAGAAGAAAGATACAACCACAAAATAAGATTGAGCAATTAACTAGACCCACTTAAAACGAGACAACTTATTGATACACCATTTTATTTTTTTTGACTATTGAAGACCTCGACAGTCATTATAATAGACAGATATGGGGAGGCTATAGTTAAGAAATCTTGTACAATAGTTAACGGTCGTCATGATCGTATCATAAGGTTGTGTGCATACACATACATTCAATAATTTGCTCTTTTAATTCTTACCGAAATAGTATATAAATATTTGCTCATCTTCACGATTTCAGCGAATATCTCATAATTAGGAAATAGTTTTTATAATATATAAATAGTATATATTTCCTTCATATATTGTTTTTACAAAATTTGGTTCTAATGATATCAACTGCTTCTCAATAAATAACATAATATCGCAAACATTACGAAATTTAAACAAATTTAGAAAATACAATCTCATATTCAAATTCATAAACAATACTTACTTTTTTTTCTTTCATTCAGGGCATATATTAAGAACTATTTAAAGATTTTCTTATTATTTAAACTGGTTAAAATATAACATTAATAATAACTAACTAATATCCACATCACACAAATTATTAAATGAATTCACTTATAGCTCGGTTGAAACTACTCATTAAAATGTAATTAAGTTTCAATTTCAATTACAGCATGTTATTATTATGAAAATGTAGCAAGAATTTTTGGAGCAAACAAATAAAGCAAAAAAAAACAAAAGAGCAAAAGATATACATGAAGATAACTAATTATCGAGTAGAGTTATCTATAACTCCTTCTCTAGCTAAATCATCATCTTGATAATCAATACCATATTCATCTAAAACATCTCTGTCGAGTTCTTTTGTTGGTTCAGACATACCATAGAATGCAATAGCAATGATTCCCAAAATACCAGAAAGACATGAAAATACCATAGCAACGATACCTCTTGCTGTGAATTTGCCAGGAATTGTCTTTGCTTGAATATTTTCGCCAGTTAAATCCATATAGTCAGAAGTGATACCAGCTGCATTGCCAGCAATAGGAACACCAACCGCTTTACAGGCATCTAAGAAATTATCAGTTAAAGTTTCTTGTTCTTGTAATTGTAATGGGGCTTCGACTAAAACAATTGCTAAACCTTGCTCTAAATGCCATTCAATATGACAATGGAAAAACCAAGCACCTGGATTATCTGCTCTAAATCTAAGAACAAAGTAACCCTGTGGTCTAACATATACAGTATCTCTTCTCATTGGATATTCTGCATATGGTTCATGGTCAGAAGCGTTAAAAATCAATGGTGATTCGTCATCTTCTCTACCTTCAGATCTTTCAATAACTTGGAAAGTATGACCATGTAAATGGAAAGGGTGTGTACCAGTATCAGCGTTGTTCAAAACAATGTCAATAACTTCATTATGTTGTAAAACAAAAGTATTTGTATTTGTACCATAGATATAAGCATTTGTTGCTTCTTTACCGGCAGTCATTGCAGTAACAATAGTTGGTACTTTTGGAGCCACATAAGTAAGATTATTGAAGAATGCATAATTAATACCATTATCTAAATTATCCATAACAACACTTAAAGTGATTGTAACATCAGCTTCAGGAAATAATTCTTGTTTATCATATGGGACTAAATAAAAATCATCTAAGAACTCGAGTTCGGGTTCATCTACATCGTTATCAATCACTGGTGGATCAGCTTTTTCAGCAGATTCATCATAAACCAACCAATTTGAAGTAGTGAAAACCATATCCTTATAAGTTACATCAAGCATTGTAGTATCATAATGTGTAACAATATTGTAATTTTTATCAGTCTCATTTTTTGTAGTAAGTAAGAAAGAATATCTTTGAGCAACAGTAACATATAATCTTTCTGTTTCTTGCTTTTCAGTGTAAACACCATCAACTTCAACAACTGTAATATTATGATCCTCAATCCAGAAATATTGAGACACAAAAGCGCCAATATTAATTAAATGGACCAAATAGGTTGTACCAGGTTGAATATTCCAACTAACATTTCTACTATCATTAAAGAGTAAATTTTGGGGAATAGGTTCAGCACCAGTTGGATTATAAAGATTTAAAAAGTCTTTTTTTAAGTCATCCATCATATCATGATACCATTCTGAAATAGTTAGAACAACTTCTTCATCGTAATCGTCTTTGTATGGGAAATCCTCAGGATCGTTAATAATAAATGGGGCTCTGAAACCATCTGGATATTGAGCGGAAGTATGGGAATGATACCAGTAAGAACCAGCTTGCTCTAAGGTAAAATTGTAGACATAAGTGACATTTGGAGCGATTGGACATTGGACAACCATTTCAGGACCGTCCATTTGGTTTGTACCATTTTGAAATAAACCGTGGAAATGGATTGAAGTGTTTCTGTCACCTAGACCATTTGTAAGATAAATAAGAATTCTATCACCTTTATCGGCTTCAAGAGTTGGCCATGGCCATTCACCATTACAGCCGATGACAGCTCTTTCTTTGACACCATCTGGGTTGGCCGTCGTCCAGTCTGCAGTCCAGTGATATTCCTTGGTTGCCGCAAGAGCGTAAGATGCTAAAGCGGTGAAACTGACTAATAGGGAAGATAATGACACCATTCTTTAGTTGATATAAACAGAAAAAAAAGCAGAGAAAAGGAAGAGAAAAGTATTATATATAACAAAAGTTAAATTAATTTTCGATCTGCTAAATATTTAAAAAAAAAATCGATTTTTTTTCAATTTTCGGGTTTCAACGCTAACATTGCCATACAGCTGCATGCTTCTTATTAGATTAAGCTATTAAACGCATATATACGCATCAAACGGGTCTCGGGTGATATTCAATTGAAGCTCCTAAATCCAAGCAGTTTGAACCGGGTCTTATTTTGTGCAGCCAAGAAGCAAAATCCGAAATCTCTTGGCGGTCACTATTTCGATTCATGCAGCTTTAGACATACCCTAGTTGGAGCGTTTTATAGTTTTATCTAAATGATCTGACTTTTTTCTCGGGAAAGCATCTTCAGCCAATCACAGTGCGTTTCACATACCGAACTTGAAGTACTTACATTGCAACTTCCATATATGAATTATCAATTATTTTAGATAACCTGGCATTGGGTATACTTATTTATATAGCTGAATAAGCAATTGTTCCATTCAATTTTTATTGCTACTCACTTTTTTTTTAGCCATTGCAATAGAAAATAATAGATCATTGCCGATTAAAGTTAAATACGGCTTTTTCTAATTAGTGTTGTAATTGCCTTAGGACTATAATTAAAATATTAATATTAGCATCTGGATTTTACAAATATATAACATCTAAGTTGTAATTTTATAATTACGTGTGTCATATCCAAAATTGTACAGGTTAACGTTACATCTTTAGCAACCAATGGAAAGAAAGTATTGCAGTACTTCAAGTCTCTCATTAGACTTAAACTTCGAACTTTAGGTTGGAGCGACAATACTTTTCGATGCTACTCGAATATATGATGGAAAACTATTAACTAATAACTACAAAAAATAATCTACTAAATAATTTACTTAAATGGATCTAGAATTTTTATGAAACTGAGCGAGACATTTCAGCCTCGTACAAGTATAAATATAATAATGAATATAAAATTATAAATACAAATGGGAAAATGTTTATGTTAATCTCTTATAATTTCATTGAATGAACAGATCCGTTTGTGAAACTTCAACAATCGCAACTTTCAACATTAATCAATGGATTGATATTTATATCCATGGGCACTGAACCCAAATTACAACACACTGCTGATCACCAGCAACATGCACATGAATATAAACCTTGGTTGAAGGTTTATTAATTTTTTATTTGAGTCGTTCACAAGTTCCGCAACTGTCTTTTATGTTAATTTTAGCTTTGCAACTTACTAGAGATTAAAGCTCTATACCTGCATATACATTCCACTCCATATCAATATAAAATATAACTTCCTGTTCATCTCATCAAACTCCAGTTTTGAAAGATGAATAATTATAACAATAAATAGTGTTTCCCTTGAATTTTTGTTATGGTTATAAAAATAATTATATAAACTTATTACTAGACCTATCATTAACATTTTAGACAAGGTTTCCTCAATTGTTATATGTATACGTAATTACTAAAACTTATATTAGCATTGTAAATTATAGTCATTTTGGACAGCTCCATCTTCCCAGCTATAGGGTGTGGCTATAGTTATTTACCATGTAACTATTAATACCGGTACCCATGATAGCATGATAGTGGATATCAATAATAATAAGAACTCAAATTAACCATATTCCGTGGTTTTAACAAAGTCTACATTTTGCTAAGTCATGTTTGGCTTAATTTATTGAAGCATTCAGCACTCGTCGCAAGCGTGCCCCAAAGGATGATCGATCGATCTATAAGGGTATATGAAAATTTGTAATCAAACACAGCTAGTAAGCATTTAAATTTAGAGGGAATAAAAGTAACGAAAAATAAAGAGGTGATCAAGATTTCTATATGACCAAAGGCGATCACTACGATATCTCTTTTATCACACTATACCAAGTTGCCAATGAACATTGAACAGCCACGAATATAACTTATATGTCTGTGGCTCATACACATATAAGTCGATACGTTGTTACAAATGTCTGTAAACTTCCCTTAGAAAAGACATATTTTTAAAACTAACTTAAGGATTAGTAGGAATTTTATGATTAAAGACAGCGCTATACGGCTGAAATGCGAAAAAAATTTAATGTATCAATTTATTTTCATCATTTGTATTAGAATAGTTTACGTTTTGTCACCTGCATATTGAAGCTAGATAATCTAATCAATCTCATGCAGATATGCAGATCAGAAGTAAACTCAAACTATTTTAATTAATGCACTAATTATTAATATGATGCCGCTTGGGCCCGAGTGACCGAGCAATATGCACGCGACAAGCTTAGCAATCTTAAAAGTCTCTTTCTACAACCTGAAAATGAAAAATGGTATAAATTAATTTTAAATTCTTTATTAGTGTTACAGGCTATTCAAAATTAAAAATAATGCTATACATTTATGTCTAGCTATATGGATATTATAGTAACTACAAGAACTTGAGATGTTTGATTGAGAAACTATGAAAATGAATGTCGGATCGATGTCATGAATCATCATGAAAACAGATCAATTTTCATACAACTTGGTGTAAATCGATGATACGCTTATAATATAAGATTCGAGTACGTCAATTATTAAAAAATAACTAGTTGAAGCTATTTACGGATGTCTCATTATCAATTATTCTGGTGCTGATTGGTTTATACAGGAGAATTACTATTAATACATGTATGAATATCTATTAATATCGACTCTTTATCGAGCGTGTAACCAAATGTAGTATATATTTTCATCGTTATTTCCCGAGTAATCGTAACTTCATAACCACATCTTTCTGTTATATGGATGACTAATTATATATTTTATTTTGCCAATAATTCAATTTCAACATACAAAAACTGTATGTAATAAATAGAAATTAATAATATTCAATGTGGCTAGCTTTAGGCATACGAGTTGATCATATTGATCACCTTAATTTTTAATATATTCTAGAATATTATTGGGTGATCTAATTTAATCATGAGCGAATTCATTTACCTAGGGCGGCCTATATTATAGATAAAATAGTAGATTGATGATTGATCACATTTAAATTTGTTAACCAATTGAAAAGGAAAAGTTTATGAAAAATTATCTACTTTCAAATTGTATTCAATTTCCCCGTCATTTTTTGGCTTTATTTGGTGGTGCTGATTCTTGGTTACACGGAAGCTTGTATCGGTTAACGTTTACTTAAAAGCTTGCCGTCTCTCAGACTGCAATAAGATTGATATCGTATCTAGGATATATGAATTAATAATTGTCGCTAAGAAATAAATAGTTTTATTTTTCAAATCGAGTGAGAAGTTAAACCCCTTATATAATAGTAACACATAAACTTAATGGATCGGAAAACAATTGAAAATAGAAATATCACCACCTTTATTGTATGGTGTTATTTAATTTAAATATACCGATCAGGAGAGAGTGTGATAAATTGTAGTGGAGCGGGAAAGCCAAACAAAATAATATCACGCTAAGTTTAATTTAATTGATTAATGATCAAAAGTCAAGTGCAAAATTCCTTATATGGCTGAAAATAAAAAAAAAGAAAATTCATACCGGAATTTGACACTGAAATATTATAATTAAGGTTACCATTGGCGACAATCTGATTAGATTTATCTGATATTTTCGGCTGCTTAACTTCTGGACGAATATTATGATCACTCCATGTGTAAGTGCATGCACATGCGTATAATATGCACACACACATTTAGCGCCTATTAAGGGTCCGGGTTCATTAAAATATAGATCCTGAAAAAAAGCCCTTAAAACATTAAAACTAATTATTAACTTACTTTTAAATACCTGCTATTATCCATCAATCTTTTTTTCTTCTTATTCTTCTTTGTAGTTTCAAGTCTCTTTTCTTCGTCATTTATAGAGAACAAAAAAGAATGGTCAACGTTTTTGCACCACAAATCTTCTTTATTGTCTTTCGTGAGACTTTAGAAGCAGCTGTTGTTGTTTCTGTCCTACTTGCCTTTTTAAAGCAGGGTCTTGGTAAGGCTACTGATGATCCCCTTGTATATAAAAAGCTAGTTAGACAGGTCTGGGTAGGATCGATACTGGGTGTGGTGATTTGTTTAATCCTTGGTTGTGCTTTCATTGGTGCTTTTTACTCACTTGGTAATGATATTTGGGGTAAATCCGAAGATTTATGGGAAGGTATCTTCTCAGTAATTGCTACAGTTTTAATCACTGCAATGGGCTTAGCCATGTTAAGAATTAATAAAATGAAAGAGAAATGGAGAGTTAAAATTGCAAAAGCAATTATTGAAAGTAAAAATGTTAAAAAGGGACATGTTGGTTTTGGCTATTATACAAGAAAATATGCCATGTTCTTACTTCCATTTATTACTACTTTACGCGAAGGTTTAGAAGCCGTTGTGTTCGTTGGAGGTGTAGGTCTTTCATACCCTGCATCTGCTTTCCCAATTCCTGTTATTGTTGGTTTAATTGCTGGTATTTTTGTTGGTGCCGTTTTGTATTATGGAGGTTCTACTTCATCTTTACAAATATTCCTTGTTGTTTCAACATGTATTCTTTATTTGATCGCCGCTGGTTTATGGTCTCGTGCTATCTGGTATTTCCAAACATATGTTTTCAATACAAAATCTGGTGGTGATGCTTCTGAGAGTGGTTCAGGAAATGGTTCTTACAACATTAAACAAGCAGTATGGCACGTCAACTGTTGTAATCCTGAAACAGATAATGGTTGGGATGTGTTTAATGCTCTATTAGGATGGCAAAATACTGGTACTTATGGTTCTGTTATTTCTTATAATATTTATTGGTTATTTATAATTGTTGTTTTATATTTAATGTGGTATCAAGAAAAGAATGGTCATTTCCCATTCTTAAAATCAAAGGTTAAAAAACCAGTTGCACCATGGAAAAGATCTAATCTTACAAAAGAAGAAGAAGCTGATTATGTTCGTCGTGTTGAACAAGGAGAAATCTATGATGAAGATGCTGATAAAAATATTCCTCTAGAAGATCATACTTCATCTGATGATAATTCAGCAACTAGAAAGTAATATATTGATTGACTGATGAAATTTTACGTTAATAATAATGAGGTTGAATCATTTTTGTTTTTTTTATTCAATTTGTATTAATTTTCTCTTCAGCTTACAATTAAATTGGATCATTCTTTTTATTTTGAATCCCTTATTTAGTTATAAAAATAATAAAATGTTATGCAGTAAAATTGTATGTCTATTTCCAAATATAACATGTGCAATATTATGAAATACGTATGTCAGGTTCTCATGTCGCTTTATCCTTATATATACACGGACGGTATGGTATAAATTATACGATATTCGAAGTATTAGTATGTGTGGTTTTAATTCATCATCAGGTTTTGTCATATATCGAAATCTGTTATTGCTGAAAAGATTTGTATAAATTTTGTTGATAAAGCTTTTAGCTGATTAAATATAATAATAAGCGGTTTGTATGATATAAGATCAAGAAGTTATGGTATTGACATCACTCATTCATCGAATTTATTGCAATTTATATTTCCGTGAAAGCATTATTATCACTGAAGTGGATTTCTCCTTGCTTTATATATCTCTTTTGTTTATAGAGACTTTCAGACAATTACTACTTTTGTGGATTTAATTTGCTCATCTCGTTGTTACCTCACAAAATAAGAAGGACGAGCAATTTATTTTATATGAGTTATTTGCATTTTTTTTATTTAGAGAGTACTAAAACAAAGATAGAGTTCATATGGATCTGTTTTAAAAATTATAAGGTAGCGAGAGATCCCTGGTATTTTCTATATATAACTACCTATGCTGAATATCATAAGATATTTGCAATTATTAAAAAATGGGTTGTATTTTGCCATGATCAATGATTTTCAAAATAACCACCCTTAATGCTGCGGGAATATTAAGTGGCATATGCAATGTAGCAATGCATTAAACAAAAACAGCCGCATCCTTTTAAGGAGTAAAGATCCAAAACATCTCAATTAAAATTCAAGCCAATTCATTTTTGGTATATAATTACTAGTGAGTTCAAATTTTCAAATCAATGAGTGAAAACCAAAAGAAATAATAGAAACGATGATTGGACTATAAAAATATTAAAAATACCTAAACTCTTGTAAATACATACACATCAGCAACCTCAAGCAAGTAAAGTTCAAAGAGTTTAGATGTGGCCTAACTTGTCTGAGACTAATATGTATATACTAATTTAAGCTCAAGATTCGAAACGTTCGAATTCGTTGCAATTGGCTTTAGTCAATTGGACACATAAATACATCTGGTCTTGAAGGTATTTATTCCAGTTATGATTATAAGATTGAAGATTGGCTGTAGATCGATATAACATACTTAAATAACGCTTTCTAAGCCTCTTTTTACATACTGTGCTGATATTTATCAATTATCTATTCATAGCTATCTGAATTGTTCGTGTTACTTATTAAATATTCCTTTTTAGGGTTTTAGCTAAGAGATTATAATTAAGGTCAATGGCATACAACACTTACAATATTAATAAAGATGCATCATAATGTATACTTGCTAGTTAATAACATAGGCTTATATATAATTAGTTAAAAGTCATTTCGAAATATGCTTCCCCCTAGACTTAACTTTAAGAATACCCAACTTTAACCAAAATGGCCAATATCGTGATCAAAAAAGACCTAGAGACAGAGAAAGATCGGCTATTTCTTGAGAAGAAATATTCCTGTGTGGCAAAGAATCGGGGCGAAAGCAACATATACTAAGAGGCTGAATAAATAGAGTTATTTCCAAAGGTAATAGCAACGGGCTGGGAAAAAGCTTACTATTCTAGAGGAGGCCAAAATCTTACAGAATATTCAGGAAATGGAGAGTATGGTTGCCCCAGATAAAGCACATTTTTTTCGTGTCGTTGATGAGTATATCAGGATGGCTACTCTAACCAAGTCAGGCAATTGCAGAAGTTCCAAAAATCTCCGATTGAGAATTATATGAGTAAGGGGTCTTTAAGAATCGAGATCCTGAGTTGGAATATAAACGCGTAAATTCAGTGGATGGTGGCAGATGATTTGCCTTGAACAAACAAAGAAGTGCTTAGAGTGGTTATTTAACAGATATCAATATCATAAAAGGAACATCTAGAACACAGTTGAAGCAACTCACACTTTTAGTGAATTAAAATCGGTTAAGGTGTTAGTACAAACTGTCTCAATTGGTACTGTCACATGTTAAAGTGTACGCGTAGTATGAAGGTAGTTTTCATGAAGTATAGTGCAAAAATTTACATCGCTCTGGCGAGAAATTCCATACCCACACTTATATGATAAATGCCAAAGCCAGTAACTCACCTTTAAAAACATAGGTGCTGGAGTTCAAGACAGGTATAAGTTCATCTTATCAGAGGAAAGGAAGTCTTGAAGAAGTGCAGATCATAAAATATAAGGAGTCTGTGGCTACTTTCTTGGAAGATTTACCAGTTTCTGATGAGAGGATTTGATCATTGTTTCAGTCTTATCGGTGCCACTACTGCCTAGATGTGCAAGAGTTACACAAAGCGCCCAATTCACTAGAAAACTTGAAGTGACCATAATCTAGAGGGTTCGCCTTCATCTTCACGACTCATTCCACTAATTATCAACGAATTAAAAGGCTATTTGAACTGTACAAGTGCGCGAATGTTTTTAGTCACAAATGACGATTTAATTCTAGGTTTCTGTACCATACTTCGCAAGTGGCTTCATTATATGGCTACAAGCCTTAAAACTAGTAGCCGTAGATATTTTCTAACAGTTATAAAAACTTAGGTTGCTATTATGATGAAGAAAAGATTAATATGCTGATGACCAGGGTTTTCATACCTAGCTAGTCAGCATTAATATAGTTTTGGCATAAGTGTGATATGAAATGATTGGCATTTATCGTTATGCTAACACCCAATAGTCCAATAATATTGATCATTGCCTCCCATGTTTAAACACGATAAGCTATAATTGAACCAAATGGAACAGTATTATTAATGGTAAGCATCGAATTCGTATATTTATATTGAAAATATATCTTAACTAATTATCACATTTCTCTTTATTCAAAGGACTCAAGGAAACCCTCACTTAGAACTCGCCAACTTAGGAAACTTCAAAAAGAGCTTAAAATATCCGAAATTGAACAAGCAAACGAAGAAATTCCTCTAGAAGTAGAAGATTCTTTTTTAGATGCCTATAATATTGTTTCAACTAAAGATGGTGACATTACAATGAATGGAGTTAAGGAAATATTGGCTGTTATGAATATTGATCAAGATAATTTAACAAATTCTGAATTAATGGAAATCGAAATTCCAAATACAGGAATTGTTGATTTTGATAAATTATTAAAATTAGTTGCAAAATTAAGTAGGAGACAGGATTCTAAACATCTCATTGAAGATGACTTTTCTTTATTTTTACAAGCAGCTAATGATTATAGTTATAGCAACTCCCATAAGTTAAATCAACAAGTTATATCACTCGATAAATTAAAGAAGATAGCATCAAATTTACATGATGATAACGTTTCTGAAGAAGATCTTCTTCGAATGATACAAGCAATTACAGATGGTAAAGATTCTGTTACATATGGAGATTTCGCAAGATTATTAGAGGATTTAGGAGAAATATAACTTGATATATTTTATAAATTATAAAATACGAACAAAAATTATAAATGACATGTTGTATTTATTATAGCACTGCCATTATTATATTTTCTTCTTTAAGCTTTTTGTAAAATATAAGAGTAAACAACGATTTCAAATAGATACAGTTTAAATGATATGTTTTGCCCTATAGATATAACATTAGTTTCAACATCAAAAAGATACAGCAATACAATTGCAACCAAAAGGACATACCTGAAATAAGATCGTAAATAAGCAACCTGCCATAAACCAAATCCAACCAAAGCAATAATAATACCAATTGAAAAGTTTCGTACTCTTCTATTTGTACTTTCATTTGTATCTCTAAGTCTTTCTTCACGAGCTCTTAAATATCCCATTTCACGAACGATTTCATCCGCTAATTCTTCAATTCTACGAAGTTCTTTTTCACTTGGTTTTAATCGTTCTGCAGCTTGAATACTATTCCAATCACGGGCGTTAGCACCGATTTCAATCTCTAGTTCAATTTCACGGGTTTGTCGACCCCCTCTATTGTCTAAATAAGTAGTGTGTTAATAAAATCTAATAATTTGATTAATGACTGTATCAGATTAACATACTTTCTAAGAGATTTTCAAAACAAACATCAAAAGCAGCATCAGACAAGGCAGAAAAAGCGACTTTAACATTTCCCGCAAAATCCTAGAAATAAAAGTTAGTATTCATGTTTCATAATAATAATTTCATTTCTACATCCAGCAAATAGAAGTAGAAATATATAAAGATGATAGTAAAAAACATACCCTTTTCTTTCTATATTCATTACCAACAGAATCAGCAATCTAAAATAATTACAAGTTAGTATTATCATTTCATCCCGAACCAAATCAGACATATAAGCATACATTAAAATTTAAAACTTGTCCATCACCAACCGAACCAGAAGATTTAATATTAACAACAACTAAAGTATGTGCCGAGACGAAATCTCGGATACAAATGGGTGGAGCACCGCGACCCAAAGCAGGAACATCAAATTTCAAGGCCTGAACCGTTGATGAAGACAATATTAATGTCAAAAAAGCATTAAATAAAAATTGAAAACGCATTATTTTTTCAGTTACTTCTAGTTTTTTCCAGTTGCTCAGTTTTTTTCAGTTTCTTCAGTTGATGAACTCCCTTTTGAATGTAACTTCCAGTTTGCTTTGAGAAAGTCAACTTTCTGATGCGTTGGTCGTTATTCTCTCTCTCAAGGCCGGGTAATCAACGTGTGTCTATAAGATATGCATAATGCAGGTTGTGTTTTCTCATCCCCTTAAAAATTTAGAAAATCCTATGACTATATTAGAAGAAGAAGGATATACTTTTTTGCGTAGGTCCAAGGAGGGCGAGAGTCAATTGAGCGACTTAGAAAATAATATCACTCATAATAGTGATTTGGAGGACCACAGTGATGAAAATAAACTAGAAGACAAGGATGATAAAGATGAGAATGAAGAAGAAGATGAGAAAGAGGATGAGGATGAGGATGAGGATGAGGATGAGGATGATGGATTTGAAGAGCTTGCTAGAGTGTGTATTTATTATCAATACCTTGTCAATTGATGCTTGCAATTGTTGATTTTTACTAACAAATCCTAAACAACGTAAAGCAACGCAAAAGAAGACGCACAGTAAATAAATTCCTGGATTATGAAGCAGAAGTTGATAAAGATGATGAAGAATTTGATGATGAAGATGAACTCTTAGAAGGAAGCGATTTCATCTCTGAAACTGGTCAAGTGGAAATTTCAAGCCAAGATGATAGACTTCATAGAGAAGTTGATCGTAAAAGGGAACAACTTGCAGGACGAGACGCAGAAATAATAGCTGCAGAATTGAAAGAAAGACATGGCAGAACATCAAGTTCAAAATATCGTGGAGATTCAAATGTTATTTCTCAAAGATTATTATTACCTTCTGTTAATGAGCCAAATATATGGTATGTTAGATGTAAGCCAGGAAAAGCAAAAGAATTAGTTCGCGCTGTTTTAAGGAAAAAATTAAGTTTACAAAATTCTGCAAAGCCACTAGAAATATTTTCTTGTTTTGAAAGATTTGGTTTTAATAATTATTTATATATTGAAGCAAGAAAACATGAAACTGTTGAGTATGCAATAAATGGTTTAGTTAATATTTATAAATCTAAAAAATCCATGGTGCCTGTTAAAGAATATATTGATCTATTAAGTACAGTTAAAATAAATGAAGTGATTCTAACTCCTGATCGTACATTAGTTCGAATTAAACGTGGTAAATATATTGGAGATTTAGCAATTGTTAAAAATTTATCTGAAAATGGTTTAGAAGTGGAATTAAAATTAGTACCAAGATTAGATTATGGAAAATTTAATCATAATGACGGATCAGGAGGAGAAAGTGCTAATAAAAGAAGTAATAATTCATCAAAAAATCGACCACAACAAAGATTATTTTCTGAACAAGAAGCATCACAATATGACTATAAACATTTACAAAGAAGAGGGAATGGTTCTTTTTTTTATAGAAATGAATATTATGATCATGGTTATCTTCTTAAAGATTTTAAAATCACACTTATTGAAGCTAAAAATATTGTACCAAAATTAGAGGAATTAACACTTTTAGATATAAATTCAGAAGATGGGGTTGATTATCATCTAATTAAAGAATTTGCAAAACAATCTGCTACTTGTGGTACTAATTTCCAGCCCGGTGACAGAATTGCTATAATTGATGGTGAACAATCAGGTTTAGAAGGTGTTGTTCATTCATCACAACAAGATATTGTTTCTTTATTAGTCGAATCATTCAATCATAAAGAGTTACAAGGTCAAAAAATTGATGTACCATCAGGAAATTTAAGAAAAATATTTAGAATCGGTGATCATGTTAAAGTAATTCATGGGAAACATTTAGATGATACTGGACTTGTTTTAGAAACTAAAAATGATCTAGTTACATTACTTAGTGATCTTTCGAATAATCAAATTACAATTTTTTCTAATTTTTTAATTAGTACTTCTGATTCTGGTGGTATTAATTCTGTTGGTAGATATGAATTATACGATTTAGTTGAAATAACACCTCAATTAGTTGGTGTAATTGTTAAAGCTGAAAGAGAGAGGCTTTCTGTTTTATGTCAAGATAAACAAATTCGTCATGCCGAACCGGCTTCCATTCCTTTTAAAATTAATAAAGAGTCATTCTGTACTGATCATGGTGGTTTAGATATCCGAATTGGTGATACAGTTAAAGAAATAATAGGTGAAAGAAGACAAGGTATTATTTTACATATTTATCGTTCAACTTTATTTTTACATTCAAGCAAGATACATGAAAATCTTGGTGTATTTGTTGTAGATTCATCAAATGTTGGTACGATTGCTGCAAAACATGCTCGTGTTTCAAGAGTTGGTGTTGATTTAGATAAAATGAATCCGAAAATGCAAATTGGAAACATGGAAGCTCCAATGAATATTCCTAAACAAGGTGGTAGAGATCGAACAATTAATCAACGTGTTAGAGTTCGTTTAGGCCCATATAAAGGAATGATGGGTATAATTAAAGATGCAACAGATGATACAGCAAGAGTTGAACTTCATGCTAAAAATAAAATTATAAGTATTAATAAAGATAAATTAACATTTTTTGATATTTCTAGTGTGCCTATTAGCTATCAAGAATTTGTAACTCCAAGAAAAATGTTAGGTAGTGCTTCTTTACCACAATATAAAGGCCCTTTAACACCAACATGGAGTATTACTGGAGGTAGAACCCCTGCCTGGGCATCTACTAATGCTAGAACTCCTGTTTGGGGTACTGGAGGAAAAACACCATCTTGGGGTAGTACCACTGGATCACGTACACCAGCCTTTGGTAGTCTAACTCCCAGTTATGGTTTCGGAGGAAATAGAACACCAATGTTTGGCCAAGGAGGTAGTAGAACGCCAAAATATGGAGGAAACAAAACACCTTCTTGGGAATCTAATGGTGGTAGAACACCAGGGGGGAGGACACCTTCTTGGGCTATATCTGGATGGGGCGAGGGTGGTTACAAAACACCATCTGGACATCGTTCAGCATGGGATCCAAACACCACTGGTATCTCATCTGGAACTGGGCACCGATCTGCATGGGATCCAAACTCTACTTCATCTGGTGGTGCCTGGGGTGAAGAACCACCAACACCTGCAATTTCAAGCATTGGGGGATCGTGGTCTGATCACAATTCAACACGAGGCATACCAACAACAGTAGAAACCCCTGGAATGTATAATGCTGAAACTGATCCAGTTCGTTGGAGTGAACAGGAGAATGAAAATGAAAATGAAAATGAAAATGAAAATGAAAATGAAAATGAAAATGAAAATGAAGGCATAAGTGAAGATGAGGAGGAATATAATAATGCTGATACTGAAGCTCATTATTTACCAGAAGATTATTCTGAATAATATTTATTGTAATATTATTGTACTTTTAAGGAAACTATATTATATGAAAAGTTAAGTCTTAGCTTGAACAAATTGCTATATATTTAATATGTTGTTGATTGCATTTGATTTTTGTTATTTATGTAGAGTATACAATATATATGAATAATGAATAATGAATAATTAATGATGTTTAATTGTAAGTTAATACTAATTATGTATATTTAAAATAACAAAAAGAATTAATTAGTGCTATGATACCATTCTTTTTGCCATTTTATGGTATTCATTTCACGGCGTTATATTAGTGTATTCACTGCACCAAAAATGTAGTGTACCATCGTTACTACAAATGTTAATATTAACATGTATTATCTAATTGGTTAAGAATTATCTTCAATAATAATAATCCAATAGACGCATTTCGGCACTATAAAGTGACATATACCAATCCTGAAGAAATCAGATTGCAGATTAGCAGTAATGCATACCAACTTTTAGGTACAAGGAGAGTTTCTATAACCCCCAATTCTTTTCGCGCATTAATGCTAATCTAAATCTCAGACTGGTGCGATTGGATATGAGAAATATTCAGACGACCTTATTCTTATATGTTAGGCAGGGTAATTGAACGCGTTTCCAGTGAATTCACAAGAGAAGAGAAACCCCGATTAATGAATGTATTGACATCGTCATTGATACATTTGGCTTCGTGAGCATGATGTTGTATGTATCGTCCTTCGCAATTATGTTAATCACATTTAAAATATCAGTACCTTCGTTCCCTAGAGAACATACTTTAAATTGCCTCCTCGTCATTTTAGACTCCGACTGAAGTTTATACTGTTCAATCCACCACAGTTTGCTTCTTGAACATTTATAAACACCCGGTGAAACAACCAGAGCTATCTGTATATGCTCTGTCAATTCTAGCAGGTGAATTCGGCTCTATCGCTGAACATACATTTGCAATTGACTTAGAATTCTTCTCACTAAACATGCAATATTGGTCTATTAGTTTTACGGCTGTTGAACTCGAAGTTTCTAACTAGACTTTTTTTGTGTTCATGTTGGATACTGTATCAATAGGTGCTACATTCATTTTATATTCTTTCTCTACCTCAATTTTCGGAGCCTCTATTTCGGAGGCAAAGATAAGATCCAACATATTCCTCTATGATATGTAGGGATATCTGAATGCTAGATGATTGTTTTCACGCCATTCATTCAACAAAGTCTTTGGTTGCTGTATAGTATTTAGTATTACTGTTCCACAGCTAGAGATGAATATTAAGATCATGTTTCGTTAGCCAATAATTCCAAAGCCTTGGTTAAAATAGTGTTTTTTGTAGATTGCTTTGGCAACTTTAATCATAACACACACTTTCCAAATCGGTTCTACAGACTACAAGTTTTTCTACTTGGGTATCATGTTCAGTGTCATTAAAATAAAATAGATTCTTATTTTTGGTAATTAATAATCTCCTTAAAGGAAATGATGATCGAATAAAATTTCTTATTATTAGATATGAGTAGTGTGGGGAGAACAACTAATTTAGCATTATTCGCTTCATCAATATGTGTTTTTTTCAATGTTTGATATAGTGTGAAAATTTCTACTTGTGAGATGAATATTGTAATTCCTAATTATTTTGACTAAATATATTGTATGAAATAAATATTGGTAATTCCATTTTTAGTTATTTATTTCGACTAATTATATGTATGACAAAGTATATAAAGACCCCCCTTTTCTCTCGTTTTTAACTTTATAATATCTACAAATTTAAATCAATTATATTATCAATATTTAATAAAAAACAAGATGATGCCTCATATGAAATGCCCACAACCAATTTATCTTGGTCAAGACAGCCCAAGAAATTCTAATGATAATGATGATATCCCACAAACACAAGGGTTCAGAGAAAATAAAATGATGAGATACCCTCCAAGATATTTCAGTCAAGATTTCCCAAGATATACTAATAATAATGATGAAATCCCACAATGGTTCAAAGAATATAAAATGAAAACAGATCGAGAAATTAATGATTTAAAACGTCAAGTAAACATTTTATCAAATAGACAAAGAGGTAATGGTCATGTTTATCCATATCTTTCAATAACTAATGATGATGGTAGAGAACCTCCACATAGTTTCCCAATTTTGTCATCAGTTGATTGTTTTAGAAATTTATCTGATGACGAAGTTCTAAAATATTTAAGATTTTATAAGTTAAGGGAAGATAATGTTAAATCAAATAGGTATAATTTGGCAAGATTTTGTGGTTGTACTTCTGGGGAATATTTATTACAAAAAAAGTACGCTTATATGTCTGAGGAAGTAGCTAAGGATCCTATTAAAAAAGAAGAGACTGAAGAGGATGAAGCGATTGAAAAGGATGAAGAAGATTCTGAGAGTGAAGGCTGTATTATCGATAAGGATTCAGATGAGCTATTATATGAATCTTCAAAGAATTCAACAACATTTGTATGGTAAATAAAACTTCAGTATTAAACCAATACTATTATATCTATGAAATTATATTAATACTATTATATCTATATCAATATCTATTTAATCTATGAAATTATATAAAAAATAAAAATAAGCAAAATAAGTATATTTTGTTTAACAACACTAAAAAAATCTTAGTAATACTGTACTCACATCCATAGTAATATTAATATGTCTGTCACGGTAAGTCCAATTATAAAAATCATTGTAAATACCCAAACTAACACAATCATTGTAGTTACATACAGACGTTGGAGATTTAAAAATTGAAATATTCTGTGATGAATGTCCCAAAACTGCTGAAGTATGCTCTTTTTTTTGAATATAATTTTCATGATATAACATATTAATATCAAACATCGAAGAACTTCTTAGCACATTGTGCACAAGGAACATACGATAATACAAAAATTGTTAGGAATATTAAAGGATTTATGGTTCAAATGGGTGATCCTACAAATACAGGTAAAGGTGGAGAATCTATTTGGGGTGAACCATTTGAAGATGAAATTAATCCAAATTTTAGACATGATTCAAGGGTATGTTTTTTTACAACCACAATAAAATAAAATTTTACAATTATATATTTATATTAATCATTATATTTTAGGGAGTTGTTTCAATGGCTAATTCTGGTCCAGATACAAACGGTAGTCAGTTTTTCATTGTAAGTTTTTCATAAACAAATAATATACACGAATTGAAAACTAACCATACACGATAAAGACATATGATAAACAAGTAACATTAGATGGAAAATATACAATTTTTGGAAAAGTAATATATGGAGCATCATCATCAGAAGAAAGTACTTTATCGAAACTTGAAGATTTACCGGTTGATCGTAAAAATCGACCAAAACCTTCAATTTATCTTAAAAATGTTACAATTCATGCCAATCCTCTTGCTGAACATTAATTAATAATATATAATTAAATTATAATGATAAAGTATATACATTTTCTTTTTTTTATAATATCAAATATATAATGGGATTTATTTCTTTTTAGCAGCTTTTGCTTCTTGTGTTTTTCTATGTTTTGCAGCTTCATCTAAATGAAGATATGCCCACATTGATTTTGCTTTATCTGGTGCTCCTCCTCTTTTTTTAGATTCTGTGAATAAAACATGTCGTTTTGCTTTTTAAAATGTAAACGTGTTAGCCATAACACATATAACAAGAAATATAAATGAGTTCATACCTATTGGATCATATCTAACTTGACTAACGGCAGGACAAGTTCTTGGCCTTGTAAGTGTTCGAATATAACCAGTCTTTGCTGATGAAATTAATTTAATGATTGTTGTTCTTGCTTTTGCTTCTTTAAACAAAGTTAGAGTGTTATTTATTATATTTATTAGAATATTTCTTACTTCCTGCCATTTTGTTGATATTTTATTTGAAATTTGTTGTTTCGACTGAATCTTCAATTTTTCATTTTCTAATACAAACACCCATAACTCATAACTTACTTAACCTCCTAAATATAACATAAAGAGACAAAGTTGATTTTAATGGCGATTAAAAGAAAGGCACCTTCAGAAGTGTCAAAGAGAAATGTCAGACCAATAACTTCTTTTTTCAAAAAAGCAGGAGTTGTTGGCCATGCTGGTCCAAAAGATTTAAATACAACTACAACTACAGATACAACTTTTAATAAACAAGAATGGATTAATAATTTATCACCAGAGAATAAAACTTTATTAAAACTGGAAATTGAAACAATTGATGATTCTTGGTTTCAAGTACTTTCTAAAGAGTTTACAAAACCATATTTTTTGAATTTAAAGAAATTTTTAAAAACTGAATTTAAGGGGAAAACCCCTATATTTCCACCATCAAATGATATTTATTCATGGACGCGTTTAACACCGTTTGATCAGGTTAAAATAGTTATATTAGGCCAAGATCCATACCACAATTTCAATCAAGCACATGGTTTAGCATTTTCAGTAAAACCACCAACTGTGGCACCACCATCGTTGAAAAATATGTATAAGGCTTTAAAAATTGACTATCCAAGTTTTGAAGTTCCCACAACGGGTGAATTAACTAAATGGGCCAAACAAGGTGTTTTATTGTTAAATACATGTTTAACCGTCCGAGCCCATCAAGCAAACTCGCATTCTGGGCACGGATGGGAAACGTTTACCGAGAAGGTTATATCGCTGGTTGCTGAAAAGAAAGAAGGAGTGGTGTTCATGGCTTGGGGGAATCCAGCTGGGAAGCGTGTGGATAAGATTTCCAGTGAGGTGAAAAAAAAACATTTGATCCTGAAGTCGGTTCATCCGAGTCCGTTAAGTGCCTCGAGGGGATATTTCACATGTGGGCATTATAAAAAGAGCAACGAGTGGTTGGAGGAGAAATTCGGGAAAAAAGCAGTTATCGATTGGACTTTAGCGTAGATTTATTATGTCTTACTTTATTTCGCCTCACCTGCTCCTTTTCTTTTAAAATTTACTTTTTCGTAGATTATCTAAACATCTCAATATAAATACATTTTCCCATGGGACTGTTTGGTTTTAATAACAAACCAAAGCCGGAAGCCGTTCCCGAGCGACCCACTGGTGCTGGCACCGGTGATGGTGCTGGTGAGGTTGGTGTGGCTGGGGTGGTTCGTGAAGATTCAACCTACACAAGAAATGTGAATGCAACTGGAAGCAACATGGCAATACGAGCAAATCAAAGTGGTCAACAGGAACAAATATCGATGTTAGAAGATGCCATTCGCGAACTCTCTTCGAACACCGCTCAGGCTCTCGATAAAGCTGCAGAATTTGAAGACAAACTAGCTCAAACAACAAAGCAACTGAATAAGGTTACACAAGAACGCGATGAACTTATTAAACAGAAGGAAGAAAAAGATTTAATTAAACACAAATCTAAAGAATCTCAAGATTCCCAAACCTCAAATATAAGTGTTAATACAATAAATAGTAGCACTTCAACAGTTTCAAATTATTCAAGTTCAACTGCTCAAACCTCGGTTGGTGAGAATGATGTCAAATCTATTTCGGTTGGACCATTAACTCCGACAAAACAAAATCCTATAATCGAAACTTCAGATGTGATCATTCAAACTGATGATATAGCAAAGAAAACTTCCGATTCAACTATTCAAACTGACGAAGCAAAGATAACTAGTATAATCACACAAACGGATGAAATAATACATACACCTGAACCCCAACTTAAAAATATTAATAATAGCAAACAACTTCAACTTGAAAAAGAAATCGAAGCCCTTAAACAACAATCGTTAAAAGATCAATACGAATTATCAACTTTAAAAGATCAATACAAATTATTACAAAGTGATAATGATAGCCTACGAGAAACTAATAAATCATTACCGAATCGTGGACCTGAACGTCAACTATCAAATGAAAATATTGATCAATCTGATTTATCAAAATTAAGAAGCGAATTAGAATCATTAAAAATTGATAATGATAAATTAAGAGAAATTAATTCAATATCATCAAATGAAAAAGAAATCATTTTATCAAAATATAACAAAATGAAACAGGAAATGACAAATATTTCTCAAAATTTATATTCAGAAGCTCAAGGTTTAGTTAAAGAAGAACAGCAAATTAGATTAAAAGTTGAAGAAAGATTGAATCAAAGTATGGAAAGAGAACAACGATTAAATTCAAGATTATTATTGGTTGAAAAAAGTTTAACTAATTTAAGATCTGCTAGAAGAATTTTGAATAAATCATCTCCAATTGATCCTTATTTTAATGTTTAATTATCTTTTTTTTTAAAGAAAAAGTGCAATTTGAAATTGCTATTGTTTATAAAAAAATTTTACTATTTAAAGTTATTTTCAGCTAATACTAATATCTGGACAATTTAGCTATAGAGACTCTTATTATTCTTACTTACACCTTAATTCTCACTTTTGTTATTATTATTATTATTATTATTATTATTATTATTATTATTATTCTCGCTTTTTATCATGTTATTCTTCTGATTCTTGTTTTTATTTGTTATCTTTTATTTTCTATTTATTTGCAAGCTGCTTGCTTCAAAAATGTTTTTTTATCCTCTATGAATGATTATTCATACATTAAATTAGTAAAATAATTACCGTTGATATCTCTAAATAAATTTATATTATTAGTTAGGACTATAATATATATATTAATACTAATAGCAATAAGAATATGTATTTTAATGCTGATTTTATAGTTTTAATTACCTTGTCAGATCACGTGCCATATGGTGTTTACACTTTCTTTGTTTACTTTTTCACTTTTCTAAGGAGGTTTCCACTTGTTATTCATCAAAAACATCTATTCAACTTTATATTATTGCATACAAAATGACCAAACAAAAAACTAAAAGTCAGGGAAATATTATTTCTAATTCATCAGCATCATCAAAATCAGCATCATATTCAATCCTTGAAAACTTTCGAGAATATCATAAGTCATCTCTTATACTTGAAGATTTAAAAAAGCAAGATATTGAAAGAATATCATTGATTAAATTAATAAATGTCATTAAAAGGTGGAAACTTGACCAGGAGGAATTACAAAGCATTAAACTGAAATATGAGAAAATTTTAAATGAAAATGATAAGACGAGTTCTTTGCAAAATGAAATTGAACTTATTAAATCTGAAAAAATTGGTTTAGAGAAAAAATTTAATGAAAAAATTAATGAAATTGAACAAGTTAGTAAAGATTTAAAAATTGATAATGAAAAACTTTTAAATGATTTAAAAAAATTTGAAGATAAATCAAAAGAAGATATAAATTTAAATAAAAAAAATTTAGTTACAAAACAAACAATTGAAATTGAAACAAAAAAATTAAAAGATGAAATAAAAATATTAAAATTAGATCAATTTGAAATAATGAATGAAAGAACAAATTTAGCAAAACAATTAAAACAATTAAAAGATCAATTAAAAAATTCAATAAATAATAAAAATGATAATTTAATTTCAAAAGATGAATTTAATAAAAAAGAAAATCAATTACTTGATGAAATTAAATCATTAACTGATAAAATTGAAAAACAACAATCAGAAAAAACCGAGCTAAAATCAGAAATTGAAAAATTAAAACAATCAATTTCATCAAATAAAACTTTATATGAAGGTAAAATTGATGAATTAAATGATAAATTGAAAACAAAACAACAACAACAACAACAACAACAACAACAACAACGTGTTACATTTAATCAAAGTAATAATAGTAATAATGATTTATTTACACCAGAACCAATAAATAATAAAACTAAGAAAACAGATTTTAAAAGAAAAACAATGTTGCCAAAACAATCAAATCCTTCAATTTCATCTTTTTCAACTACGCCTTTTTTGAAAAGAACAAAATCATTAGCTATTAATCACTCCTCATCTCCTGCTCCCACAACAACCCCTAAAATCCAAAAGAATAAAACAGTTATAACAGCAACTGATACCCCAGAATTAAAATCGATAATAAAACCAAAAAGAGGTATATCTCCTTCATTATTATCACCAACCGTTGCATCATTAAATAAAACAAAATTAAAACCATCAATAGATAATAATAAAAATAAATCATTATTTGGAACAACAGTTCCAAATTTATCACATAAATCAACAACAATTAATGGCAAAAATAAAAATATGCCACCACCAAAATCTCAATTACATGCTCGTAAATTTTTTGAAGATGATGACTCAGAAACAGATGATAAAACAGATATTTTTTCAAAATCAATTAAAAAGACAAATACTAAAACATCATCATCAATAAATCTCAATAATAAAAAAAATAAAAAAAGAAAATTAGGTAGTATAACTGGTTCTTCATTGCTTGAACTTTCAATACCTGGATTAGAAGAAGAAGAAGAAGAGAAAAAATCATCATCATCTATAATAAATCCAATTCTTAAAAAACAAAAAAAAGGATTAAATGATGATTTATCAAATGATAATAATAAAATGGAGAGACAATTTAGTCCGTTAAAGAAACGAAATGAAGGGAAAAGAGGATTATTCAAATTTTAAAAAGTTATGTTACTAAATATCCAACTGAAAATATATATTATAAACTTCATTTCTCTATATTTGATTTAATTGATATTAAATTAAGCATTATGAAAAGTAAACCTTGTTTTCGTATACTGAAAAAAAAAAGTTTCTTCCTTAATACCAAGTCGTGTTTGGATGCGAAGATCTACTTGGGTATGTGGTACTACTACTTTGTGTTGATCAACACAATCCACCTAAAGTTACATTTATCATTGATCAAACTTAATGCTTTTTTCTAAGCCCCAATTCTTCAGCTTCCTTTATAATGTTCTAAAGTCCAAAATAAATCTATCATTTTAAAGAGTATGTATTACTATACACCGTAATTATACATGGTTATACATATTTAATCTGTTTTATTCTCGTCTTATTATTCTATTGAGAATATCCAAGAATTACTCAAGATATGACTTGTCCTTCAATAAAGTCTTGATACAATTAACATCATGACCGAATACAACAGTGCCATTGGTATTTCCTTGCAATCTTCTTAATTTCTGTGTGGAATTATACCAAGCAGTATTGTCTCTCATTAACCAACCTAATTGTTTACCATCACCAGCATAATTCTCTTCAAAGTAACAATGATCTGAGGTAAATATAAAAGTACCTTCTTTTTCAAGATTTAATTGCATCATTGATAAACCAGGTGTATGACCTGGAGCAAACTGAATAATTATACCTGGGAAAAGTTCAACAGTTTCATCTTTAAAAGTATTCCATTTTAAATCAAGATCAAGATAATAAGGGAAATAACAACTATCATCATGACCAGTTGCCATACCCCAAAATGCATACTTTAATTCTTCTTCGGACACCCAGATTTGAACATCTTTTCTACCTTTGAAGTATTCCAAGCCACCAGCATGATCCATATGTAAATGTCCCATAATGATATGTTTAACATCCTTAATATCATAACCTATATCAGCAATTGCTTTATCAAGTTCTTGTGCTGTATCAGGATTGACCCGACAAAATGCATCATAAGAACCAGAGGCCCATCTATCTTCCCAACCTGGCATACCAGGGCCAACTTCCCAAATAATAAGACCTTCAGAAGGATGATCTATAAGAACTGAATACATAATACATTGCTTCCTTTCCCTTTCTAGTTGTATGCCCTCAATTTTATGACTTAATAAAGATGCATTACCACCTTGAATAAAGAAACCAAGGTCTGCTTCTAAATACCCCAAATTTAAAATATATGCCTTCGTTCCTGGAGGGGCGGTATTTAGGACGCTTGTTTTAACAATCGAAGCTGGTCCTCTTGCGTGAGCTTTTGACATTAATAGATAGTGATTGTATATGTTTAATTTAAGTAGTTTATAGTGTAACACAACTACAATTGTACGCTTTTTAAACAGAAAAAAATTTAAAAAGAGAAATAAATACAGATCTACAGAGGGAAAATCAGGCCCTTTATATATATATAGGTGACTAATTATAAACAGGTTAAGAAACAAGGAACATATAAGAAATAACGATATAACTTCGATGGCCTTGATCGCTTAAGCACAATATTATAATTAGCGATTAGTTATCAGCGGTTAAGGGTCCTGACCAAGAGTATATTTAACCAGAGAGATCTAATTATTCTCACGAAAACGATCAAAACACATTGAACACAATAACTGTTGTATGCAACATTTTTTATATATTATCATCGCAACAGATAATAAATTTCCACAAGATATTCTAAAAGATTGATAATTTTGGGTGTATTTTATTTGAATTTGTAGGTAAATACTATAAACTTTGATTAATTAGAATATACCCGTATGATTGATCTTTTGTGTCATGATTATTAGCGCGATTGTAAGATAGAAAGAGCGGTTAATAACTTTTTCGGCCAATTGACATGTTAACATCTTGTGATCAAACTCACTATAAGTTATTTATATGGTAAAAACATGCATATTTATGATTTAATTATCCAAACCACGTGCACCCTAGTGACCTACTATTTCCCCAAGCTCCAATCCATCATGGCAAACAAACCCAAACCTTCGCAACAGCCTCGGGTGTCAATGAGCACGCGAAATGTCTCTATTGTCCGGCTTGACGGCTGTACGTAATACGTACACACCACCATTGCTCGTGATTATCTGTTTAAGATGATCAACCAGGAGAAGAAACCAGTACGGAGATATCTCTTAATGGAAAAATTACATATGAAATAATTGAAGTGGAAGAAGACATAAGCTTAAGTAATGCTGAATCAACTTCAAAGAGTCCTTCGAATTCAATATACTTGGTAGAAGCTAGCCGTTTAAAAGAATAATCAAAAAACGATTATGATTAATGATATACCGCCGGTAACTATACACACAGTAGAAGTTGCAAGATCCGTCCAAGATTATGTAATACATTACACAAAAGAATTCGATAGGATTTCTTTGAAGTAAAGAGATTCTTTACAAAACACTCAAAATCAATTACACAATTATTAAAGCCGAGAACCAAAATGTTTTACCATAAGCAAATGAAGGTCTATTCACATCTTGTTCTTCTTCATATGCACATTCAAGATCTACTTCATCCAAACTATCCTTATGAATGTAAAGGGGTTAATGTATAAGGATAATTTGGATGAAATGGATCTTACATTATTATGTTTTATAAAAAAAAGCTATTGATTTTTTCGATCGTTAGAAAAAAAGTTGAAAAAGAGATGCAACATATTGCTAACGTATTATTAGCTAAAAATCTTGGTGAATTCATTAAAGATGAAACAAAATCTAGACAAAATTTAAAAGATTTATTTTTGAAATYTGTATATTTTGGAAAAAAAGAAGGACATTTTACTTGCAAAATGGATTTAAAAATAAATATTAATTTAATCCCATTAGAAGATCAAATTCAATATTCTCAGAATATCAATTTCATTCCCAAGTACTGGTTTTCAGTGGTATAACATTTATCGAAGCTACCGGTAGAATCTGTTGCTTTAATCTTATGGAAAACAAAAATTATATTCTGAAGATAGTTGATCCAGTTACCTGCTGCTAACGTTGATAGAGGCTTGAATGAGATGACTAAACATTGTTATAAGTGTTATGAGAACGAATTGGATAGTTACTTGTTAGTAGCAGGTGACGAAAGATTTAAAAAGATTGTCCCTACTCTTTATGGAATAGGGTTTTGTACTGTCTGTGACAATGATGTTATTTGTAGTGCCGGTTTCTTCTAGTAGAATTCATAGAAGGGGCATTTTGCAGCCAGATTAAACATTGGGTCAGGAGGAGCAGTTTCGATTTCTGTGAAGAAGGACATTATGAATTATGAATTGTAGATGAAGATTGAAGATTGATAAAGATAGAGAAAAACCTGGGGTATTGATACCGAATGTCCCACCCCACAGGGCAAATTGCTAACATATTCTCTGCAGATTCCGTTGCCGATCAAATAGCTGAGAGAAAAGAAGTTCCAAATGATATCGTCTCCACCTTCTTCTCCTATCTCATTTCTCCCTATGCCTTGGTCTGTGTATCCATGGCTGTTATACTAAACAGGACCGTGGTATTTGCAAACTCCAGAATCCACAGGTCAACTTATGCTTAAGCTTGGTATGCATGCTGAAAATATGACTTCATTCATCTTATAATTATAAAAAGTTAAACCGGTAATTAAGTTCGTGTTACAAAATGTCTACAATTGGAAAAATTGATATCACTTTGTTATGTTTGATCTGAGAAGAATTAAAAGGCCAGGTTTAGAGATTCTTATTTTAAGCGATCGCGATAGCTCAAACGGCTATTTTAATTTCTGAAATTTTTCCAAATAGGTCTCAGCACTCACACCATTTTAGGACGGTTATTCAATAACCGCCGTGAAACTGGACATTTTGTTTACAATCTTAAATATAACTGGAAACTGTTGTGTTAATGTTAGGGATCAGGTCACATGACATCGTATGATCCTGATCAGGTGTTCCTCCTTTCCTGTAGTTTATTATTTTTGTAATATATTTTATTGGTATATTATATTTCAACTGTGACCGGTTATTATAAACCACCTTTATCATGTTTATTGCAATACAGACAAAACTAAACCTCCATGTTCCTAAACAGTTTTAGGTTCTCGTATTCCAGAAATTACACAGCTCTACTCCTACTGGATATAAATAATCTTACTCATACAAAACTTTTGTAATTAATCTTCGTGTAACTTCAGTTCATATAGTTTTTCATCAAAATTGCTAACGGTGTCAATATCGATATAGGAGCTGAAATTTCAAATAATAGACAGGATCAAGGTTCTTACCCTAAGTTGAAATGTGTAATTGACCTCATAATGATACAACGGCCTATAATGGTAATTCAGATTCAACTACTGTACCCGTATTTGGCCAACTCATATTTTAAATATTAGGCTATGCTGATTGCCAAATCTCTGCCAGACTGAATTTTTTTCAGCTTATAATGTTTTTTATCCAGATAACTATTGCCGGTATGGTCCATTAAAATGAGGGGATATGGAACAACAAATGCGGCCGCTAGTTATTAATCAACAGTGCCGAATATTTAATGATTATTTGGTCTAAATTAAGTATAATTGGTGCATATTTAATATGAAACATAAATACTTTGAAGTTATATTAAATTGATGAAAAGAAGTGTTATATTTGTGATACATATTGGCAAATAGAAACTGGCTCCCATATAATTTCCCCATCAGCTGGAGTGGCCACAATGAAACCAAGTTGTGCCACTTTACCAATATTATATTCGGTATTGTTGGAAGATATGACACTCGACGTTAAATCATATTTTTGGTGCAACTGGTTCGATACGTGTCTGATAGATATCGATCTTGTTATGATTGATCCAGTATTTGGCAAAGAAATTAAAGGCAATGATGTTGAAGGTGTTTTAGGTATAAATATAGCTTATATTGTTACAAATTTTTTTAATAAATATTAATTATGAAGAAAGCATTCTTAACAGCCAGTGAAATTTCAATTTATAATAAAAATCAACGTGTATGATAGCTCAAAAATATGCTAATTACAATATCGATATCCTTTGAAAGACCAATTGAGGAATCAGAGTAACTTTTAGGATATATGAATATCTTTCTTCGTTTGCTCTTTTACATAATCTTTAGATATTTTAATAATGGTTATTATCATCGATATCATTTAGAGAATTCCAATCGGTCCTCCATTAAAAATAAAATCGTATAAGGCCTTATATTAATATTATACTCGATATCAAGTTTATTAGAAGCTTTTAGTATGCTTTACGAAAAATTTATATACATATACTACACAACAATGTGGTATCAAAAATTAAAAATTAAAACCTATAAATTAATATTATATATTTTATATCCAAACAATTACAAAATCACCGAGTTAGTAATACTAACAGTTTTGTGGGATGCTTAAGAACTATTGCTTTTTTTATTTTTTTATTTTTTGATTGCTCAATATATTGAAGTTTATGTTGCTACATATAGCTGATACGACTTTTTATCAAGAATTTATAAAGTAAATTTTTTCACTCTGAATTTGGGATTTCTTTACTTTAATAGCCTTTCTAATATATATAAACCAACATGAGCAGTGAACAAACCAACGAGTTACATAATTCACAGGTATTAAATATTTCCCAAGATGATTTTGAGTGCAATTTTTACGGAATAAAGTACAAACCATTATCACAACAAGACTTGGACTCACTTAAACAAAAAGAGATCAATAATATAAAAAAAATATTAGAAGTTGATAGCTCGAATGCTTTAAAATTACTAAATGTTTGGAACTGGAAAACTAATGGTTTGATTGTATCATATTATGAAAACTCCGAAGAGACACTTTTGAATTCTGGTGTGTTCTTAAACAAAGATGGAATCAAAATTACGAAAAATACATCTCGTTTGATGTTTTCAATATGTTACAATTCTGAAAATATGAAAATGGTTTCTCTACCATGTGATCATGAATTTTGTATTGATTGTTATCGAACATGTATCAAAGGAAAAATCGACCAAAGACATGTGAGTTCTATAAAATGCCCCCGATATTATTGCAAAGCTACATTATCTGAAAATGATGTTAAAAAAATCGTTTCAGAAGATTACTTTAACAAATATTTGGAATATTCTACACACTTATTCGTCACAAGTAGAAATGAAATCCATTGGTGTCCTTTTCCAAATTGTACCAGCAGTGTAGAATGTAAACTAACTGAAGTGGATTATTTAAAGAAATCGATTCCAACGGTAAAATGTAGGAGTGATCATGAACATTGTTTTGGATGTGGATTAAATGAATCTCATGAACCAGCATCATGTGCACAAGTCAAAGAATGGCTTACAAAGTGTACTAGGGATACACAAACCATTAGTTGGAAAGCTAAAAATACAAGAGCATGTCCAAATTGTCATGTCCTTATACAAAAAGATGGAGGATGTGAACATTTGACTTGTCGAGTGTGTTATCATAACTTTTGTTGGGTGTGTTTAAGCCCAGGTCGTCATATCGTTTGTGATAAAAGTAATACAAAAGCTATCAAATCTTCAATCATAAAATCAATAAGATTTTTAGACTATTATGAGCGCTATAAAAAACATGAACAGTTCAATTGCAATTTGCAACAATTATTGGAGATTTTTACAAAATTTAGACAAACGTTAAAATGATCCTATGTTTTGGCGTTCAATTTACCGGACAATAAAAATTTAACTGTTTTATGTGCTGATTTAGAAAAAGCTCTTGATAAACTAGTTGGAATGCTTTCACAGAAGGTTTCTAATGAATTAAAAGATTTAACTAAAATATTGAATTTGTCAGGATATATTGAAACTAGAAGAGAGATTTTATTAGCTTTTGCTTCTGAAGGATTAAAAAAAGGTAATTGGACAAGTGAAGATAATAAAAGATTATTAAATCGCCTACAAACAGCAACCAAAAAGGAACAGCGAGACTTTCCCACTGGAACCTTAAAACGAGTAACAGTTGCAAGTATAACAAGGGGGTTTAAAGTCCTGGTTCAATTCCTGGTTCAATTCCTGGTTCAAAATTCAAATAGAGAAACGCTCTGAAGAGTCGGAACTTGTAACTTGTATTTCGTTATCAACAGGCTGATAAATTAGTTATCACTAATTTAATGAAATACTGGTATAACAGAATTGAAGCTAACATTATAAATATAAGATACCTTATAATTATGCCATATGGTTTAGTTTATAATCCATACGCGTTATAAATGACTGACTTTCAATAATTATATAAGCATAAATAAATGGTTATGGGGACTCGGCCTCTTGTTATTAAAACATATAACTATATCGTTAATATAATTAATATCATTTATCATATTTCTCTAATTTTATTTAAGTGTAATTTTTATCCATTTTTAAGAATTATTTCCTTCTTTAGAAAACAAGAATTAGACTACTCACTAACAGGTAATTCTTCTTCTGAACCATTATCTTTTTTTAAATTTTTTAATGCTTCAATTGCAACAGATATCTATCTTCTTCTTTCAATCCATCAGTAAACTTATCTCGTTCTATGCTAGAGATTTTAAGGTGTGTCTGACCGTATGTCATTTTTCTATATAAACTTCTGACAAACGTGAGTATGTTATACAGTAAGTTTCAAGGATATTTTATTTCATTTGAAGTTTGTAGAGTTCTATTTGATTCCGCTTTAAAACGAATATCTTGTTTATATATAGCTATATAACCAAACAAAAACTATAATCCAAAGACTAAAAAAGTGTGTAACAATCATGTAATATATTCAAATGCTTATGATCTTAGCATCTGTATATGTTTAAATAAATAAAATTTTAATTTAATACAATTTATTTGAAAATTTTAAAACATTAACTATCAGTCTATTTACTATGAAAGAAACAAAAGCTAATGATATGACCGAAATAATAAAGTAAATAATATATAAGAAAAGAGTAGTAACAAAATTGAAGTTTTGTAGTTAAGAGTTTCTTTGTTAATCAAAAGAAATTGGATTACTTAATGAATTATCACAATTATTTTCATTATAATGTTTTTTAATGATCATGATAAATAAAAATTATTTTATCATTTAAAGTTTTGATTTTATCGCATTTAATCTATATTTCATATCCTTTAATGGTTTTGAGACAGGATCCCATTCATCATATTGTTTAAAGATTTCATTAACTTCTAAATCACCACCATTTAAATGACTTGCTTCAAATAATAAACCTCTCATACACCAAGGTAAATTATAAGGATTAACACCAGATGATTCAATTTTAAAAAAATCATCAACATCTAATGGAACTGAATAAGAATTATCAGTTGTCTCTAATATAAAACGAATTGCTAAATTATAAACCTTTTCTTCGTTATAAAGATTTGAATGACCACCACCAGTTAAATTACCAGATAATGAATTACTGATTTCTTTTATAACTTGATGTTCAGATCTACCAATATTTCTTAAACGAAATGCAATCTCAACAAAAGATGATACAAAATTTGGTGTGTCTGATTCACCATCGATATAAACTGCTCTAAAAATATTTGGATGATTTATGTGCATGCAAGTTGATGAATATAATGGTACTAATTGATCATTAATTGAACCAATAAAAGTTATTTTAACATTATTTTTAATGATTGTTTTCAATGATTCTAAATATTTATTACTTTGTAATGATTTTAAATTTTGAAATTCAAATAATTCCATCATTGATTCATTTTCAAATGATGAATAAGCACGAACTAAGATTTTTTTATCCATACCATAAAATGGACCTAAAGATATACCAGCCATTGCCAATATACCAATTCTTTGATTATTATTTTTAGTATTAATCAAACCGGATTCAATTAAATATGATGCTAAATGAACAGAAACTGGTGTACCTTGAGAATGAGCAACAAAAAATATAAAATCACTTTTTTTAATATCATCACTATTTTTTTCTAAAATTTTTTTAAAATAAGAAACTCTATCAAGTACTTTACCTTCTCTTTCTAAAGCAATTTTTTTAATATCAATTTTAAAACCATTTAAGTTACTCCATTTTAGTAAGGCTATTTCAGCTTGATTTACAAATCTAACAGATGTACCAGTTGGTTCACCAATTAATCTTCTCAATCGCTTATTTGGGAAAAATCCATGAACTCCAATAATTAATACCTTTTTAATGAGATGTGGTTTACAATGTAATAAATGATTCACATTATTTGTTGTTAAGCCTAATTTATTTGAGAACTGTTTTAATGATAGTATTAAACTTCTTGTTCTTGTATGATCATTGAGACATTTTTCAATAGGTGGTATAACTAAATTTGAATGAGATTTTTTCTTTAATTTTTTAGAAGGTGATGAGTCGTTTATTTCATTTCTTTGATTTTGCATTACCTCAGTAGGTGGTTGTTCGGTATTATTTTTATCAGGGATGTTTTCAGAACCTGGTTCAATTTGAGTTTCACTTGTTTTATTGATGTTATTTGAGTCCTTTGTATCTTTTGACCATGAAAACCAACCCCGGGAAGTTTCTTTATCTTTATCTGGCATTGCCTCATTTGATGTATTCGTATCTTCGGAATGAGACCTTGAACTAGAAACACTTTCACGGGAAGAAATAGAATCAGGTTTATTTATATTTTCATTAATATTTAATGTTGATTTTTTCTTTTCGAGTTCGCGATCTTCAGGAGATTTGCTATTAATCGTACCAGTGTTTTCGGTATTCTCAGTGTTTCCAGTGGTTTCGGTGGTTACAGTGTTTGGATTTGCCTTTTCAGGAGATTTTGAAAACATCCAATCAAGCCAGCCATTTTTATCATTTTGTGATCGTGATTGTGATTGCGATGGTTGTTGGGGTTTATTGTCATCATCAGAAGACATTTGTACTTGTTGGGATTTGGGTGGTTCTTCAATAATTGTTGGATTTTGAGTTTCAGTGGGAGGAGGTTGTGAGGAGGCAGCTGAATCACTAACAGAACTAACAGCTTTGCTAGAATTAGTGTGTATCGACGACGCCTTTTGTTCCGGCTCAACAGCCAGGGATGTTGAACTCTGCGTCCGCCTAAAAAAAGACGTCCAATTTGAAGACCGGGAATGAGGTGTTCCACCTTCTTCTGTGGTTTGGTCCGGTTGCTGTTTAATAGGTATCGGAGCAACTTCACTCATATTCTCAACTTTTGGATTAATATTTGGCTCTGAGTCGTTTGGGTCTCTTGACAGTTGTGAATCGGATTTACTAATAATGGAGACTTCTTTCAACTCCTTCATTTTTTTAATAGAGGCGGCCTTTGAGGAACTGGAGAACTCCACGCACGATTTTGTGTCTGAAAGGCTTAAAGTGGATTGTGATTTCCTTATATACAATGGGGCCGTTGAGAACGACACATCTTTATGAGCATGATTTGAGGGTTGTTCCAAAGGGTGGATGTGCTGAAGAGAGCCGAGGGTTCTTCCTTTTGGGACGCGGGAGCTCATCGAGACCGTCAGTGGGATCAGTTGTTTGATTGGTGGCGTGGTAATAAAATAAAAATAAATGAAACTAACCTAAATGGAAACGAATTGAATATGAGATGAATATAAATGATGTAAACGATGAAAATAAATAAAGGAAAACGATGAAAAAAACTGGAAGAAACGATGAATAAATAATACAATTCACGTGCGGCTGTATGTTCGGCCCATCAGAAATCTTATTTGGGACATGTGTTCCACAGCGGCATCCTCAGATTTACCCTCAAGCAGCTGCAGACGGCGGCGGGTGCCCTCGTCGATTGCCTGTTTCAGTTGCTGCCGTTGCTTATCACTTTTGTGTCCTCGCGATGCGATGTTCCAAACATTAAACAAAACTGATAACAAGAAGGAAAACTGAACACATTTCGATCCAAAAGAACTTTGATCCATTCTTTTAGGAACACTTTTTAGTAATCCACAAATGTGCTCTACATCTGGATCATATAACCATGAAGTGTCTTTTAAAGGATCTGAAAGTAATTCAACTGCTATTTTACCATATATTTCAATCCATTGTTCAATCCACTGTTTTGTTAAACTATGTGTTGCATCAAATGAGAAAAATTCAATTAATTCTTCAAATGGTATCATATGAGTTTTTAATTGAAAGCAGATTTCTTCAAGAAATTTTTTACTGGAATATTGTCGATGTTTGAATGTATTCGTAGCTTTCCATATCTACATGCCAAGTTAATCTTAAATAATAGGAAAAAGGGAAATATGTATTATAAAACTTACCAGTTCAATATATCGTTTTCTTAATGACATTGTTTGTTTACCCAACCATATTGTTGTTTCCCTTTTCTCCAATATTTGTAAATTATCAATTTCATTATCATATATTGGTTCAAATCTTGAACTATTACCTGTATCACTAGAAGCAAATATAAATCTAACACATTCACTTTCCCATCTTGATTCAATAGTGCTTTGCATCTTGATAATCAAAGCTGATTGTAATATTGATTGCTGCAATTGTTTTGATTTTCCAATTAAATTTGACTGTTTAAAACATATATCCCAATCTTTTTCTAATATTGTTAAACAAATTTCTAACATTTTCATCCAAATATTCCATCTTTCTAAAATTAATAAATTTTTTGATGCTCCACAACGGAAACTCCATGCTATCATTTTCCAAGGATTTGAAATCTTATTTCTTAAATATAAAAGGCTTGGAATTTTTCTATTTGTTGACGTATTATCAACTGATATTGCTGCATTTTTATAACGTTGATGTTTATAAAAAAAACAAAATAATCTTTTAATAACTTTCCTTAAATTTTCAACTGTTGGATTATCGAGTTTAATAACTTTTTTTCTATTTTCATTTTCATTTTCATTTTCATTTTCTTCTTCATAAGCTAAATAAACCATCTCATTTATAATTTTAAAACATCTTGAACTTAATTCTTGATCCTTTAAAGGTCTTGCTTTCTTATCAAGTTTATAAGTTTTATTAATTTTATTTTCTCTCCCTGGTATTACTGCTAAAGTTATCAATAAATCAAGTGCATTTAAAGCAGGTAATTTTATTAAGGGTAAATTTGAATAAATTATTGATTCAACCGTGAATACAAATTGTTCGTAAGATTCTTGTAATATTAATGAATCAATAAAACTATTTGATGAATGCTGGTTATGGATGAATATATCATCTTCTATTTCATTTGTTTGTGGATTTTCCATTAGTTTTTATATGAATATTTAATTTTTTTTGTTGGTATTATTGTTTAACGTTAACAAGTAGTCAAATCAGGGTAACACAAGGCCAATCAATGACATATCGTTAATTATTATCAAATCAAACCTCCAAATTGAAAAAAAAAAAAACTTCTTCCACAACGATTTATATAAACATTTATAAATATTCATAAAAATGGCATCTCAATCTCAACCAGAAGACCTTGAATCTCTTAAAACTTTAATCCGTTCTCATCTTCATCAATATCCTGATTTTCCAACAAAAGGAATTTTATTTGAAGATATTATGCCAATTTTTAATTCCCCAATTGCTTTTAAATCATTAATTAAAGCATTTGTAATACATTTAAATTCAAAATTTCCAAATACTAAAATTGATGCTATTATTGGATTAGAATCAAGAGGTTTTTTATTTGGTCCTACTTTGGCTTTAGAATTAAATGCTGGATTTATACCAATTAGAAAACAAGGGAAATTACCTGGTGAGACAATTTCTGCTACTTATGAAAAAGAATATGGTACTGTAAGTATAACATTAACTCAATTAACAACTAATAAATTAAACTGGTACTAATTCTCTTTTTTCTTATGAAATAGGATGTTTTTGAAATTCAAGCAAATGCTTTAAAACCAAATCAAAATGTAATAATTGTTGATGATATTATTGCAACTGGTGGTTCTGCAAAAGCAGCTGGTGATTTAGTTGAAAAATTAAATGGTAATGTTTTGGAATTTTTATTTTTAATGGAATTAGATTTCTTGAAAGGTAGAGAAAAATTAAATTCTCCTGTTTATACTTTATTATCTGGTCAACCTGAAAAATTATGAGATTTATACTCCTCATATATATAAAATGTTATAGATCAATTTCTTTTTTCTTCAGACCCTTATCTTTATACTCAAGTGGACTACGTTTCCAGTTGTTTTACAACAATGGTTTAACTCTGCATTAACTAAAGATTATGATTAGATGCCGAAAATAACTTGAAAACGCTATAATATCCATAGACAAATCATAAATACAAACAAAGCTCAATAATAAGTTCAAATGTTAATAAATAAATACATAAATAATAATAAATAAAAATGTGGGTATTATAACTTTTAATACAATTGTTGATATTATTAGAGGTATTCGATATTATATTAAGAGCCATATAAATATAAATATATATATATGGCATAATTTATAACGTATATATATATTTCTAATTTTTACTTCAATCCTATTAATTATCATTGATTTATCAGCCTGTTGATAATCAAATACAAGTTTACAGAGTTTCTGTTTGAGCCGGGAATTGAAACGCCTTGCTGAACTTGCAATTGTTAATCGCGTTAATAAAAAAAAGCAGTTTTAAGCTTCCAGTGGGAAAGTCTCGCTGTTTGTAGGCGATTTAATAATCTTTTATTATCTTCACTTGTCCAATTACCTTTTTTAATCCTTCAGAAGAAAAAGTTAATCAAATATCTCTTCTAGTTTCAATATATCCTGACAAATTCAATATTTTAGTTAAATCTTTTAATTCATTAGAAACCTTCTGTGAAAGCATTCCAACTAGTTTATCAAGAGCTTTTTCTAAATCAGCACATAAAACAGTTAAACTTTTATTGTCCGGTAAATTGAACGCCAAAACATAGGATCATTTTAACGTTTGTCTAAATTTTGTAAAAATCTCCAATAATTGTTGCAAATTGCAATTGAACTGTTCATGTTTTTTATAGCGCTCATAATGGTCTAAAAATCTCTTTGATATTATGATTGAAGTTTTGATACAGTTTAAAGAACTCACATCTCTCTGGTCGATTTTTCCTTCAATATATGTCGGATAACAATATTTATGATTACATGGTGGAGAAACAAATTTCATATTTTCATTACAATTGCAACTTACTGAACACGTAAAACGAGACAATTCTATTGTGATTTTGATCCTATCAAACGGTGCAATTTTATCTTCGTTCAAGACTACACCAAAGTGTCTCTTCAGACTTTTTATGGTATGATACAAGTAAACGATTAGTTTTCCAGTTCCAAAATTTACGTTATTTTATTGATCTCTTTTTGTTTAAGTAAGTCCAAGCCCTGTTGTGATAATGGTTTGTACTTTATTCCGTAAAAATTGCACTCAAAATCATCTTCTTGGGAAATATTTAATGCCTGTGAATTATGTAACTCGTTGGTTTGTTCACTGCTCATGTTGGTTTTCTTATTATCTCCAGTAAAAGATTATATATTCTGATTTATATTAGAAGGGCTATTGAAGTAAAATGAATCCCAAACTCAAAGTGAAAAAAATCTTTTCATAAAATCTTTGATGGGAAGTCATAATTATAAAATGTACAAGCTATTGTAATATAAACTGCACTATTGAGGGGGGAAAAAGCAATAGTTCTGAAGCATCCCACAAAGCTGCCGGTATCTACATGGACCTAATAATTTTCATTCTAGATTGGCATTTGATGATTGATTGTATGGTGAGTATAAAAATTATTAACTTGATAATTTTTTAATTGAATTATTAATTATTGATATGATAAGTTTTAACTTTAAAGGTTTAATTAAGCTTTCGAAGCTTAAAGCTAATTAAGCTTGTTGTTACCCCCGGACAAGCAGGGTCAACCACGAGATGAGATGAACAACTACTATATTTCGATTGGAATTTTACTGCTTGGCTACATGTATTAGGAAAGCTTTCTTTATAAACAATATTTATAAAATAAAAAATTTGTAATATACATATATAAACCTATTATATGCATACAAAAATATAACTTAAAATTAAATGATAAAAATGTAATTCAAAACTTCAATACATCATAGATAATAACAAATTTAAAAGCTGACTTCTGTTGTTTTATCCCCATACACCGTATAGAGCATCATTATAACTTTGCAGCTTTTTCAACATCAACACCAACATCAATAGTGATTTTACAATCTATAGTTGGTTGCTATTTCTTTTTGTTGGCTTCAACAATATCAATAATATGTGTGACAGATTGAGGATTTGCAAGAGTACTTAAATCACCTAATTGATGAGCTTCACCAGCTAAAATTTTTCTTAAAATTCGTCTCATGATTTTACCTGATCTCGTTCTTGGTAAATCATCAACTATTAAGACAACTTTAGGTGCAGCAAATGGGCCAATTTGTTTTCTAACGTGCATGATTAGTTCTTTCCTTACAGCGTTTATATCATCCTTCTTTAATTTATCTTTCAATGAAACAAAAGCATTTACTGCTTGACCGGTTAATTCATCATGAACACCTACGACAGCAGATTCAGCAACTTCATGATGATCGGATAATGCATCTTCAATTTCAGCGGTTGATAATCTATGACCAGAAACATTTACCACATCATCAACTCTACCTCTGATCCAATAGTAACCATCAGAATCTCTACCTGCACCATCACCAGTGAAATAGAAACCAGGATATGGGTTGAAATAGGTATCCATATACCTATCATGAGCATTCCAGACGGATCTAGCCATTGATGGCCATGAAGATCTTATACCTAAAACACCTTCAACATCATTACCTTTAATTTCTTTACCAGATACTGGATCAATGATAACAAGATCAATACCGAATAATGGTAAAGTAGCACTACTTGGTTTCATTGGGGTTACACCAGCTAATGGAGCAATTATATGGGAACCAGTCTCTGTTTGCCAATATGTATCACAAATGTGACACTTCTTCTCACCAATTTTATCGAAATACCATTGCCAAACTTCGTGTGACATTGGTTCACCAACAGAACCTAAAGTTCTTAAACTTGAAAGATCATGATGGATATATTGATCACCAGCTCTCTTTAATAACCTTAAGGCTGTTGGAGCAGTGTAAAAATGGGTTGCCTTGTGTTCTTCCACAACATCCCAATATCTTGAAAATGAAGGATATGCCGGTGTACCTTCAAATATAATTGTTGTTGAACCAAGTAATAATGGACCATAGACACAATAACTATGACCAGTAATCCAACCAACATCACCAGTTGTAAACAAAATATCCTGTGAATGTAAATCGAAAACATATTTTGTTGTCATTGCTGCACCAAGTAAATAGCCAGCAGTTGTATGTAAAACACCTTTTGGAGTACCAGTTGAACCTGAAGTGTATAATAAAAATAATGGATCTTCTGAATTAACTGGGACTGGAGGATAAAATCCTCGGTGTTTTGCAACTTCTTCATGCCACCAATGATCTTTAGCTTTATTCCATGGGACATTATTTCCAGTTCTTTTAAAAACTAAGACATTGTTGACTTCAGGACATTCTTTTAAAGCTTCATCAACAATTTTCTTTGTATCAATTGTTTTACCACCACGTTTTGACTCATCGGTCGTTATAACAACCTTTGAATTACCATTTATAATACGATCCCTTAAACTACCACTCGAAAATCCAGCAAAAACGACTGAATGAATAGCACCTAATCTAACAATGGCTAACAAGGCAATTACAGCTTCAGGTATCATTGGTAAATAAACAGCAACAGTATCTCCCTTCTTAACACCAAAACTTTCCAAGACATGGGCTACTTTTGAAACTTCACGTTGTAATTCACCATAGGTTATCTTTCTACCTGTGCCTGGCTCATCAGCTTCGTAGATGATCGCGACCTTATCAGGATTAACTGCAGCATGTCTATCCACACAGTTATAGGAAGCATTCAATTGACCTTCCAAGAACCACGAAACATCACCATTCTCAAAGGAACCAGATTTAACGGTTTGGAAATCCTTGTGCCAGGTTAATAAATCATGACCCATATTACCAAAAAAAGTTGTTGGATCACGAATTGATTGAGAGTAAAGTTCATTATAATGTTGTATGGACTCTAGATGTGGTGCTGAATGATGGTTATCGAAAAAAGATTGGGGAGGATGAACAGGGTCAACTCCATGAGCCTCGTGAACAACAGGCAGTTTTTCGTCGTGTGGAATAGTCATTTAAGATTAATGTTTCAATTGGGACAGTGAAGGATATCGACAATTGCAAGTATTTATATGAATTATAATACCCCTCATGGTGAATATTCTTATGTCGCGGGAACGGATTTATCCCGGAGCTGTGATTGGCCTATTTTTGGTGGGATGTTTTTCGGCCGTTTGTTGGGAGGTCAACAACCACACACCCGTCTTTCCAACGGTTTAATCACTTAATTGCATGATTCACGTTTCATTCCATGGGTCCGTGGTCCTCTCCGTCCTCCATGATCATGAGGGGAATAAGATCAACACATACACCTCAGCAGGAGATGAGGGCATTGAGGAGGAGCCAACAGATCGATCCCGATGGATGAATGGATACCGGTTGTGTAATATTGTAGACCGTTAAGTTTGATAATTAGAACCTCCAACTTAGGAATCCCTGTTGTCAACTTAGACTTAATTAATTGACCTCTTTCTTTGTCATCGAAATTTGGCGGAAATCTTCAATCCTCATTAAAATCTGAAGTCTACATTGGCAATTCAATTGTCCAAGCTTCAAAAAATATAATGAACATCTCCTATACGCCTACGTACATCAAAAGATTATACCTGAGAGGTTCGTGTTTTTTTGTTTATATTATGCATAAATTTACCGCGGCATTTGCCCTGACTGATTCCACTTAATTTCGTCCAGCATATGCTAGTAGTATTCGCTCATGGAATGGCCGAATATTAGACTGTATTTTGAACTGCTCGATCACGTGCTGGCTCTGATAAGCTTTATGACTGTAAGAACCTATTTCTTTTTCGTAATTTTGTTAATTATAAATTTCTAGTTATCCTTATGAATATCAACTCTTATAATTGATTCTCTATTTTCAGTCTCTAATACATCTATATATTATTCCTATAGCTAAACCTTGAGCTCTTGAATAAATTTCATTACTTGCTTCATTAAAAATTGAGGTACAGTATTGTTTTATATGTGATAATCACGTGATATATGACTCAACGTTAACTGTAAGATAATTGTATATTGAACCATTTTTCATTTAATTTTATTTCACATAGATTTTGTACAAACGGGGCCTCTTCTTCTTGCTTATTTTTCCTATAAATAAAATACAGCTTATTGACTACCTTGAATTTTTTTTCTGAAATCATCAAATCATCATTTTGATCTAGGGATATCATTTTGCAAAATAAAGCTTGGCTCAACTCTTCCAACCTCACAAATCTTGAAATGTCATTAGCTTCGTTATCTGGAACAGAAAAATTAATATCAAGACCTTGGGTCATTCAAAAATTTGGTGGTACAAGTGTCGGTAAATTCCCAGAGAAAATTGCAAATGAAATAGTTAAAGTCTACAGTAAAACGTATAATGTTGCTGTTGTTTGTTCTGCTCGTTCAACTGGTTTAAAAGTTGAAGGTACTACATCAAGATTATTAAAATGTGCTGAGATGGCACAGAATGATGAGGATTTCCTCACGGTTATTGAATTAATAAGAAATGATCATCTAGAGACAGCCACACGAAAGATCCATGATGTTGAAATTTTAAGTCAACTAAAACACGATATAAATCATGAGTGTGATTACGTTATTAAGTTGTTACATGCTGCCCAAATTATTGAAGAAGTTTCAGCACGTACTTTGGATATAATTATTAGTGTTGGTGAAAAATTAAGTTGCTTATATGTTACAGCGCTATTAAATGATAATAATGTACCAGCTGAATATGTTGATTTATCAAATGTTATTCCAGTGACATGTGAACCAAAATCGGAAAATGGAGGATCAGGATCGTTAAATGCAGACTTTTATAAAGATTTAGTAAAAAGGTTAAGAGAAGTTGTTTTATCTGCATATAATAATGGTACCAAAGTACCTGTTATTACTGGTTATTTTGGTAATGTCCCTGGTGGATTATTAAATGGAGTCGGAAGAGGTTACACTGATTTATGTGCTGCATTGACGGCTGTTGCTACAAATTCTGAAGAGTTACAAATCTGGAAAGAAGTTGATGGTATATTTACAGCTGATCCAAGGAAAGTACCAGAAGCACGATTATTGCCTGCTGTTACACCAGACGAAGCAGCGGAATTGACGTATTATGGCTCTGAAGTGATACATCCTTTTACAATGGAACAAGTAATTAATGCTAGAATTCCAATTAGAATTAAAAATGTTCAAAATCCAGAAGGAAATGGTACAATTGTGTATCCTGATAATCTAGGAATAAAAGATGGAGCAACACCACCTCATCCGCCACATGTTTTAGAAAAGATTTCTTCAAGTTATTTTTTGACTTTACAAAAAAGAAAGATTCCAACTGCTGTTACAACGAAATCAAATATTGTTGTTATAAATGTCCATTCAAACAAAAGAAGTTTATCTCATGGTTTCTTAGCAGGTATATTTGCTACGTTAAATAAACATAAATTAGTGGTTGATCTTATTTCGACCTCTGAAGTTCATGTTTCAATGGCCATACATCGTGATGGTGTACCTGAACATAATTTAAAAGAAGCAATTGAAGAATTAAGAAAAATAGGAACTATTGATGTTACAAGAAATTTATCAATTATTTCATTGATCGGTAAACAAATGAGAAGTCTTATTGGTATAGCCGGACAAATGTTTGCAACATTAGCACAACATCAAATTAATATTGAAATGATAAGTCAAGGCGCAAATGAAATAAACATTTCTTGTGTTATAAATCAGAAGGACGCTCTAAAGGCATTACAGGTTATTCATGCCAATTTATTAAAGATTCCTGATCTGAATGGTAATGATAATGTTAATGTTAATGGGACATCAGTACCTTCCAGCTCTGTGGCTGGCCCGATAAACTACTTGAAGTTGTCACACTCATGATTTTTTTGGTTCATAGAAAAAGATAAAGGATAATTACATATAGATTTGTCTAAAGAAAGACATTTAATTATAAATCAAAAGCATCTAATACCGAGATAACAGAAAGTGATTTTCGTTAAATAAAATTATTGTATCGTATATTAGTTTGGATCTGAACCTAACTGAATTATCAGGAAAAATGAACTGGCCTCATAAAACTAGAGAGAAGCAAAAATATGAATAAGAATTAACTTCGGTAATTGAAGAATTCTCAGCAGTATAGGCTCAAATTTCTATTCCAAAAATATTTCTCGAGTTCCGAATTTGCAAAGGTATTAAATCGTACTAATATTGATAAGTAGTAATGAGCATGTAGCATCCTCAATTTAATAAATGGAATAATTAGAAAGAGGATACTTGGACCTTTCTTTTCTACTTTAAAGTTTAAGTAAGAGAATTGATGTGTCAAGTATGTACAGTTATTTTATGACTGATAGTTATCGCCCATCTTCATGACTAAGTTTCGGTATGACCCATTACTATTATATGGAACAACTTCGGGTACCAAACTCGACCGATATGCTCTATGAATATGACCGATAACTTAATAATCTGAATGGCCGAAGGTAAAATGGCTGTACCATTTCTTCCTCTACCTGTAATTAATATTCTTCCAAAAATGAAAGAAGCGTAGGTGAGTATTACAATATTACATTACTATAATATATAATCATCTACTATACACAGATACATTATTAATAGAAAACATTAACATTAACATTAATAAATCGCAAATATATAGCTTATATATATTCTTTAAATAAATAAAGTCATGATCCTGAGTTGCAGTTGCTACTCTTAAAAGGCAAAAACCTGATCAGGAAGTTTAGAAACGGGTTTAGCCTTTTGAAATCCTTGGTCAACTGTAGCTTTCTTAATAGCAGCAACCATTGGAGGTGGGCCACAAATTAACACTTTAACATCATCTGAAGCAGTTGGTAAATTTGCTTCTAGAATATCAGGTGTAACGAAACCAACACCACCTTTCCAGCCCTTAGGAGCATTATTTAGCACATAATAAACTTTAATATTTGGATTTTTTGAAGTAATATCATCCAATTCTTCACGTAATAAAATGTCTTCTTCATTAACATTAGCATAAATTAAGTTGACCTTTGTTTTATCTTTGGGATTTCTGGCGATTGCTGTAATAATTTGATACATTGGAGTAATACCAGTACCACCAGCAACCATACCAAAGGCTTTCACCATATTTGGGGTATAATTGAAGAAGCCTTTAGGACCTCTTATTTTAGCGGTTTCTCCAATTTTCAAATTGTCAATGAACCTTGAAATATTACCTTGTGGGTAAACCTTGATAAGAAGATCAAAGTGACCTTTTTGTTCATCGGTGGAAGTAGGTGTATAAGATCTAACGATTTCTTTACCATTGATAACAGCACCGACCGAGACGTGCTGGCCAATTGGTAGTCCTAAGACATCATTAGGATTTGGTAATCCAAATCTGTATATGGCAGTATTGTGGGATATCACAATCCTTTCGATTAATGGGAAATCCTGAAATTCATCTGGTTTCAATACTTTTCGGGCTTTTGTAACGTAGAAGAAATAACCAGCAGATGCTATAATAGCAGCCCCAGCAGACACAACAGCAGCAAGTGGGATAATAGAGTGAGAAGATGTGTTCAAAGCTGAAGACATTTTTTGATTTAGATTAGATATGGTCTAACTTTTCGGGATATAAGAAGGTATTTATATACCAGATAGTTAGTTGAAGTGAAAAATCGACCGGGTACTTCATAGTACTGTTATGTACCAGCCAAGTGCCCGGGTCCGGAGATGCATTCATACTTCCTGATTGGTATAAAATATCCATATATACAAAATGAAGTTTTTTCTACAAATCCAGTGATTAAATCGAAAGTTTGCATCTCTCGCATATCCCGTAATCTTAGTATAAATACTCAATGAGGTTAGGTTCATTTTCTATCGCTGGCTGTAGTCATTCATGTTTGATCTAAATTTATTAGTTGTCTTTTGGAGTGAAACATCCGTACACATTCTTGTTTCTTTGCTCCACCTGCTGCAATCCTATCCGTCCATCTATCATGTCCTTTGATTTTAGTAAACTTACTCAGACCTTCCAGGACCTTAGTCATGAAGTTGGCTCTTCGTTTACTCCATTTGCCCAAAGAACTCAACGACTGATTCAGGAGAAATTGGGGAATGCCACTGATGTGGTAAGTGCCTATTTTGGCCACCATATTTATGTCTTAAAATACTAACCAATTTTTTAATAAGAGTGCTTTACCACAAGAATATCTGGAATTAGAACACCAAATTGATATTTTGAAATCAATTCATCAAAAACTTCTTTCAGTCACTTCTCAATATGAATCCGAGAGTTACGACTATCCTCCAAACCTACGTGAATCCTTTGCCGACCTATCCAAAACAGTCACGGAGAAAATCCATGGTCTATCTCAAGCCAAAAATACCGAAGATGCACGGGCTGTCCTAACTCAACAATCCAGCCCAGAGGCTCCGAAAACTTTGAATCATGCACTTTCAAGAGCTGCAGCTGGTGGTGCCAAAGCCCTTTCAGATACTTTTACATCTGAGCCACTAGCAACAGCTTTAGATAAGTTTTCACTTGCTGAATCAAAGATTGGTGACGCTAGATTAGCACAGGATCAGCTTATTAAATCCCATTTTAACAAGCCAGTTTCTGAATCTTTACGTGTTAACATTGGTGCTGCTTTAGCTGCCCGACGTAAAGTTGAGAATGCCCGTTTATCATATGACTCTCTAAGAGCTAAAATTGAATCTGCTAACTCTGAAAAGCAATCTCAAATTCAAGTCCAACTTGATGCTGCTGAAGACGAATTTGCAAATGCAACTGATGAAGCTGTTTCTGTTATGAGAAATGCTTTAGATAGTGCTGAGCCTTTGAAATCATTGGTTGAGTTCATTGGTGCACAATTGGCTTACCATCAAGCTTCTTATCAAATTTTACAAAGCTTGCTTCCTGACGTTGAAGCATTGAAAGAAGATCAAGAAAGTGAATTAGCTGCACATAGTGCTCTTTAGATTTTATTATAAGAAATGTAATTATGCGCTGTAGCTCCCATATTTATGCTTGTTTTATTTGGTTTGTTAGTTTACTCAAGCTCGTTCATCTATATGGTATAATATATTTGTAACGCTTTGTACTTTGGGTATTTTATTTTTAAACTTTAGTTGGATATTTATATTGATTAATATTATTAGTATATTATACTTATAGTTAGGATCATGAAGAATTATCAAACAATGGCAACTTGAAAAGAAATCAAAAGATGCTATGTAGTTACATGCATATGTTAATAACCCACGAAATTAGTTCATCTAGTAGTGCGAAAACGTAAGCTGAAATCGATACCTAATAAAGCACAAGAGATTATCTTCGCAACATTAGTTGTAGCAAAATTTATTCCTTGTGTAATTCATTTGTGTTACTAAGTCTGACTTATAATAATCTAAGAACCCGATGTCCCAATATTAATCTAATTAGTGCAATTAAAACCACCTTAAAGTATCTTTCTGAACTCAATTAATAATGTTATACTAAATTTAACAAATTTATCTAAGAAACAATTCCAATAATATTGATCTGCTCCGCTAATTCCGCTGGGTTGATCAAACTTCGCTAACCTCGCTAACCTCGCTGACTTCGCTATTTAGCTATTTAGCTATTTGGTATTATCATTTAATCCACCAATGCAATCGCAATTCTTCAAATAATAAAATTAACAGTTATATAAAAGACCAAGCTTCATTGTAGATCTTCTATTTTACCTTTCAATTGAAACCGGAGCCATAACCGGAGCCATCGCAGGTTGCGATTTAGCTGGTGTTGTGGTTAAAATTGGTTCTGATGTTACTAATATATTTATTGGCGATACTGGACTTGCATTAGTACATGGTTCAAATAAAGCTGGGCCAGATAACGGGTCCTTTGCACAATATACTGATGTTAAATCTAACGCATTTTTTAAATTGAAAGGTTTGAAGAGACCAGAATCTGATAGTATCCCAAGAGGTATTCCAACTACTTTTGAAGGTGCTTGTTCATTAAGAGCTGCTTTAATAACTGATATAATTAGTTTATTTATTAACTTGAGAGGATCATTCGGATTAAGTAAAACGAGTCCGGAGGAAGCAGAGAAATATATATTGATTTGGGGTGGTGCTTCTTCAACAGGAAAGATTGCAATTCAATTTGGTAAACTTATTGGATGGAAGGTCATCACATCAGCTTCTAAGAAGAATCACGCTGAATTGAAAGAAATAGGAGCGGATTTTGTTGCTGATTATCATGATTCCGATGTTGTTGAACAGATTAAAGCTATTGGTGGGGAGGATATAGTGTATGCTTTAGATTCAATTTCAATAGCAGATACTATTCAAGCAACTCATGATTCTGTTTCTTCAACAAAACCTGTTATTTTTGATAACTTATTTGGATTTGGATCTAATGACATTAAAAACCTTAAACCAAATGTCAGAGTTACACAAACCTTCGCATATTTTTCATCTGGTGATCCTTTTTACTTCAACAGAGTTGATAAGGTTTCAAATCCAGCACTTGCTGAATTTGTGAAAAATGCTCAACCAGCTGTTGCTAATGCTGTTAGTAAAGGATTAATTCAACATATTCCGATTAAAGTACTTCCAAATGGGTTGAATTCAATCAATGAAGGGTACTTATTATCCAAAGATAATAAGGTATCTAATGAAAAACTGGTCATCAGACCCTCTGACACAAAATGATAAGTATACGGTATAGTAAACATATAGACTACATATACCTAGTACATGTACCTATAAACATTTTTATACAATAAGTATTATATATATTACAAGCTACCATATGATAAAGTTAATAACATTAAAGTTTTCAAGTAATACATTCAAGGTATAGGTTATGCATATGCATATGCATTGCAGCTGCCTAATTGTTCCTCAATTGGGTTTCCACATATTGAGTTACTTCAGACCATCATTATATAAAAAAGGGTAAGAAAACTTATAAATATAAGAAGCAGTTCGGGATCATTCCCTTCTCTTTCTTATTTTTTTTTTTCTATAAAATTTTCAAACCCATTCATACTTAATTTTACTTTATTTATAGGATGAAAACCTCAACCTCAATAAACATAATATTTGGATGTATAATCTCCGCAATTATGTCACTTGAAAGTTGAAATAGCGACGATATTCACTCTACTCAGGTGTGAACAATTCGATTTCTAGCCCTCGTTATGCTAATAGTTATAATACCATAGCTACTATTATTGCCCCTATACCGTGACAGTTATATACATATATAACCTTATATACATTTTTTTATAGCCTTTGACAGCATAATTTCCCATAAAATAGTTATATATATATATATGGCAAATTTAAATTCAAAGCTTGTCAATTAGCTGGAAAATTATAATTAGCATTAACACTATCACAACGGCATCGCATAAGAATGGTTGTTGTTAATTTATAAAATAAACTTCAAAATTTGGCCAACCTCAAGAAGACAGCCCAGCCCGATCCCGCTAGTAGAAGATGTTAATGGACTCCATATGAAACTTCAATGTGTTTTAAGTGCTAAACCAGCTAAGACTGATCCAGAGGTTCCTGTGCTACACCGGCCTCACCAAGCTGAAAGTCTGTTGCATCACAATTGTGAATGATCTCTGGCTGGTAATGATTTTCGGTCATTAAGGCAATCCGTATTTTGTACCATCTATCGAGGTCCTATTTGTTACTGCTGAGAAAAATATACGCTTCAAATATCTTAGTTGTTATTATGAAGATCCTCGGATTCCTCTTGAGAAAGTTGAACGGTCTAGCAATCTGTCCGATTGATCTATTCGGCTCAAGACGGCTTTCCGCAATGTAGTTTAGTAGCCATACTTCCTTCCTTGCCGCTAGGTATAAATATTCCGAGGAATATTGTGGACTTTACCATTGCTGGTGACTGTGGAGTGGAGAAAGGGAAACAGACTTCTTAGATAAAGGTGGTCAGAAACACTGGTCTGATCAGTTACAATGCTAATGTCATGATATAAAATTTATTGAAAGAGTATACTTATGGGTAGAATATACATATATGTGTACGTAAGCTATTTATCCTTATCATTTTGTGTCAAAAGGTCTGACAACCAACTTTTCATTAGACACCTTATTATCTTTAGATGATAAAAGTCCTTCATTAATTGAATTCAATCCATTTGGAAGTACTCTAATCGGAATATGCTGAAAAGAACCATCATTAACAACTTTGGTGATAATTGGTTGAACCTTTTTAATAAATTTGACAATTTTAGGGTCGTAATTTGCCTCAAATCCAAATAAAGGTTCACCAGATATATATTCTATAGTTTGTGTAAGTTTGACATTTGGTTTAAGGTTTTTAATGCTATCAGATTTAAGTCTTAATAAGTTATCTAAAATAACAGGTTTTGTTGAAGAAACAGAATCATGAGTTGCTTGAATAGTATCTGCTATTGAAATTGAATCTAAAGCATACACTATATCCTCCCCACCAATAGCTTTAATCTGTTCAACAACATCGGAATCATGATAATCAACAACAAAATCCGCTCCTATTTCTTTCAATTCAGCGTGATTCTTCTTAGAAGCTGATGTGATGACCTTCCATCCAATAAGTTTACCAAATTGAATTGAAATCTGTCCTGTTGAAGAAGCACCACCCCAAATCAATATATATTTCTCTGCTTCCTCCGGACTCGTTTTACTTAATCCAAATGACCCTCCCATATGGTAAATCAAACTGATGAAAATAGTCGGCAATGAAATTCCTAATGAAGATGCGCCTTCAAAAGTAGTTGGAATACCTCTTGGAATATTATCAGATTCTGATCTCTTCAAACTATTCAATTTATAAAACATATGAGATTTAACTGCACCATACTGTGAAAAAGCTCCATTATTAGGCAAAAATTTATTCGAACCATGTATTTGGCCAAATCCCACATCACCAACAGAGACATGTGTAATTTCGGAACCAACTTTAACTACAACACCAGCTAGATCACTGCCTGAGATGGCACCGACTCCAGATAAACCATAAAATAGACTCTTCCAATCTGTGGGATTAATTGCCGCAGCTTCGATCTTAACAAGTATTTCATCAGATTTTATGGAAGGGATTGGAACTTCCTTAATGATGACGGAATCTGTTGCTGTAACGGCGGCTATTTGATGTGATGGAATCGACATTTGTGTATATTGATAGATACGTATTAGATGAATTTAAAAAGAAGTGCAACTTGGGCCTTTATAACTTTTATAAAGAATTTCGATGGCTTGGAGTAATTGATTGGGTATATAAACTTGCATTTTGCTTATTAATTGTATTCCAAATAAGCGGAGTTAGCGATGTTTGATCAACCCAGCGGAATTAGCGGATATTATTGCTTCCTTGTAAATGTAGTTAGATGAATTTGTTTTTAATTTATCGTAGCATTGTTAATATCAATGTGATACAGCCAGTTACTTTAAAGTTTAAGGTGGTTTTAATTACTTAGCTAGACTGGAATAACGACATCGGGTTCTTAGATTATTATAAGTCAAACATACAATTGCAATAAACAAATTACACAGCGAATAAATTACAAAATTAATCTCTCAAGCCTTAAGTGTCGACTTAAGTTTACATGTTTCCACCGCTAAATAAACTAATTTCATGATTTCAGAGTACATCTTTCCGTTTCATACAACATGATTATAAGCCACGTTCAAGATATTATATTAATATGACATAGCATCTTTTGATTTCTTTCCAAGTTGCAATTGTCTCATGTGATTTTAACTATATAGGGATAATATACTAATATTTATTAATATAAATATGATCACACCAATTGGCACCTTTATTACCTTTTTTGGAGGTGTCAGTTGGTTGACGCTCTATAAATATTCAACCAAAAGGAAAAAGTGTTGAAAATTGGTCTCAAAAGATCAAGAATGCAATCATACTATTATATGATATTCAACTTAAATAACAAGCTTCATGAGCTTGTGATGAACACAGTCAGTGAATATGCAGTTGGCGAAAACTCCGTATTACGCATCTTTTTCTTAGAAATCCAAAAATAAAAAGGGGGAACATTATGGCCAGCCATTGAATACTCTACCTGCTCTTAAAGGAGTTCATGATATTCCGTAGATGCTAGATATTATATTATAAATGATAATTTAAATCCAGTATTTAGTGTTGGCGACCATAACCCTATAAACGCCTACAACTCTAGATATATTTTTGGATCATCAGTCAATCCAATTATTAGTTACCAGTATACTCTGAGCTTCGAGACCCCATATTTTGAAATAGACATATTTTTAGGGGTTTCTCAATTTCTACACCGTGTCTATTGATACTAGTAGTTTCCTTAAGATATTATTGAAAAAGTCAGTCCACGAAGAGATTCCATATCAGAAATACAATTGAAAGACTACAATATTAATCAGAATCAGATCTAGAAGAGTAATGGTATAAAATCATTGCATAAATAATATATGCATTTGCAGGTCCCTTTTTATACGAGAAAATGGACAATTCAAAATAAATTGTCTGTGATGAAATAATCAGAATTGTGGAAAAGCAATATTTTCAGTAAATAATGAAAATTCGTCATTCTAAAGGCTTTAATAATAAAGATTACACGTTCGAAATCGATGAAGAAGATATCACGAAAAAATTTGAAAATGTGATCGTTTCTTCTATAACATTAACAATCTTAATAGAAACTCGAAAAAATCGCTTAGCGCTGACGATGAAAATTTAGAAGAAGGAGTTAAATTTAAACTCAGAAAGATAGTTATAATTATTAATAGAAATATGTTTTATTTCGCACTTGTAAATCCTTTGTAAGCTATATTGTAGACTTAAGCGCTTAAGTTTAGTTCATTTCGTTTATATTATTATTCATATTGGTTTAATATTTAGGGTGTCAGGGCCATAATTAGTTCTTCCACTGTATATATTAAAGAATATATATAGCTAGGCATAGCGCATGTTTGAGAAGAATTTTTTTTTTTTAACTTTTCATATATTTTCCAATTAAATTATATAACTAGAAACTATGTAAATTCTGAGGAAATCTCTACTATATATAGTGAAATCAAAACCTCTTTTTCTATTCTTCTTTCTTCTCTTCTCTTCTCTTCTCTTCTTATGAACCAAGACCACCTTAAAAGTAATTAATTTTTTTTTACTAGATTTTTTTTACTTTTTCAAGTTTTTAGATATTAGAATCCCCCAATCAATCTCATTTAATATTTGTGGTGGTGTCCCCGCAAATCTAATATTTTTTCTTTTTGATAAAAGCCCCATTTTTTTCTATATTGCTTTCTTTTGTATTTATAATCAATAATTTGATCCCTATTCTTTCGCTTCCTAACATCATCTTTTTTAGTATTCTTATTGTTGAGCAATCTTCAAATAGATGTAATATGTCGTCTTTACCTTGTTGACATAAACTACAAATATCAGATTTTTGCCACCATTGTTTTGCATTTTTATTATGAGTAACATATCCCAAGCTGAGCAAATGTATCCATTGTGTCTCCTCAGGGTGTTCCTTATATATTTCTTTGATAAATCCCAACCATTGCTTCCAATTTTCATCTTTTAGTTCTGGAATTAACTGCATCCATTTGTTCGGTTTCGATATTATTTATTTTGGTTCCAAGGACGCTCCCGACAAAGTGGAATTCTCCAGACCCAAGAAACTGCCTTGCTAGCTCAATCGGTAGAGCGTGTGACTCTTAAAAAGATGTTATCACAAGGTTGGGGGTTCGAGCCCCCCGTAGGGCTTTCTTTTTTTCCAATTTTGGAGCTCTGAGTAAATGCACGTTCTTTTTCCATATTCGGATTTCCCTCCTACTGACCCGAACAGGTTGAAATAAATATTTAATATTCCGCACTTGGATTAGTAGTAAACAGCCTTTTAAAGATGAGCATATTCCGCCCGACGTAGATGCACGGAACCCACTAAAATGCAGAAAAGCCCGTGGGGTTAATTTTATTAGTCACTCGAGCAGGTACCCGATATCGGAAGCCCCGGTTGTGCATGCTTACTGGTAACAGCTTGTAGATCGTACCCGATCCGTTCCGACAACTTAAGGACCTGGAGCAGATCCCGCCAATTGAAATTGCAAGTATAAAAGTTTGTGTTCTGTCGGATGATTCCTCCTTTTCTCATCTCCCCCATCCTTGGTTTCTTAACTATTGCACCATGTATCGATCAATTGTCTCCAGAAATACAGCTTCAACCTCCTTTTTGTTACGTGCTTTGGCTCGCCAGAACTCAACTTGGGCTAGTGTTAAATTAGGTCCCCCTGATGCAATTCTAGGAATCACTGAAAATTTCAAAAAGGACACTTTTGAAAAGAAGATTAATCTTGGTGTTGGTGCTTATAGAGATGACCAAGGTAAGCCATACGTTCTTGCTTCTGTTAAACAGGCAGAAAAGAACATTTTAGCAAAAAATTTGGATAAGGAATATGCCGGAATTACTGGTATTCCAGCTTTTACCAAGAAAGCCGCTGAATTGGCTTATGGTGCCGAATCTACTCCTTTATTAGAAAATAGATTGGCTATAACCCAAACCATCTCTGGAACTGGTGCTTTAAGAGTTGGTGCTGAATTCTTAAGTGCTTTTTACCCAAATAAAACAATTTTATTACCAAATCCTTCTTGGGCAAACCACAATGCTGTTTTCAAAGCTGCTGGCGTTGAACCTTTGAAATATAGGTATTATGATGATAAAACAATCTCTTTAGATTTTGAAGGTTTTGTTGATGATTTAGAAAAAGCTCCAAATGGAACTGCTGTTCTATTACATGCTTGTGCTCATAACCCAACTGGTGTTGACCCAACTCCTGAACAATGGAGAAAATTAAGTGAAGTTTTCAAAGCTAAAGGTCATTTCCCATTCTTTGATATGGCTTATCAAGGTTTTGCTTCCGGTGATGCTGCAAAAGATGCATATGCTGTAAGATACTTCGTTGAACAAGGTCATCAAGTTGCTTTATGCCAATCTTTTGCCAAAAATATGGGTTTATATGGTGAGAGAGTTGGCGCTTTCTCATTAGTTGCTGCATCTCCAGAAGAAAAAGCAAAGATTGAGTCTCAATTAAAGATCATTATTAGACCTTTATATTCAAATCCTCCAATTCATGGTGCTCGTATTGCGGCTGAAATTTTAAATGATCCATCTTTAACAAAACAATGGTTAGATGATGTTAAGGGAATGGCTGATCGTATGAATGGTGCAAGGTCTTTATTAAAACAAAATTTGGAAAAATTAGGTTCTAAAAAGAATTGGGATCATATTACAAGTCAAATTGGTATGTTTTGTTATACCGGTTTGAAACCAGAACAAGTTGATAGATTAGCAACTGAATTTAGTATCTATTTGACTAGAAATGGTAGAATTTCAATCGCTGGAATTACCACTGGTAATGTTGAATATTTAGCTCAATCTATTCATGAAGTTACAAAAGAGTAAATTTATTTTTAATATAATTAAATAAAATATAATATAATTATAATGAACCTATATTTGATAATTGAAACGTAGTAAAGTTTAAATGTCACCATTATACTTGTAAGTATCATATTAGAAGCTTGGAATTAATAATTAGCTTCATATATATTTACATATAATATTCTGTAAGATGGTAAATTTATAAAGGAATGTGTTGAAATTAATTAATAAACATAATTTTTACCATCACATTATAATTATTATATTATAAGGCCCTATATTAAATTGCCCCACAATTTTTCTACTGGTATGTAACATTTGAATTCTTATAATTAAGCTTTGATCATGTGGTAGCTATCCACTCCCCAGTCATTTTGTTACTTATAAATTCTAATAAATTCAAGATTGATTGCAATTTTTATAAGCTTAATTATTAGGGTATTGGAGCCAATTTGATGGCCTTATTATTATTGTACCAAAAAATCGCGATATCGTTTGGCCATGTTATATATAATTAATAACAATTGCAAGCTAATATGATCAGGTCATTCTTGCTGATTGGCTCATAATACAAGTAAGTGATTACCCTGCTATCTACCATTCCATTCCTAAAACGGTAAAACCTATAAATCCAATTCTCAGTTAAGTTACGTACCCCCGCTTACATATATCATTATTAGTCAAGCTTAGTGTTTAGTTCAAGCCCATCACATCAGCTTCCTTACTGTATCATAAAAATCCCTTAATATCCCAATGTCACTTTCTTCTTTACTTTAGAACACTGAAGATAATTCATGGCCGCCAAAACTTCCTGAAATTATGTGTTAACAATAAGGTTAATTTAACACAATCAGAAAAAGTCAAATTAAGTTATGAACGTCTTGAATTTCTTGGTGATTCTATTCTTAATCATTTAACAACTTTAATTTTATAACAAAGATTCCCTGATGCTAACAGTAAGAAGATCAAATATTGTTAATAATAAAACACTTGTAGATTGGGCACATTTATATGGATTTGAAAATCGAATAATAAGATTACCATTAAGTGTTGATCAAGACCATCATAATTCAAAAATTTATGCAGATTTGATAGAATCATATATCGGAGCGTTATTTCTTGAAGATAAATCATATGATAGAATTCAATCATGGTTGTATAAACTAATCTATAAGTGAAGAAAATACTGATGCGGGAAAACTTTTTGGAGTGGGTGTTTATATTGAAGATGAATATTTGGGGATAGGGAAAGGAAAAAATTTAAGAGAAGCCGAATTATCATCGGCAGAACATGCTTTAAAAAATCATAAATTACTAGAAAAGTATGCTGCACTTAAAATATCAGAAAGTAATACTCAATCTGTTATTGCAAGGAGAAAGAACGATGTTTCGAACTCAAAAATATCAAAAAACCAAAGTCTATCAAGCAACGTTAACGAAAATTCAGAAGATAGCTATATTTAGTAACAATAAAGAAAACGAAAAAGGAAATGAATATGAAAATTTGAATCAAATTAGACACATAGATGGTGTACCAAAACCTTTGGCTACTCAAATTCCTGATATTCAAATTGATCTGAAGACTAAGAATATTTTTTATAGCTATAGTGTATTACACCAAAATATATTTGTATATGGATACTAATTATTTCACTAATAAAGAGAATGATGATTACAGCAAATGTTTTAATTCTAGGTATTGGCGAAGCAAATACCAAGGGAGAACGAAAAGCCATAATGAAAATAAGCATCTAGCTTAGTTGGTCGGATCAAGCTATACTTATGGTAAAACTGGCAGAATTGTAGGTGTTCCTAAGAATACCGCGAGACGCATCTAGCTTCCTTGCAAGACATCTCGCACTGTAGAACACACAACCAAGTGATAGGAGATAAAGATATATTCGAATGGTCGTAGAGATCTAATAAGAATATTACAAAAAAGTACAACAAAAAAGATGTGATATTAGTCTGCTATGGAGAAGTTTTGTGGAAGGGTTATTTCAGAGGTGACAATCATAAAAGTATCATAAAGGGTAGAAATACCTTTTCAAGATTTTTAAGGTGTATTCTTGAACAGGAGAGTTCCCCTATTCTTATATAAAAAGAAATACAGTAGAAAAACAAATGGAACTATTATATTGGCACACGAGCTTTCAGACCTAAATCCCATTGAAAACCGTTTGGCACAGGCTCATAAATAACCCGACAAAAATTACTCAAAGTTCGCTATAATGAAAGATAGACTCAAGAACTCAAGGCTCGTCTTTCAGTAGTATTGTTAGAGTTATGGGGCTAGCTAGATCAATCACTTCTCGATGGCTCCTCGTATGCTCATCATAACCGAGTCTATGGCACTAAAAGTAGCCGTAGTACCAAAAGGAGGGAAATTTTACTACTACAATTGTCTTCAGTGATGCTTAGAGAGGTTAGAGAATATTATTTATATTTTATTTAGTAATATTTCCTTGAGAATTGCTTCTTTATTCAAGATTTTATGTCTATAAATTTTATGTTTTTTCGGAGTGATGCAAGAAACTTGCATAACCCATCGACACCTACTGTATATAAATATTTACTTATACATACTCATACGTTCAAATTGACCTTTACATTTAACATGGCTGCTCCCATATGTTAGATTTGTAAGTCTTACCAGGCCATCTAATGGCACATATGTAACATATGTATAGCGCAATCCTTTGACCCAATCGGTGTTTGGATGTTTACGATTGCTACAAGTATGCCATATCCCATTTTTATTAAAATTGTATGATATCACTGAACCGTTACACATTCAAATCTCTTAAATACTCTATTTCACTTTCTTCTTCACTTCGGACTCTAATTTTACCAAGAATGTCGCATAAATTTCCTATCACAAAATCTACAGCTGAATGGAAAGCTAAGCTATCACCTCAACAATTTGCAGTTTTAAGAGAAAGCAATACTGAGAGACCATTCTCAAAAGATTACATCGATTTTAATAAATCTAAAGAACAAGGTATCTTCAATTGTGCTGGTTGTGGTAATCCACTATATAAGTCAAGTACAAAATTTGATGCTCATTGTGGTTGGCCTGCTTTTTATGAAGCGATTCCAGGATCAATAAAATTAACCAAAGATGGTTCCCTTGGTATGGAAAGAATCGAAATGGCTTGTGATCAATGTGGCGGGCATTTAGGTCATGTTTTTAAGGGTGAAGGCTTTAATACACCTACTAATGAAAGGCATTGTGTTAACTTAGTTAGTTTGAAGTTTAAGCCAGATGATGAACAAATTTAAAATGATATAAATTAGTAGGAAAAGATTGAAATTAAACTATAGAAGTAGACATAGAATAGGAATATTAATATGGATATATGTCTAATCCAACTTTGCAATTGCAATTATAGCACATCTGCCTGATCTAGAACGCCATATTAATACTTATAATTTTAATATTTCAGTAATAATATTAATAACATAATGTGTATATAATTCTATATTGATCATGAATAGCACCAAATATCCTTTAAAACTCACTCCCATTTTATACCTTTTTTTTTTCTCTCCAAGGTCAATGATCAATTGGTAGTTTATCAATTGCAAGTAGACGAAAGACTTCATGGATAGGAGGATTCAGTAAACCGTGCTTTTTCCTTTGTCAACAATATTATTGTTCATACAAAATCATCAATTAAACCTATAAAAAATCAATTTAAATTGAAAATCTTGAGAAACGCATATAGATCAAACAATTAATAGATCCAACATTTTTATAACATGACGTCACTGATTAAATTGTGGGGAAATACAGAATCAATTCGCCTCAGAAGAGACACTAATTCGTAGTGATGCACCAATATCTGTCGCGCTATTGTCGAAGACTTATTAAAGGAACTCAATGGTGATACAAATAAAAAAATTGAAAAAATAGTGGCGATTGATCACTCATATAATTGATTTCCTTCTACATATTCTATTCAAGACTCCTGAGAAGTTGATGGCTCCCACCTGATTTATGGATATGCATAGCTCTTTATATAGTACATGTATTATTTAATTTTTACAATTTATTGATTTAGTTCAACTCACAACGGTCTAGCACATGTCTGTAGGAACCTATAGCTATATGTTATAGCAAAATCTTTCATATAAATTTATAAAAGCTTGGACATGTTAGCTACGGTATTTGTAAGGAACACAATATTAATGTCCATGCTAATAATTTATAATTACGATCGTGAAGTTGAAATAGTTTTGTAGTTTATATTCTAATTGATCTGAAAATTAATTAATTAATTAATTAACTATAACCTTACATGTATAAAATCTGTTCTAAATACAGCTAATTAATTATACCAATATTTTTGGTATAAAATAAATAAATAGAGTATTAATATTAATCAATTATATGATAAATTCATTATAAATAATGTGCGCTGAAAGAATCATATCGTAATCATGTTCTTAAAATTCATTGAAGATATAAAAATAGAAAAATAAAAATAAAAATAAGCCAATTGTAACTGCAAAATGTTTTAAAATCATAGATAAAGCAAGTCATATAATAAATAAATAATTGCAAATATAAAATAAACAAATAAATAAATAAAAATTCCTATGACCAAATTCAAAGATCTTATTCCCTACAATTAATAATCCCAACCTAATTAAATAGACTTAATTTATATTTTTCCTTTTATTTGTGTGGGGTTTCGATGATTAATAACCATCAATAACAATATATTTATTTAAATTTCTAACAATTGAGTTTGTAGTTTTAAATTTTCCGACATGAAATCCAATACTAAAACTTATGCCAATTCCAATAATTAAAGATAAAGTTGACATAATTATTAATGATGATGATATTGATGAAAACGAATTATTTTTATTTGAGTCATCATTTGAATCATTAACTTTTTTATTTTTATTTATAGATTTATTATAATAAGATTCTTTTTCTGAATTTATTGATGATAATTTTTTTGTTTTCTTATCTTTGTGTGAATGTTTATGTGTTTTTAAATATTTGGAAATTGAATTTGAAGTTGAAGTTGAAGTTGAAGTTGATCTTGAAGCAGACCTCGATCTCGATCTCTTTTGTTTTCTTGGATGAAATTTAGATTCATAGTCACTAGTATTATAATTATCATTTAGTCTATCTTTATTTAAAAAAGGAGGTTCTTTAACAATTGACAAACATTCTGGTTCTTTCCCCTTATGATTATAACTTATAGAACTAGAATTAGAACCAGAACCAGAATTATTAAAAGTGCTAATATTTTGTTTTAAATTATAGCTATTTGAAAGACCACAGGTGTTTAGATTTTTATCATTTCCTGATAATATTGTTGTTAATGATACATCTAATCCTTTTGGGAAAGTGTTTAAGGAAGTGATACCAATAGTATTTGAGCCTAAAGAAGAGGAGGAAAAAGAAGAAGAAGAAGAAGAAGATAAGACATCATTTCCAACTCCAATTTCAATATTAGGAATACTATTATTATTATTAAGGATTATATTTGAGGAAGATGTGTTATCATCAACATCTATCCAGGAATCTATTAAATTAAAAAGGAGAGGGATGAGTTAATTAATTGCATATTTAAGAACGCGATAAGACATTATATTTACTTACTACCCAAAGGTGAGTCCACATCATCAAATGGAACAACTGAGTCCACAGAAGATCCCAAACCATCCTCTCTCATAATTTCTTGTTTCCAGTCCTGTGAATAGTTCTGCATTTGTTAAAAATGAGTAGTAAAAAAGAGGAGAAGATCCGGTTATATACCGAATTTAGTGTTACCCTACCGTGTATGAGCTTTTTTGATGTTTAAATTTGAAACCAAAAAAGTCCAAAAGATTTTATAAAAACCAAAACTGAAAAAAAATAGAAATATAAGATATTTTATAACAGTTGATAAATCTGAGGGAATTAAAAATGAACACTTATTAATTATTATCATTGCTTTGACATCATTAGGTCTTATCATTAAAGATTTATTAGATGAATAGTAATCTGAAATATATGATAATTCTAATAGATAAAATCCATTAATTATAATTGGTTCTAATGAGAAATCTATTGGTTGTGAAGCAGGCCAACAAATTCTAATTTCATATTCATCATCATTTCCATATTCATTATCATTATCATTACCATTATTGTTATTAAAATCAATATCGATTCTATAATATCTTGTACGTTGTAAATCTAACATTGGATGAAAAGTTTCAATTAATCGGTTGTTTTCTTCTTGTAGGTTTAGTACTGGTAATTCATATAATTTTATATGACTGTTCAAAGCTGATTTTTCTGTAAATGAATCATATCTGATCCTTATATTTTCAGTATTTCCAAGGACAAGTAAAAATAAAAAATGAAGAATTGTTAAAAATTGTAGTTGTTTCATTTCCATATATTTATAAGTATTGTAGTTGGTTGAAGTAAAAAGGAATGAAGAAAATTTAAAAGTTGCAACTCCAATCAACTCAACTTACACATCATCAAATATTTATAATCATGGAATTGGTATGTTTTAACAACAACCACCAAAATCAAAACGATATTAATTAATTAATTAATTAACTGAGTAAACTATGATTCATATAGCTCCCCGAAAAAGTGGAAAATAAAGTCGATGTACTTTGGGAAGATCAACAACGAATCAATCAATTTTCCAAATTATATTCCAAAATTACAGTATTAAAAAATGATTTATCACAACAAGAAAAAGAAAAAGAATATATTGATGATGTTTCATTAGAATTAGAATTAGTTGATGAAGATGAATCAGTTCAGTAAGCTTTTAAGTATTTAATACACTTACAAAACTACATTATTAACTTCAAATATATAGATATAAACTGGGTGATACGTTTATTTACCTTCCACAATCTGAAGTTATGGAAAGATTGGAAAAAGAATCTGAAGTAGTAAACTCAGAAATTGAAGAATTGAATGAAAAAATCTCAGATATTAATACAGAAATGATCAAATTAAAGGCTGCTTTATATTCAAAATTTGGAGACTCAATAAGATTAGAAAAATAAATAAATTAATTATTAATTATACTTATTAAATATTTAAAATGTTGATTATATTCTTATATTACATACACATTACATTATTGGTTATATCTGTAAACAACTTTTGGTTTAACCGTCATTAATTCTAAAAGCAACCATTTTTCTACTTTTCATTATCCTTTATAATGTTGATCAAACAACAATTTAAACTATAGCTGTAGCTATTGGAAGAGCTGAAACATTTGGAACAGCCGAATCTATTGGAAGAGCTCCAATCATCTCCGCAATTTCATCTCCAGTGACAGGACCAGTTCTAAGAATTCCAGTTTCAACAGGTACTTCACCAATAGTGTAATCACCATTAGCGATGCTGACAACCTGATCACGTTCAATAAAGAATGGGAATTCTGTACTGTTCAAACCAGCAATCAAATCAATAGAATCAGCAGGAATTTGAAAAGCAAGGCCTCTAAGTGTTGAATGATATTCATATTTGATTTCTGAACCGGTGATGCTTTTGATGGCCTCAAGAACAGCATCGAAAACAGCGTCAGGAACATTTTTGTCATCGAAGTATAAAATATAAGCTTCGGTTGCTATCAAATATTTACAGTTAGTTTTATAATTCTCATCAAATATGAAGGTTAATACGGCTTACGGACTGGGATAGGAGAAGAAAGGACTCCAAAGGCGCTGGCGAGGGCGAAAGTGGCAATTTGAGTAAACTTCATTTTAATTTTTAAATTCTAGTTGGAAGAAGAAGAAAAAAATGGAGAGAATATGTTTATATTTATATTTCTCTTTAAGCGGAGAAGCGATAAGAGTAAGAATAAGAATATGTGAATTTACAAGTGCTTTCCTTTATGAGAACAAACATAAATTATACACTTTATTTTTACTAGTGACATCACGTGAAATGTTGAAAATGGAGAAAGAAAAAAATTCCAAAAAAGGGCTCAACCGGGAATTGAACCCGGGACCTCTCGCAAACTTTTACAAGTACTTAGAGTTAAATGCCCTAAGCGAGAATTATACCACTAAACCATCGAGCCAATTTCATGGCTGTGGAAATGTGTAATAGTACCAGTCCACCAAAATATACGAAACACCTGACATTTTATTATGTAAATTTTCATACACCAAAATGATTGTGGACACAAACAAATATCATCCATTTAATAGTTGAATAAAATTTAATAGAATAAAGATGAGCAAAAGATCCCCAATCGCACTTGACGATTTAACAGCAAATAATGTTGGTATATTGAAGCAAATTAACAAAGTTACGTTGCCGATGACTTATCCTGATTCGTGGTATAAGGAGTCTTTAACTCTCACTGATGGTTTGGTTAAACTTGGTATGAAATGATATATATACAAAAATACCAATAAATTATAAAAATGAAAACTAATTATCTTTTTTTATCTAGCTTACTTTAATGAAATTCCAGTTGGTGCAATACGGTGCGAACTTCAAGTTCCTCAACAACATACTGTACCATCAAAAATTTATATTATGACTTTAGCTGTTTTATCACCATATAGAAATTATGGAATTGGTACAAAATTACTTGATTATGTTATTAATAATGCTAAAAAGATTTTCATTCATGAAATATATGTTCATGTTTGGATTAAAAATGAAGAAGCTATTGAATGGTATTTAAAAAGAGGTTTTAAAAAAAATGAAATTATCAAAAATTATTATAAAAAATTAGATAATAGTGATGCTATTGTATTAACTTTGGAATTTTGAAAAATCAAATATCATAGTTATTATTGCTTATATTTACAATTGCAAGTTTCTGTGTAGTAATTAAATTTAAATCTAAATCTATTCTAAATATTATACCTATTCATCAATTATAATCACTCCATTATCATAATGAGACTTAACTTCATCTTTCCCATTGTTATTCAATTTCTTATCTATTTCATCTTTCTCATTCAATTGTTCTTTTATCTTCTTTTTCTTCTCTTTTTCGTCTTTAAAACTCAAAAGTAATTTCAATTCACCTCTAAACCAAGCGACGATCAAAGTACTAAAAGCAATTGATGGGCATAAATATAATAGAGCAGGTTGACCATGTTCTGAAAAATGCATAACAATAATTGTTAAAGTTAAACCAAATACATATGAAATTACACCTGTTATGAAGTAAGTTTTGGGAAATTTTCTTGAATAATGGAAACTTAATTTTTCATTTTGATTATAAAATTTCCAAGCATCAAATCTTAAACAAACACTTAAAAACATTGAAGGAACAACAATATCTCCAAGCCCTAATAATGAACTTGGATGATTATGATAATCATTAACAACTGTTTCATTTTTATAATAAGGTCTTGGAATTGTGATTTTACCAGGTAATTCAAGTTCTTTTGATGTTGCAACGGTAATCATTACTGTTGTACCAAATACAAAATAAATATCATATAAAAATAATCCAAAGAATAATATAAAAGCAGTTTTAAAATTTGATAATTTAAGAATTCTTCCAGTATAAATTGCAATTGATAATGTAATTAGATTTAAAATAAACCAATTATTTCCATCTATTGAATATAAATATATAATAAATAATGATATTGGTGTACCGATGATGCCAGTTAATGAAATATAAAGATTATTAATTTGATCTTTTGGTTCAATAATTAATGGCAAGTTTTCTTCTTTTTTCTTTTTATCATTTTCATTTTCATCATTTTCATTTTCATCATTTTCATTTTCATCATTTTCATTTTCATCAGTTTCAGTTTCAGTTTCAATTTCTTCCTCAAATTGATCATCTTCAAGTTCAGTTTTAGAAAAACCTGTTCCAAAAGATGGATCTTCAGAAAATGTGAGCCTATAAATAGGCACAGTAAATCCACCAAATCTTCTTAAAGTACCTTGAATAATATTTGAAAAATTACTAACCATACCAAGGAATCCCCAACCAGATGTATAAAATTTGAAAAAATAATTAATATAAGCAACAATATTGAGGTATTTGATTGAATAGAACAAAGTAACTATTGAAATAGCACTGTAAATTGGAAAAAACAAAGCTTGTTTTTCTTCTATTTTAACACTTGAGATTCCACGATTATTAATATTTAAATATGACAAATCATCAGGATGAAATAGAGAAGAATTTAAATCAGGTTTTAAAGAATTAACAGGTTTTGTAAATGATGAATAACTTATCAATATTAGTACAATAGTAGCAGTTGAAATCATTAAAAAATGAGTTATGAAAACTGGTTGTATATTTAAATTGATTTTAAAATATTTTAATAAAAAATCATTTAAAGTATTTAAATTTGTTTCTCCTGTGATGAAATTTGTTATTGAAGTTGTGAAATCATTTAAATAATCTGCAACTGTTAAAGTATCACCAGTGGTGTTGGTGAAGTTCATGATGTTTCTCGTTACAAGTTTTTGGGGAATTATGACAATTAAATAAAAAGAAGAAGAAGAAAGTTACGACCACAATGGGGAAGAAAGGATGTTAGTCAATAACCTTTTTTAATTATAAACTCTAATTCTATTCGGCACTGAATGGTCACATACTTTGTTAACTATCCATATCAATAGTTGGTCATGAATAGAATTGTTTGTGAAGAAAACTAATAGTTTTAAAGTATATATATATATAATATCGAAATCAATACAATTATAGCCTGGATTGTTTATTATCGTTATGAATAACTTTCAATTTCGAATGATATCGATCATCAAATAATCCTTGGTACGCAAAACCAACTATATCATTATTGGTTAATCATCCTATTAATTGCAATATAAATGGTAAAGCAGTATAATATTAGTGATAATACACATCAAAGAAATATAAGTTATAACTATTAAAACATGATTGCGTATACCATTCATCACACAGGTTCTATAGGTTGCACTGCGACAGGGTCCACAGGGTCCAAAGGTTAGATGATCGTTCCATGAGAAGTTTGCTGTTGTAAATTGTATCAAATTAATTTCTAATATATCCACTAAATTTATCTTTTCACTTGCTAAAGTAATCTCGCACTTTTGCCATCCTAGGAATATCCAACATTTGGAATCTCCTTGGCATTTTGGTTTTATTTGATGAAAAATATCCGTGGTGATATTGTGAAGAGATACTTTTATAGGTTATACTAAAGCGATGATAGAACCAAGAATAAGAGTAACAACACCAACCGTAGACCAAATCCTTCGTTCATCGGATACCGGATCAGGAGGATCGAACAAACCAGGCCCAAATATATCATCTATCTTCATATTTTCCAATTTTTTTGTTAGTTGCTCTGATGATGATGAAAATGATGATACGTTATTATTAAATATGTCTATTTATATTGCAACTTGTGTGTTAATATTTATATTTACCTATATTTATATTTTATAACTTAACATACCATTATTTTTTGAATATAATAATATCAGCACAATAATAAAGGTTATGCTAAGCAATATTTTCTGATGAGATATAGAAAAAATATTAATAATTCTGTTATTTATAGTCTTCATTATCATTATTATCCTCATTGAAAGTGTTATTGGTTAAATATATATACGGTCTGAAATATACCATACTGTATAATGAGAAAGGCGTATATCTGAGTCCTTACTAGATTCCCTTTTTTTTCCTTTTTACTCGAACAATATCTCTCAGACACAAAAGAGACAAAAACATTTTAAAAGTTATTGTTTATACCTTTTAAAATAACCCTAAAACTGACATTATTTGATTTCAATATACTTCCGAGTATTTCGAAAACCTGTGTTCAAACGACGATCTTCCCCAAATAATACTTTTATTTTTTTGATCCAAAGACATTTTTATTCGATATGAGTTATAGAGGAAACAGAAGAGGAGGCTCTAACAATCATTATCATAATAACAACAATAATAGTCATTCAAATTATAACGATGGAGGATTTAACAATAATTCGAGTTATAATGATACCGGATATAGCAATAATGGGAATAGATCGGGTAACGGTTACAATAATTACAACCAAAATCATAACACTGGAAATTATAATGGAAATTATAATGGAAATTATAATGGAAATGGAAATGGAAGCAAGAAAGTTGAAATTGAAATTAGGGGATGGAATAATGCTTCAAAAGAAGAATTGATTTCTTTTTTATACCGAAAGTCAAAGGTTCAAATTAATGATGTAAGTATATAAATCAAGAATTAAAAAATATAAAAAAAGAAGAAGAAGAAGAAACTAATGATAATTGCTAAAGGCATACACTTCAGGTGATTTAATAATTGCAAATGTCAAACCAAATGAAGCACATATTTTAATTGGTTGGAATGGTATTCGATTTGCAAAGCAATCACTTCAAATTAAAATCAATAATTCAACACAATCACAATCACAATCACAACCAGGGACAAATAATAATACAACGATGAAAGCAATTGAATTATTTACAACAATTGTAAAACAACGTTTTAATCCAGAATTAAAATTATTAGATTTAACAAATTTAAGATCTGATTCATTATTAGCATCAAATGGATTATTTGATACTGAATCGAGATCATTAAAAACTTTTCCAGCATTGATTAAAATTGCATCTGATTTAATTAATACAGAAGGTGGTAATTTAAAAGTTGAAAGTGTTAATCTTTCAAATAATCAATTTGATGATTTAAATGTTTTAGTTACATTATCAACAACATTTCCAAAATTAAAGAATTTAAGTCTTGAAAATAATAATATTTCTAAAGTTTTAAATTTAAGTATTTTTAAACATAAATGGAAGAATTTAAGAGAATTAATTGTTAGTGGGAATCCATTTACAACAGTTAGAACGGTTGATGAATATAAAAATGAAATTTTAAAAATATTTCCAAAATTAATTCTATTAGATGGATTAATAGTAAGAGATGAATTAGAATTAGAAAAATCATTAAATATTTGTTATGGTCTTTTTAAATCATCAACCACAAATAAGAATTTTTTTGAAAATGAAGATATCAAAGGATTATCAATTAATTTTTTGAATACATTTTTTCAATTATTTGATAATAATAGAGAAGAATTAGTTTTAAATTCAGGAGTTTATAATAATTCTTCAATTGTTTCATTGAATTTAGATTCAATGTCACCAAGATTACCAATTGAAGATGTTAATAGTAATAATGGTAATTGGTCAAGATATATCCCACTTTCAAGAAACTTGACAAGAATCACTAGTGTTGATGGACGAAATTCCAAATTAGCAAACGGAGTGACATCGATATCCCAGCTTTTTTCTAAGATTCCCAAAACTCAACATAATTTTGCGCTGGACGATAATGAGAACCGATTTTGTATTGAAGCATGGAGGATTGGGAATAATGGGATGATAATTTCGATGCATGGTAGTTTTAAGGAAGAGAATCCTGGAAATGCAACCACAAACACATTTGGTAGCCGAAGGGGAGGATTTAACAAGAACAATAACGATAATAGGAACAATAAGAATAAACAGAGTTTGGGACCGATCGAACGCAGTTTTGATAGACTTTTTGTGTTGGGGATCGATGGAAACGGAAATATGGTGATTGTTTCGGAAATGATTACGGTACGCGGATATTGTGGGGCCGAGGCGTGGCAGGCATCCGAACGGGCACCCGAACAGGCACCCGAACAGGCACCCGAACAGGCACAAATGGAGGCATTTGTACGCGAATTGCGCGAATACACGCATCTTGCGGACGGATACGTGCGAATTCTGGCGGAAGAGAGCCATTTCAACCTGCCGGATGCCATCGCCAAATTCGAAGCCAACAAAGCCAATTTGCCAGCCGATGCGTTCGTATAGTATAATTATTATTTTTGGTGGTTTCACCGCATGTTCCTCTGCAGGGATGCGCCGATATGCATGCAACAGTGCAGATGACTCTGGTGCAAAATTTTCTCTTTACGTAACGTGTTATGTCATCTTTCAGCCTCCAAGCCTGCATGAATCTTAATCTTAAGCGGTGGGCTGAAGTGTTAACATCCAAATAAATATGACTACGAATTATAAATACAAAGTCAAATCTCTTATAAGTTTCTTCTTTTCTCCAAAAACAAAATGAAATCTACAACTCCAACTTCTTCTCTTTCTTCCACATCTTCCGCCATATCCTCCGCCTCTTCCGCTTTATCCATCGAGGATCTTATGACAACGACGACTATCGGCACTAAAACTGCAAAGCCATCTTCTGCTTCCAAGACATCCGATCTTGATTACAAACTGCAACTGGTTTCTGGTTTAATTGATTCAACTGTTATTTTACTCGAAACATTATGGCCAAAACAACAAGATTCAAAAAGTTCCTCTTCTCCTTCCCTTTTATGGTTTGTAAGTGAGACTTTAAGACGTTCAAAATCTTCCTACTCAACCTTACAAGTTGCCTTATACTATTTAATACTATTGAAACCAAAAATACTATCAATAACACAATTGGAAACTGCCACCCCAAATTGTTTATTAGATTGCCCGAGGAGAACATTTTTAACAAGTCTTATCGTATCAGCAAAATATTTACAAGACCAAACTTACTCATTAAAATCTTGGAGCCGTATAACTGGTTTAAGATTGAAAGAAATTAAAAATTATGAATTACAATTTTTAAAAGCAATAAAATATGATTTATACATTAAAAAAGATGTTTATGATAAATGGAGTTCTTTGTTACTAAAATCGGCAAATCCAATTTATCATAATCTTAAACAATTACAAAAATCTCAATCACAATTACAATTACAATTGCAATCTCAAGTACAACCACAACAAAAAGTTAAAATTTACTCTCCAAGGAAAGATTTATATTGGTGGCGTTGGATTATATTAAATCTTCAGCCTGGGTGCATTCTTGATCCAAAGAGTATTAATTCAATAATTCATAATCATAATAATAGCATTAATGAAAATGCCACTAAAAAAAGATCATCTGAATCATTAGATAATTATAATCACAATGATACTATAAATACCAAAAAGCAAAGGACCGAAGCGGATTCTGAATCCGAACCAAAAACTAACGTTAACTCTGAATCAAAAAGAATATCAATCGATGATTTAATTCATTAGTTATCTTTATTAATAATATAAATTATTCATTTTTAATGTATTTTAGTCATTACTCATTTCATTTACTCAGTTTAATCATTTACTCATTCATTATTTATTATCCATCATTTAAGTTAGTCATTACTCATTAGTCATAAATATTTGTCGAAGCGATTTTAATAGATTTTATTTGCTTTTTCATCATTTTTAGTACTATGTAGTATTCTAGATGTATTTATTATTTTATATTTATGGTGTGTTTCAGGTATTATGTTTAGTAAGATAAGAAAAACGACTATTATAATCAATCATAATTAAACACAGCTATAGTATAGGCCTATATTTCGGTGATGTCTTTGACTCGTTATTCATTTGAATTACTCCGGAGCAGTTAACATATATGATTTGTCATATTTAGTTAATACAATATGCTATTTATTTTAATAATCATGTTTCATTGTGTTGTCTATATTAAGATAAGGTAAAACGACTATTATAATTAATTATAATTATGATATTTATCGGTAACCAATATTAATGCTAATATATGTATGGGGCTTAAATTTAGAGATGCAACGCGACGCGACATGACCACGGCACCTGTACCAGTACCTGTTGTTCTGAAGTATGCTGATGAAGGTTTATATACATCAATTTATATTACAAATTTATCAATGTCATATGCTAATTTTACCTTCTAAAATGTCATAAATTTTTTGTTCAACTGACTCCAAAACCTGACCTTCGTAATATTCCATATCTTTCCGGGGAACTTTCCCCAAAACATATGCAGCAACATCTTTTGATAATCTTGAAGTTGGTCTATCAATGCCAACACCTAATTTCCAAAAATCTTCACCCATATATTGTTTAATTGAAAGTAAACCTTTATGACCACGTAGACTAACTTCTGGTTTCCTCAGTTGAATTTTCCCAATTGGTATTTGTAAATCATCATATAATATTAATAAATGCGGTTTATAGCCTTCATTTATTGTTGGATCATTTTTTAATCTTTGCCATAGTTTTGAAACTGGTTTGCCACTAATATTCATAAAACAGTCAGTTTGAAACAAAATACATTTATCAGACAAAAATTTTGATTCCAGCGGAATTGTAAATTTCCCATCATTTGTCCATTTTTTATTAACTAGGAAAGGTCCACACCCCCATTGCTTCGACAATAAATTTGTCATCAAGTGACCAATATTATGTCGTGTTCCATTATATAATGTGCCTGGATTGCCCACACTAGCAATAACCAAGAATGGTCCAAGTTTATTAGACATATGAAGGAAAAAGGTGATTACCGAAACGATGATTGGAACATTAACGTGGTGAGACCGTATATCACATCACGGCGCAGTACTTTACAGTCCTAGCAGTTGCATATTATAAATTTTTTATTTTCCTTATTATTCGAATTCATCATTAATAGGCACCGGTTGCATTTTTTTACATGAAAAAATACTTTAAAATCTGCACAGTAATGACGCAAAACTCCGAGCCTCTCAGCACAATTTTTCGCACTTGACCTTATTTACAACAGTTTACTTACAATTAACGCATTTTACCTTATTTTTCAGCTACAGTGAAATTGATCCGAATTATGTATTTATTATTAAATTCCGGAATTTCTTGAATTTACTCAACCAAATCCCCAATATATTGGTACTTCCGGATGAACAACGCCTCCCACTCCTTTAACGATTTGGTTTCGGAATCGGTAAGATCATCCAACTTATCAATCGGTTCACTTATCGGAGTTATCACTGAAGGATCAAAACTGTTTTTCGCCAAACCTCTTGAAGCATCATTCCCAGCAAAATTGGCATACGGACCTTTGGGTCCGTAAAAGTTCTTACCAGCTGTAACATCATAAATCTTACCACAAACAGCAATGAAAACTCTTGGATCTATCACCCCATTATATTTTTTCAATTCTTGTCTTGTTAAATTTCCAAGTACAATTGGTTCTAATTCTGTATTATCTTGACCTTTAGCATTAAAATTTGGTTCTGTTGTTTTCACTTTTGGAAATAAAACTCGTTTGATCACAAAAGCACTAAGGATGATGACTATTACGGGTTGAATGATAGTTTTTAAATCATAATCTGACATTTTTGTGTTTAAGTTCGTTACTTGCTTGTAATTCGGAGATATCAGGTGAGGGGATTTTGAAAAGAGGAAAAAGAGTAGATTATGAGACTAATCCATGATCATTTTGAGATGTTGTTGGGTTGTTTTGGAGGTTTATTAATATGCACGTGATATCGGATCTTTTCAACGAATTTAGAAATACTATGACCAATACGGAAATATAAAGCCAGTAAATTTAAACCATATGAAGCGGACTATAAAGTAGACCATGAATGGCATGAAATAAACCATGAGAGATAGACCTCGGAGATCTCTATCCTTTAAATGCTTATATTGCTAGTAAATGTAAAAGATTTATACGTGGACCTATAAACGTACTTAACACACTGGGAATAATCACTGTACCAACTTTTTTGACTCCTGGTATAATAAATCAGCAACTTTATCCAATTCTTTCTGTGCCAATTCCCAATTATTCTGATAAATTGCATCCCGAACACTTGGAAATGTCCCCCATTCCCAATCATTTTTATTATTATCCGTTATAGATATAGGTGGATATTGTTGGGGGCCAAATAATATATTTTTAAACCATGATCTACCTGGTAAACCTTCTTCAATTAAAAATGCTTTATCAATTGCTGCAAGACCATCATTCCATTTTAATCTCTTCTCTGTTACTAAACTTGGTTCTAAATTTGAATTTGCTATAATTATTTCATGCCATGCTTTAATCCAATTATCAAATCTAGCACCTGCCATTGTAAATGCTTTAATTGATGCGATTATATTACTAGTTGATAACAGTCTTTGATTATTATCCCACGATGGTTGAATTGATGCATAATTTTTTAAATCATCAACATAAGATTCTAATCCATTACAATAATCGTTTAAATTAAAAGGAATTATTGGTTCATCAGAATATTTAAAAATTAATTCTGATAAAATTTGTGTTAAAGTTTGATGATAATCAAAAGTTTTATCACCAAATTTTATAATTCTTTCAAATGTATCATGACAACTTTTTTCAGGATATGAATCACCTTTAAAAGAAATTTCTAAAGTTGGTATACCTGCTAATGAAATTAACGGTATATAATTATTATTATAACCAATTGTTGATTTATAATTTTTTGATTGAATTAAATCAAATGTTTCATTTGTTATTGGATCTCTAATATTTCTTAAAATTTCTTTAATTGAATCTTGAAATATTGGATGACCTTTAATTTCTAAATTTTTACCAGAAATTGCTGAATCAAGATTAATATATAAATATCCTGCTTCAATTAATGCATCTTTTCTTTCTTCTGCAAAATGTTTACTACCCGCTAAATTATATTCTGTACCATCCCAACTTATAAAATAAATTGATCTTCTTGGTGTCCAATGTAAATGTTTTCTCATCATTGAAAAAATTTTAGCAAGTTCTAATAATATAGCAGTTCCTGAATTTGGATCAATTGCACCATAACAAAATGAATCTCTTTGTGCTCCAATAATAATTGCTTTGTAATCTTGTTCACCACCATCAATTCTACCAATAACATTCCACATTGCATGTTCATTATAAACTTTCATTTTATTTTTCATATGAATTTTATAATCAATGTTTGTAATATTCCCACTCCACCATTCATTATTTTCTGGTTCAGGTATTGGTAAATGAGGTAACCAATCATCAGATAATTTGAAACCATGATTTGAAGTTTTGGACATAATTTTAAAAAGTTCAGACCATGCAATTGGTATGCTTGGTATTAATATAGCATCTTCAATATCTTCTTCATCATTTGGTACTAAACCAGGTTGATGAGTTATTAATCCAGCACCATCACGTTGTATACTATCTAAAGTATAATAACTACCCATTAATTTATCATCTGTAAATAATATAACACCTTTTGCACCATTATTTTGAGCAAATTTAATTTTTAAACCTGTTGGAATATCATTACCATACCTTATAATTACAATTGAATCTTTTATAATTATATTATTTTCTTTTAATATTTTAAAATCTTTTTCTGATCCATAATTTGCATAAATAAAATGACCAGTTGATTCACCATTAAAAGAACCAGTATTAAAACCAATTTTATTAATCCCTGCATCTAAATCATCATTATCACCACCTTCATTTTCTTGTAAATTAATACTAAATCCTTTATCATTATTATTTGTTGAAATCATTTCAATCAAACTTTCTGTTGTTGGATAATCAACATATCCTTGAAATTCATTTAATTCTAATTCTTTTATACCATAATTTTTAAATTCAGATTTAATATATTTTGCTAATGTTAAATCACCAACTGATCCAGCAAGATGAGGCATTGATGATAAATATTCAATGTGTTCTTCAATTTTACCCTTATCAATATTTTCATTTATAAAATTATAAATATCATTAATTGTCATGTAACCATCATCTAAACCACCACTAAAAGAACCACCACCACCCATTTGGCTTTTATTAACAGCATCTGATGATATTACTAAATAAATGCCAGATGATATAACGATTACATAAACAAATCTTCTCATTATTAAAGGATTTCCGACTTTTGCTAAATAACCATCGATTTTTTGTGATACAAGAGACCATATTTGAGATATTGGATCAAGGAATTTTTGAACAGGTGTTACTATTTTAGTACTAAATTCATTTGCTATTCGATGGGACGCTAATGAAGCTCTTCTACCGATATCATGAATACTGGTCCGATGTGATGGTTCTTCGATTTCCATTTGTATTATATTTCTATGGCTTGTGTCACTATCAGTATCACTAAACTCGATGTTTGTGGTGCTGTTATTTCCAGATTCAAGGTCGCTTAGCAGCCGATCAGTACTAGCCATGGCTAAAACAGTCTCTCTCTCACTGTATTCGTTGTTATGATCATAAGAAGGCGGTAATAACGGTAACCCATCATTTCCAGTTATTCCCTCCGGATCCTGTCCCGCTATAATATCACTTTCACTTTCACTATTAATACTGTCATTATCATCATCATTAGTATGCCTTCTGACCATTTTTTAGTTGGTTGCTTTTTTGTTTCAATATGACTATATGAATAAATATAAAAAAATATTTATAATTTATAGTTTATAATTAATATGTCTGGCTAGAAAATTAACATATTTTATAGATTAATAAATTATTAAGGCTTTGTTGCAATGGGGATTCTATCGTTCTGAAATATACTTAAGCAGATCAGATTACTAAGATATCTGCACATCTTGTGTAATCATTTTTAAGTTTTGGAGTATTGCAGGGATACTCTGATGCGTTCTGGACTTGCATTCGTAAATCATACATAATGTCCTCTTTCTCCTAATGAACTTGGACAAAATGTTCACTTTTGGGGAAACCTAATTATGAAGTATTGACCTTAGAGCTTAAGGTTTGACCTTTGTCAAACTTATTAGGTTACAGGTTTGGTATAAATTATGTCAATTGCCATACATAATAGTTCATGAGCACTTCTTTCTTATTCACACATCTTGAAAAATCTTCAATAAAATATAATTATCATGGTACGCGAAGAACAAGTTGCTATATTAATGAAGGGGATCGATTTCCGTATTATAAGTGAATAGGATTCGAAGATGCTAATTATAATATAGATAGAAATTCAGGGTAAAATACAACTATGTTAATAAATATACTGTATACATGTATTTAGCTATTTATAGCTAAAGCTGATATGACTCGAACTCAAATATAAATATAAATATCAATATAAAATATAAGTTATATGGCTCAATTCTGTTTAGTAAAATCAACACGGATACAACTATTAATAGAAGCATATTGGCCTAAAATTTTAAATATAAATAATTATTAATTATACAAGAAATTTTAGCGGCGGTTGTTATAATTAGAGTAAAAAAGAACTTGGCAATTACAGCATTATATTATAATTATAGAATATAGGATACCTATTACTAAAATGAACAAAGCTAATTGCAATTGCAATTGAAATTGCAACTGTGGATTTTAAATTAAAAAACAGCTTGTAGATTAAATCGAGATGAAAGCTTAAAAGAAGGCTTAATGAAACATCATTACAAATAATTAAATATATAATAATATCAATTGAAAATTAATTGAATTAAAATTAAATTATATCTTACATAGGATTATAAAATTAACCCATCGTAGCATTCAATAGGGTTAATCGAAGTTCAGGCTTAGTAGAATGATTATCATTATAAGTTATATTGTGAGAAATTTATGAAATATACTAGTACTCATTATTTAAAGAAAAAGATTTTACAAAACTTTCATGTTATGATTATGAAACAGCTAGTAGTTATACTATTTTGATGCCGATATCGATTATGATATGTATCAATAGCAAGTTTAACTACTTTAATCATGATTTCACATTTTCAATCTTTATAATAAACAACAAATGTATTAAAAGTTCTTAAATTTGATACCCTGAAACTATTTATTGATATTTTCTTTAATTGCGAGTTATTTCTAGAACTTGCTGCTGAATATATGATAAACTATATATTTAATATTGAATTACCATCAAATTCAATTAATTTATTTTCCCACACTTTTTTTGTGTTGCAATTGATTATAATTTATATCAAAACTTTAAAGCTTTCAATGCATTCATTAAATCAATTAAATTTGCATGAGTATAATACTAATGAATCTAATTATACTGGAATTGAATAAAAGTATTAAAGGTTCTATAGAGGATATTAATTGTTAATTATAATTGATCTTCAGCGCGTGTCGATATCATCTCCACAATATATTACCCATGATCAGATGTACACCCAAACCTCAGATTTTCAATAGCCGAACCCGAATCTGCGGTCGGCTTTGGAAGATTGACGAACCGGATTTGGAATTGATCGGAGATCCGGATTTGAAAAATATTATCGGATGTTGTTACACCACCAATTATAAAGAAGTGTAGTATTATTGTATTAAAATACATATTTATTCATTGTTTGCAACTGTTTTCTCTTTTTTTTTCACTTAACTTCAATTTCTCCCGAGTCGAAGGTTTCACAATTGGAAATAAATGTCATCTCAAACTCCTTTACTCTTTTCAGCACCTGGTAAAGTGATTTTATTTGGGGAACATGCTGCTGTTTATGGGAAACCGGCAATTGCTGCCGCTTTGTCTTTAAGAACTTATTTATTGGTTACACCTCCAACTAAACCCGAGGATCATACCATTACTTTAGAATTCTCTGATATTGGTTTTAATCATTCATGGCATACTTCAGAATTACCTTGGTCAAAAGTAACTAATGATGTGTTAAATACTGAGGAATTATTACCTGAATTAGTTGGCGCTTTAAAGATATGTTTAAAAGATATTAAACAACCATTTCAACATGTTGCTGCTTATGCATTTTTATATCTTTATATGTGCTTAACACCAAAAGAAACCCCTTTATATGGAACTTTTTTAATGAAATCTACATTACCCATTGGTGCTGGATTAGGATCATCTGCTGCTATTTCAGTATGTTTATCAGCTGCTCTTTTAACACTCAATAATCGAATTGTAAGCCCATTAACTGAAGAGGAACAAATTCAAGAAGAATCAAATTCTGAAAATAAATCTGAATGTAGCTCTAATAAATCTGAATCAAATATAAATAAATCATCAGTTGATATAATTGATCATTGGGCATTCATATCTGAAAAATGTATTCATGGAAATCCTTCAGGTATTGATAATACGGTTTCATCACATGGAGGAGCTGTTATGTTCCAAAGAACAAATGTTGCAAATTTACCAAATATAAGAACATCAATTTCAATACCACAAATCAATTTATTGTTAACAAACACAAAACATCCAAGAAATACATTAGATTTAGTTGCAGGAGTTGCACAATTATCAACGATTATGCCAGAAACTGTTACTCTTATAATGGATTGTATTGATAATTGTGTTAAATACGCGTTTAAAATAATGTGTAATACAAATGATGATAAATTGGATTTAAAATCAACAGAAGAAATTAGAAATTTAGTTCGAATCAATCACGGATTATTAGTTTCATTGGGCGTTTCACATCCAACTTTGGAACAAATTAAATCAGTTGCCGATACAATTGATATTGGAGAAACTAAATTAACTGGAGCTGGTGGAGGTGGTTGTGCAATTACTCTTTTAAAAGATAATATTACAACATCACAATTAAATGAATTTAAAATTGAAATGGAACAAAAAAGAAAATTTGAAGTTTTTAAAACTTCACTTGGTGGTAAAGGAGTTGCATATCTTTCACCAATTGATATAATTAATAATAAATCATCAAAAAATATATTTGATGCTCAAGTTTTTATAGATCTTGGTTCAAAACAAGATATTGAAAATACTATTGGAACACAATCTAATAAATGGAGATATTGGTGATATATTAGTCATGATCATGAATGAACAATTGCTGAACATTAAATTAAATATAATTAGTATTGCTTTGTAAATTTTGTTTGTTTGATCTCATATAATAGATATATAGAGAGATGGTGTTTATAATTATAAATCTTGTTTACATTTTCATATATTTAGTTAACTTCGTTACAAATATGTTGATATTACTAATCCATTTTTCACTATTTGCCACACAATCATTGTATAACACAACAATCGGACTGTAATAACATAACGTTACCCGACTATTCCCGGATCGGTTTAGGGATAAACTGTAGATCTAGAAGATTCTTACACACTCAAAAATGAAATAGAACAGAAATTAGATATATTATATTTTATAGAAACCATCAATGTCAATGTTAATGCTTTTTATTCAAGAGAAAGATATATATTTACATAGTAGAACAGATCGTAAAGTTAATGCTAACTAAAACTAATACTGTCTAGACATCTCTTGACAGGACTTCAATTGCTGTAAATACCAATCGCAAATTTGCATATTGCCACTGTTTTCATCGAGACATTTTGTGAAGTTTCTGGCATCAACATCACAGGCTTTGAAACCTTCGTTGCTTGTGTTCGACATGGCTTGCAATGGAGCAGGTGGAGCAGCAGCAGCAGGTTCAGCTGGTGCCGAGGAACCTCCGAACACGGAACTCAATCCAGCACCGATTGTATGGCCGACAGCTGATCCGACGGCAACACCGGCGGCGGTGGAAGCCATTTGTGCGAACAGTCCTGGTTGTTGGGACTGTGCGACAGCAGGAGGATGCGCTGCGGATGGTGCTGGTGCTGGTGGGTGGGCGGCAGCTGGGGCACGGGCAGGGTAGGCTGCGGTGGAAGCAGATCTGGTTTGGGTGGAGGGTCTAACGGGAGCAGCACGACGACGGGCCATTTTGAATGTTGAATATATTGAAGTTGGAACAGAGAAAGAAAAATAGGCCGTTTGTGTTTAAATATTTGGGACCACGTGCTAGTCACGTGTCTCTGATTATCCAATGAACGGCCTGCAATATGATAGTATTACCTTTTCTCCTTCAACCTTCTCTTTGATATTTTGTATCATCTGAAAAATGCTTTCTCGCAGATTGCTTCTCAGAACAACGGGTTCCGGTCTGTTCGCTAGACCTGTGAGAACCACTTATTCTTCAATTGGTCGTTTTTTTTCAACAACCCATCATAATAATCAACAACCAAGAAAAAGGGATGGTTGGTATCCTGAAGATTTGGAACTGCCGAGTGAAAACTTAGGATTAGATGGTAAACCTTTTTATAAAGGTCCATCAGTTGATGAACTCCAAAACCCATTCGGAAATTTCAATCCAACAACAATGACTGAAGATGTGTCTGCAGATTTTAGATTAATAAATCAAGATGTTGAACATGAATTAAATCAAGTTCAAGAATCGAAAAAAAAAATTAGACATTTTACTTTAAATTTTGGTCCACAACATCCTGCTGCTCATGGTGTTTTAAGATTAATTTTAGAATTAAAAGGTGAAGAAATTTTAAGATCAGATCCTCATGTTGGTTTATTACATCGTGGTACCGAAAAATTAATTGAATTTAGAACTTATATGCAAGCTTTACCATATTTTGATCGATTGGATTATGTTTCTATGATGACAAATGAATTGGTTTTCTGTTTAGCGACTGAGAAATTATTAAATGTTGAAGTACCAATTCGGGCTCAATATATCAGAACTTTATTTGGTGAAATCACAAGAGTGTTAAATCATTTAATGTCTGTCTTATCTCATGCTATGGATGTCGGTGCTTTAACTCCATTTTTATGGGGGTTTGAAGAACGTGAAAAGTTAATGGAATTTTATGAACGTGTTTCTGGTGCAAGATTACATTCTGCTTATTTTAGACCAGGTGGTGTTTCACAAGATTTACCAAATGGAATGCTAGATGATATTTATATGTGGGCAACACAGTTTGGTGATAGACTTGATGAAACTGAAGAATTATTGACTGATAATCGTATATGGAAACAAAGAACTATTAATATTGGTGTGGTGACTGCTGAAGCTGCCTTAAATCATTCTTTATCTGGTGTTATGTTAAGAGGTTCTGGTATTCCTTTTGATATTAGAAAAAATCAACCTTATGATGCCTATGACAAAATGGATTTCGATGTACCAGTTGGTTTAAATGGTGATTGTTATGATCGTTATCTATGTAGAATGGCTGAATTTAGACAATCTTTACGTATCATTGAACAATGTATTAATGATATGCCTTCTGGTCCTGTGAAAGTTGAAGATTATAAAATTTCTCCTCCTCCAAGAGCTGCAATGAAAGAAGATATGGAAGCTTTAATTCATCATTTCTTATTATTTACAAAAGGTTATTGTGTACCTCCTGGTGAAACTTACACCGCAATTGAAGCTCCAAAAGGTGAAATGGGTGTTTTCCTAGTATCAAATGGTACTGAGCGTCCATATAGATGTAAAATTAGAGCTCCTGGTTTTGCTCATTTAGGTGCTTTTGATCATATTGCAAGAGGAAATTACCTAGCGGATGCTGTTGCTATTATTGGTACAATGGATTTGGTCTTTGGTGAAGTTGATCGTTAAAATAACCAAAACAAAAATCTTAAAGAAATATGAAAATAAGTTTTTGTTTTTTGAATTATCTCATAATCATGAATAACAAAAATATACATTGAATGAATTAAAAACAAAAAAACAAAAACAATTATATAACATTTATATAATCAACTTGATTAATACTCATAATATTTAAACACAATATGCAAAGATGTTATTCTTCACAATGTCTTGGTTTTTATATTAAAGATTAAAACTAATTGAGTTGTTTATTATATTTTAAAATTATAACATTCAAACAAATAAGTTTATTACCATTATAATTTTACATAATTGCATATATATCATTATTAAAAACAATGAAATGAAATTTTATCTATTATATTTAGATTTAGACATTAAAATTTATATATATATTCGCGCGAATTCATTTTATAAAACTTGTATTAATGTTGGCCACGTGTGATCATGTGACTGTTGTAAATGATATGCTATCAATCTTTTAATGAGAATATAAATACAATCGAAACATGTTTATAAATATTAACTCTCTGAGTAGAAATAGATTTAAAAATATTTATAACCTGCTAGCAACATTATAAGTCCAGAGGTTACAATTCGCCATTTATAACTTATAGCCCTATACCGGTATATCTTTAGTTTATGTCACGTATTTATTATATCCGGGTAATCTTACTGCCTATTTAAGCCAAAAAAGTTTTTCACTTTGTTTCTTTTCCCCAATAACGAAAAATATACCTTCTATTCACTTTGTCATTTGTGTAAGAGATGGATGAACGAAGGGGAAAAGAAGTTTAGAGTAATAATCATTCTTTATTTATAGGGATTGATGGCATGGACTATCTCATACTGAATACAGATAGAATTTAATTCTGTTTTTGGTAACTAGGTCACTGCTACATTTTATTTGTGGTACATGTATTATTGTTTTAGTTGATAGTTTGATTGATTATTTAAGCTGTGTAAGCCGTGTAGAAAATTTTATAACTCTTTCTTCTAGAAATTTGCTTCTATGAGGAAAACGGTTAACGATGCATTATTTTGTAGGGCAACGATTAATCTTATTTAAAGTATCAATGTTAATTAATTTTAATATATATGAGATAGGAAATTGTAAAGGTTGATGTTAATTTAGCTGCTCATTTGTGAGTCAAACAAAAATCATAAATTAAGTTTAATGATTTGAATTCATAGGTTTATCTTGAATTGGATTCATCACCTCATCTTCTAATTTCTCGCTCATTCTATCAGAGAGGTTCTCCATACGGTTAGTGACGGTCATCAACCTCCTCTCTCTAGCCACCGATTAGAAGATTATTCCTCTATCTCACACTTAGTTATGGGAAAATACCACAGAGTCAAATATCTTCAACTGTTTGGGATAATGTTATTAAAATAAATTATTGTGGCTTTCCCAATAGATCAATTGATATGGTATTTGATGCCGTTTATTGGCATCGATAGGACAAAAAGATCGTTTTCTTGCAACGGGATTTAATAAGATTAATTGATAAGGTATAAGGTATCTTTCGTGAAATGCATATATGGTAAGTAGCGTACCAAACGGTGGTCCAGAAAGTCATCTCACCCCGTAAAACTTAATTTTTTAAAATACCCAACCCCATACCAAAATGGCATATAGCAAAACCAAAAAAGAAAATTGCCCAGAAACTGAGAAGGCTCAAATTTTAGAAGACACTACACTACATGGCTATTTCATCTAATGCAAGTTATGGTGATACCTTTTGCAACTGTAGTTGGATTAAAAGTATATGTATGAAGAACGTAGAAACTTGAAGGCTGTTTTCAAAAAGTATGATTTTACGCCGGCCTACCAGGTCAGGAATTCCGTGCCAAGAAAGCTGACTTTTCAGAAGTATATGTTAAGTATTTAAAACCAGCTGTGGGCATTATAATTAACCTTCAAAGACATACTTTAATTTCTGGTTTTTTGAAACCAGATATCACCACTCAATCCAGAAGAAGTCTTGACCATATGAAGAAGTACAGTGATGGAAAAACACAACTAAGCCAAAGAGAATATATCTATTCGATTAGAAGGAGTAACTAAAGATGCGGATAAACAAAATACGAACTTGTTGAGTGATTTTGTAGAAGAACATTCGATTAATATTAATATTTTGAATAAAAGATAGTTCATCTAGCGCATATGCTTTGAGTTCATCGGCGCTACCTCCTACAGTAGATGTGCCAAAACACCGAAAGCACTCTATCCAATGGAAACCCTGAGAGTTCCATCTTCTAGAGTCAACGCAGGTGTGAGATGGCATTCCAAGGTTCCACCCATTCTTAACGTTGATAATATCGCATAAATGGTGATTGATGCGGAGAATGCCTTCACGACGTATTGCACCTGCTGAACGACGCCACATCTTTGTACAATAAATACCATGGTACATTTAAACAGAAACCACCAGATTCTCGTGTGTCCCACCTAAGATACACACATTAGATATAGACAATATATAAAATTGTTAAGTTTTAAAAGATGTTTTAGTTTTTGAGTTTCTTATGGCTTATTAATTTATTCTTTTACATACATATACGATGAGTTGATGCAGGCATATTTCAAGACAACATTTTTAAATCCCACTTCAAAACTCTTGGCATGGAAAAAATATCTTTAAAAATTTATCAATTGCCGAATATTCACAGCCAACGAATGTTCGTTGATCCTAATTTCGGGTAACAAGCCCTATATCATGTTTGTTAAAGGGGGACATTAATATTTATACTATTATTATATTTGTTATCCAAATATTAAGTGCAACAAACTAACTGTTTTTTTTGCCATTTAGCTAAGAATGATCTACCTAACTTTAACTGAATTAGATATTTAAAGGACAGGAGCACTAACTGGTTTTTTAAACTATGTAAAATTAATAAGCATTATTAAGCGTCATTCAGGAAAATAAATAAATGCCTAAAATTAACTAAATGTCAGTCACTGTAAATATGTAATAAAATCATAATTAATTATATAGTAAAATATGATCAAATAGATTATAATATGATTATCAGATTCATCACACATACTTTATGCTAGGTTATGTGTAATAATCAATTAGAGTTTCCGGATTTCACCAAAAAATATAAATGGGTATTTAAATTCTTTTGCATGTAGAAAAAAAGTATAAATAAAGACACAAATATATAAATTTTCATTTTAAATTTTGAAGCATTGAGATTTCGAGAAGAAAAAATGTCAGATCTTGAGAAGACCCAACCACCACCATACCCACCCTTAGAATCCAAAGATGGGGTAAAAGTTGACCATGACGACGATGATCCTTCACATCAATCAAATCCAAGTGAAAAAATCGATCCTGCAGAGACTTCAATTGCGGTTCAAAAAATTGAAATCATGGCAAATCAATATCAACTCGTTGGAAAAATTGTTTTATTTTTCTTTATTTTTTTAGTTTCATATTCCTATGGTCTTGATAATCAAATTAGATATGTTTATCAAGCAAATGCAACAAATTCTTATAGTCAACATTCACTTTTGGCAACAATTAATGTGGTCAATGCTGTTATTGCTGCTGCTGCTCAACCAACAATGGCGAGATTATCTGATGTTTTTGGTAGAGTTGAAATATTAATATTATCAGTAGTTTTCTATTGTGTTGGTACAATAATTGAATCACAAGCAACTTCTGTTCAAAAATATGCCGGTGCAGCTGTTATTTATCAAATTGGTTATACTGGATTAATGTTAACTTTACAATTATTAATTGCTGATTTTTCCTTTTTAAATTGGAGATTGTTTTGTTCTTTTGTTCCTGCTTTACCATTTATTATAAATACTTGGATTTCAGGTGATGTTTCTTCAAGAGTTGGTCCTGTTAAAAATTGGTCTTGGGGTATTGCAATGTGGGCAATAATCGTTCCAATTGTTTCAATCCCATTAATTATCACTTTACTGCATATTAGATATAGAGCTAAGCAAACAGATGAATGGAAACAATTAAAAGATGAAAAGACAGAATTCCAAAGATTGGGCTTTTGGAAATTTCTAGTCCATTTATTTTGGATCCTTGATGTAATTGGTATTATTTTAATCATTGCAGTTTTAGCTCTTATTTTGGTCCCATTTACTTTAGCTGGTGGGTTATCTAAAAAATGGAAGCAAGCTCATATAATTGCCCCATTGGTTATCGGAATTCTTTGTATCCCTGCTTTTGCTGCTTGGGAAAAACTTGGTGCAAGGCATCCAATTGTACCAGAACATTTATTAAAAGATAGAGGTATTTGGAGTGCATTGATAATTGGTATTTTTATTAATTTTATTTGGTATATGCAAGGTGATTATATGTATACAATTTTAATTGTTTCTGTTAATGAATCAGTTAAATCTGCAACACGAATAACATCTTTATATTCATTTGTGTCTGTTATAACAGGTACTATTTTAGGTTTATTTATAACAAGAATTCGTTATGTTAAACCTTTCATTGTATTTGGTACAGTTTGCTGGATCGTTGCAATGGGGCTTTTGGTTCATTTCAGAGGAAGTGATAATTCTCATTCGGGTATTATTGGATCTCTATGCTTTCTTGGGTTTGGTGCCGGTTTTTTCACCTATCCAACACAAGCTTCGATACAATCATGCACGAGACATGAACATATGGCTGTGGTGACTGCATTGTATTTGGCAAGTTATAATATCGGTTCTGCAATTGGAGGTGCTATATCTGGTGCTATTTGGTCACAAAAATTACCACATGAAATTGCAAAAAGACTACCTGCTGATTTGGTCGCAACAGCTTATTCCTCACCTTTTACATTCATCATTGAATATCCTTGGGATACCACAGAAAGACAATTATTGGTTGAAGCATATAGACAAGTTCAAAGGATTCTTTGTTCGGTTGGTACTGCAATGTGTGTACCGCTCATTGTTTGTGCCTTGTTATTGAGAAATCATAAGCTAAATAGTGTTCAATCATTAAATCCATAAAAGGAAAGTTGAATATCTATGAATTGCAATTATAAATACATCTTATGAATATCTGTTATATATTGCAACTGTTTTATTTTTTTTCTTTTGTTGGTGCTAATTACCTATATACCATCGTTGTTATTGTTATTGTTATTGTTATTGTTATTGCTGTTGCAATATATATATATAGATCTATATTAATGCTAATATAATGACTAGTGATTTTTATTCCTAGTCATAGAAACAATGTTCCTATAGTTGATAATTTAATTTTTAAGCTTAATTATGATTAATTAATTTTAAATTGATGATGTACCATAGTTATAAGATATCGTTATAATTATGATAATTTAAACATTGCAAGTACGAAGTATTGGTACGAAAGCTATAGGCATATGCATATCCCAGTGAATATTAATCGCCATTGTTTAAGTAATTAATTAGTGTTATATGGTAGTAGAGAGTGATAATTATTTGGTGGTTTATAAGCCTTTATGCGATTTGATTGGATATTAAATAACGAAGGCACCTGAAAATAATCAGTGAAAAATTATAGAACTATCTTGCGAACAGATATAATTTAGTGATTTCTTAGAATATTCCTTGGAAAACTCTCAGAACAATAATAATAATAAGCGATTCATCTAAAAATTATTTAAACGACCTTCAAATTTGTAAGAGTTCGTTGATGCCTTAGGTTTATTAAAGATATTGATTGTTTTAGAAATTTATCATGTGCACAGCTATTTTTCGGGATATTATTTATTCAATTTCATATATGCATTCTTCGTAATTATGCAATCATTACCAAATGTCCTAATACATACAGCATGCATGTTATGGTTGAGTCCAATTGGAAAAGCTCTTGTTAAACGGTAGGCGCTTGAAATGATGAAAAAGTTGATAAACAGGTTTACAGCCGCAGATATCTAAATTATAGTATTATAAGAATGTCTGTGAATCTCTTTTTTCTAGAAGTGTGTGCCACTGTGTGGGTATTATAGTGTGATACATAAACGTCGAATATCATTTTATAATTAATATTCAATGCACACCAAAATTTTGGCCAAAATTTCCCATAGATGTCGCTCTCAATGGGAGAAAAAAGTGTAGCTATCAATAATTTATATGACATATTTACCAGAGTCAAGTTTGAACTTACACTTTTCTTAAGGTACCACTTTAAATACACCAGAAAATTTCTACAATTATATCCGTTTTATTTTATTATTCTATTGTGAATTCTATTCATTAATACATCAAGTTTTGATCAAAGTCTGTTGAAAGTATTAAGTGTTCTGTTCACAAAAAAGGTAATTATAAATTAAATTTATTTAAAAAGTTTAGTTGAATTAGTTCCTAACAAATAATAGAAAATTGCAAATTCTTTGTTGATCATAGAAGATAGAGATCTATCCGAGTTATCGATAACCTAGCCTCCATCAATCATTTTGTTTAACACCACCATAGAATACTGTTGAGCGAGATGTCTGGTGATTTAAGTCCTAAAAACGAATTGCAACCAGTTAGGTAGATTAAAATATGTAATTTGAGTAAACATAGCTTTTCACCTTTCATAGGCAAAAGACTTAATACTAACCCTTCAACTGTGCAGTTCGTAGTACAGAAATATGCCAATTTTTCTGCTGTAAAACGTCCTCGAAAGAAAAAGGCATACAAAGCTTTTTGAAAGGGGAGTAAGTCAAAGCCCGAGTGTTGTAAAACCTTCCCCCTCCTGAAGTTTAAAGAGCTGACTATGGCTTCAAAGTTCATCATTAGAATATCAAAGACCACCTAAGAAACCTTTTGAAAAACATGGACATGGATGGAGCATTCGTGGAGTGTAAAAAGTCTTTTCTGAATTAAAGGAACAAAAGGAACAGAAATATATGATCTAAAGATATACACCCGATTGATCTAAGGATATTTGGGATGATGTTGTATTCAGTGACGAATGTTCAGGCGCCACAAGATCCGGATCTAGAAAAGTATATGCTCCACTTAAGTCAGTCCAGTCCTTTGATTCTCAAACCACTTATAATACAAGTAAGTTTGTGTCTGCCAGTTTTATGATATAAGATGGAATTTGGAATGGGAGTCGTAGTTCAGTGAATAGAGCGGATGGTGATCCTAATATTCCATACTTCGTTTATGGTATTAAGGACGCTAATACTAAATATTCAAGTTAACATGTCAGTTAATATAGACTAATGGAATCTAGAGAATTTGTGGAACATTGTGAACTATTTTAAGAACAGTTTAAGGCTTTGTAGAGTACTCAACTAGTTATAAGGTTGTAAATATAAGCTCTTTCCAAACTATAATAACTAACTTTAAGTTATAGTCTATATTAAAACACATATATAAATATATCCTCCATATTTCAAATAAAAGTTTTCAGTGAATGTTCCCAATATCAATCGGTTGGGATTCGATTAACCTTCAGCTCATAGATGTAACATTTCCGCTTTAAACTCGATTGTAAAAGATGAAATCTAATTGTAAAATAATTCGCAATATTGATATTTAATGTATTCAAATTCGAAATTATATTAATTAAGATGTTAAGCTATACCGGAACTCTATCAATATTATGATGATTATTATTCATATCGTCTAGATCTAGAACTACTTATATAGTTAATTGCAATTATCTACTCCCCAGCGGTCTCTGTCACCAAATAATATTGCATATGTTATCATAGCTATGGTCACAATTGAATCTATATGAATAGCTGCTCTGGTTTGAGTTAGAGACTCATTACATTGATATCTACTTGCCAATCAGGATTATATACGATGTTAGCAGCCAATTGACATATCAACAAAAGAAGAATTTTGATTGTCCATATATTCTAGCCTATATTGCGTGCTTTGAAGGGTAATTTTGTAAGTTTCAAACTGAATGATTGGGTGTATCATGTTTTATAGGTTTTATATGAGTTTTCTATTGTTTTTATTAAATTGTGGATTAAAAATTGTTAGTAACAGATTGATTTAATTGGACAGCGGTAGGAGAAGAAAACCGAAGCCGAAAAGTTACTAAGGGCTAACAAATCACGAACTAAACAAATTCGTCATTTTGAGTGGCCATCGCGTCATCCCAACACGCGTAATTCAGCGTTCCTCATACCAACCAGTTCCCATTTTAGATTATATTTCTACCCTCAAAACCACGGATTACTGCACATATTTTATATAAGAGCAGTCAGAATCACTATAGCCAAATTATAATACTAGCCACAGAACGGATAAAATTATTTCAAGTATGCTCGTCTCACGTTTTATATCGTTACTTTGATCTTTTAGTTAGTTATTTAATTTTATTTTATATACTTGCTCATCAATACATATACTCATTTATGTATATATTCTTCTTCATTTCCGGTTTCATTCGCAATCAATCGTTGGTTTCCTTCTTCCCTCCATTCTGCCCTTAAACAAACCAATTAGTATATATCATACTGTTCCAAACTTTAGGACTATTTATACTTATACTACACCAACTATCAAATCAGCCTGAAACGAAAAGTGACTGTAGTTAACCCGTGTGCACAAATAGCATGGACAATCGTGGTAGGCCCATATCTAATCAAAACGACGCTAACCAAATGTATCAGGGATTCGAACAAGATCTTAGTCGGGGGCATCGAATAAATCAACTCCCCCAACAGCAATTACAATCACAACCAGAAAGAGGTAGACATCGCCATACTTTCCATGAGCACTCTCAACACCCTTCGATTTCTGGATCAGATCAAACTATTAGTGATTTATTTAATGATTATGATAACAGGCATAATTCACTAGCTTCTACGCAATCCCTTCAAAATATTAATGACAATGATTTTCAGCTGGCTTCAATGCTTAAACTCGAAGATAATGCAAGATTCGATCCAAACTACAAATCTTACGATCAAGTTTCAGCAAATAATTCCCCAAATAGTTCTTATAATACATCTAGGCATGGATCGCCATCTACTTCCAGTGTATCATCGCGTGTACATAATCCAAATGCCAGTACATCTCCCGGTAGTTTACCTGATGAAGAAAAACGAAGAAGAAATACAGAAGCATCTGCCAGGTTTAGAATAAAGAAAAAATTAAGAGAACAAGAAATGGAAAACACAATTAATGAATTAACAGAGCAATCAAAGAATTATGAAGGCCGATTAAAAGAATTAAAAATGGAAAATAATCTACTGAAGAGTTTAATAGTAGAGAAGAATAAATTAAGAGATTTAGATACGGTAAAAAATTTAAAAGATCGGGTGAGAGATGAGGATCGGCCTAAATATAGTTCAAGGAGATGATATTATTAGATATTCATATTATAAGATCATATCATATTTTATTTTGCTTATTTCTTTCGGTATTTTGCCTTATTTGAATGTTCAGATTTGATATTACTTCTCTTTTCTGTCATGTAGGGTATGGGAGTATAAACAAATTTAAAAGTATCTTAAATATTAAGGATATAAACTATTGAAATTGAGTTCTTAAATGCAATTAAGAACGTGAGAGTGCTTTTATATTTAACTTAATTTAGCAAGAATTAGAGGAATTAGTTTCAGATCTACATTATTTTTGATTGGGAGATACAGCTATTGATCATTTGTTTCTGTTATTCATTTCATTGTTGCAATTGTTTCCTACAATTGTACAATAAAGTAAAACAAGTATAGCTAATACTATAAGCTATAAAACAAATTCTTAACGATGACAAAGGAGAAATTCATTTTACTGATTTTCAGCAGAATTAAATTGTTGTGTGAGATCAGTTATGAACTCTCACCTACTTATTGCAAAAAAAAAGTAACTGCAAACATTACCAGTGTAGTTTTAATGTGTGTGAAGACTTTGAAGGTGTAACTACTCTGCAAATTAGTATCGCGTAATTGAAGCGGATTAAAGAGCGAATAATATTGTACAGAGTACGAAATTTTATTAGTCGGAAGTCACGATTGTATTTTAAATGAGTTGTGCCTTACTTTATAGCATTACGTGTAAATATTATTGATTTTTAGATTAAAACAAGCGCCTTTTATCTTTTACTTGGTTAATTATATTCAATTTTTTTTTTATTATGTTAAATTCAATTCATACATTTAAAATCGTTCGCTTTTATCAGCTTTTGGTGGTTAAGGTTAGAATCTTATTCAATTTTCTTAACAATGAATGAACAAACAAAGTCTTTGTCACTTTGCTGGCTCAGAGTAACACAATGTAGTAGGAACATTAAATACTCATGGCTATATTCGTTTTGCAGGCGATTGGGGTGTTTGAAGTGTTTGGGGAGAGTTTTTGAATATTTCAAAAAGGCGAAAACTACTCCTTCTTGTCCATAATGGTCGGATATATTGCTTATCTAAAGAATTCAGTTCTGACGTTTTTTATAGTCGATAATGATACGGCTGCATTTAATTTTGAGGGTGAAAAGAACCAATTTTATATTCAATTGGGTGTGAATTCGAAATGTGGGGATCTAGAGGAAGTTGTAAATCTTCTTCTGTTAACTTACAACTAAATTATTTTGATGGTATTATGATACAAGAGGCTTAGATAGTGAGCATGTTGTTTATCGGATGAAAAATAAATGATCTCTCTGAATGTTTTAAAGAATTGAAATCAAAATCTATTTCTCGTTCATTTTTGCTTCTCCTCTTTCCTCTCATTGGAATGATTGGCGTCTTTTGGTCTTCAATAGAAGTTAGATATGTAAAATCAGCTGTAATAAATGCGTATTTAGGGTAATTAATGGAATCAATTACTACGGCCATAAATTTCTCTGTTTTACAAACACTTCAAACAAAGCTATAAGCTTATAGGAAATGAAATAAAAGTGTTGTCATTAAAATTAAAAATTGTGCGTTTCTGTGCATATACGTGATTGAATTAAGGTATAAACCGTATAATGGATACAATAACGTTAATTACAATATCAATATGATAGATTTAATTCCAGCCATGGAGAATATAAAATATAGCACTTTTTCTCCAACTATGATACACCACAAAATTGTACAGCTCTTAAAATCTCCAGAAAGTTAAAAAGTTATGATTGCTGAATTGTTTTAATTAAAGCGCGTATCTCATTACAATATTTTAAATTTACGAGGTATTCTTTTTAATAATCTTAATAATACATGTATTCTATACCTTCAGGTTAGTTGAATATAGTGCAGCATAGCATAAACTTTACTCTTTGGTTATAAATTTAAATCTCTCTCTCTGTTGTACATTAATTAATTAGGTGTTAAATTGTACAATGAAATCACTAAATACATATATCAATACGTTTAAGCAATGTAACAGTTCTTATTTCCTATTTATAAATCTCTAAGTTCTTGTAGGGGTACTACGTACCTGACAGCTCCATATTAATTCTAATAATACACGTTTTGTTATTTACTAATAAGCGCAACCGTATGGCTAGTTGACTTTCAACGAATTAGTACTAGTGGGCCCGGGTAAATTGTAAATGTATGAAACTGTGAATTGTTTTAATTTCATTTTGTGTTGTCCCACCTAGTAATTATATTACTTCATTGTACGTGGGATATAAATAGTAGTACTTAATGTTAGATATTGGACTCTTGGCACAGTACCATACAACAAAACATATGGAGCAAACTATTACGGTTCAAATAGCAAATATTTGTAGGATACGTCTTTATCTGATGATCCTTTTTTATATATTCTAAAGTAGTATACACTTATAAGTGTTGGCAAGATCAGTTACTATAAGGTTATACGTGTGGCCACTATAACATTAATCACCGTCAATTGTTTATCCTAACAAAAAGCCAGCAGACAACACAAAAACTCCAATTGCAAATATGTAATGCTTAAGCAGGTTGGAGAAAGAATACTGTTGCTGTCTTTTTTGTCGTAAATAAATAACGTTAACGCTCACTACCCGAAAATGTAGAAGCACCGGGTTATTTATCATACAAAACTACTATGTGAAGTGCCCGTCCTCCGTTTCATCTCCGGTGCGCCACAAACCGATAACAACCGCAATAAAGTTTAAGTATCAAGGGCAGCTTTCTATTTTCTTTCTCGTTTTAATCCAAAAGTTCAACGTGTCCATTCAATATTAAAGTAAAATGTCAAACAATTCCGAAAAGAACAACATAAAGGATTTGGATGTGGAAACAGATCTCATCACATTAACTAGGTTTATTTTGCACGAACAATCACGAGCAGCTAAAGCCACCGGAGAATTGACTATTTTGTTAAACTCGCTTCAATTCGCCTTTAAATTCATTGCTCATAACATTAGAAGATCAACATTGGTCAATTTAATTGGATTAGCTGGTGCTAAAAACTCAACCGGAGATGATCAAAAGAAATTGGATGTAATTGGCGATGAAATTTTCATAAATGCAATGAAGGCCTCTGGGCATGTGAAAATACTTGTAAGTGAGGAGCAAGAAGATCTGATCGTATTTGAAGGAAACGGTAAGTATGCGGTTGTTTGTGATCCAATCGATGGCTCATCGAATCTTGATGCAGGTGTCTCTGTGGGTACAATCTTTGGTGTCTATAAGCTAGATGATTCATCTGCCGGAACAATCAGCGATGTCTTGAAGCCAGGAACTGAAATGGTCGCCGCGGGTTATACCATGTACGGTGCTTCCTCTAACTTGGTTCTTACCACCGGTAATGGGGTCAACGGTTTCACTTTGGATACAAACCTTGGTGAATTTATTTTGACAAATCCAAAATTAAAGATACCAGAATACAAATCAATATACTCTGTCAACGAAGGAAACACTCAATACTGGTCCAAGTCCACACAGGATTTCATTAAGGGTTTGAAATTCCCTTCTGATCCTGAAGCAAAACCTTACTCAGCAAGGTACATTGGATCCATGGTTGCTGATATTCATCGAACATTGTTATATGGTGGTTTATTTGCTTATCCTGCTGATGCCAAATCAAAGAAAGGAAAATTGAGAATCTTATATGAATGTTTTCCAATGGCTTTTTTAATGGAACAGGCAGGTGGAGGTGCTGTTGACGATGAAGGAAAGAGAATATTGGATCTCACACCAGAAGCTATCCATGATAGAAGTGGGATCTGGCTCGGTAGTAAAGGAGAGATCGATAATTTCTTAAAATCAATTTAAATTTGGATTCCATATACACTTTTAGTCTATCTATGATTAATTGCAATTGATATTTAACAAACTTATACATTGATGTTAGCGAAGGTTAGTTCAATTCGTTGATATTATTATAATATATCTACAATATAAGATTATATGTATTTAATTAGCCGTAGAGAGTAAACCAATTATGCAGCGAATTGTGTTTTACTAATGCCCGAATTCTTCTTGGTCTCACCTACAAGATGATCATTTTGTATTTTAAGGTTAATTGCAACTAGCTTCTTCGAATTCACTTTAAAAACTACTATTATAATTAAAGATTACAGCTGTACTATTATCGAATGAGTAACATCTATTTATTATATTTTTATATATATTTTTATTTTATTTTTATAATTTTTTTAGTTTTTTAATATATTAAAATAATTATTAAGGTCTTGAATTGTAACAACACCTCACTAATTTAACAAAGTGACATTTAAAACAACAGCACTATTAAAAGTGAATAATTGATAGGGAAAAAGGGAAAAAATCTTCATATTGAAAACAAATATTGCAAGTAATTATATACATATACTAATAAGGATTAAATTGAACATGATCATGATAATACAAAAGGCAACACAAAAGTTACAAGATCCAAAGATACCATGCTATATTTGAATAATATTAAACCCCTAAAGGTATCAAATATACTTTTTACCACCCATGATTTGAATATCTCCTATCGTATGAAATATTAGAATTTTCGGGATTATAACTTCGTCTTCGAATACCAATATCAGAAGGTAAAGGATCATTGAATTTTTTCAAAATTATTCTTCCGATTCTTTTAGCAACTCTTGTCCCATCTCTTGCTATCTTTACCTCTTTATTATCATTGAATTTGTTACGCAGATCAGCAACTTTGTGGAATGGGACAGTTTTTCTAGGAAAATTGTTAAGAGTCTCTAAAGTTGGTGAGATCCATTCGATTTGAAAGGGATATGTCCAATTGGAAGGCAATTGAAAAGTAGAATTTTGCGGTTCTTCTTCAGAAATAGTAGTTGAAACGCTTAAAGATATAGCAGAATCTGTTCTAGAAGATGTTCGAGAAACTGAGGAAGAATCAGTTGATATTGTCTCCAAATGCTTTGGTGAATTAGAATCGTCCTTTTTCCACTCATAAGCTTCCCAAAAGAATCCACCTCTTGCTGAGTCATCAACAATTCTTCCTGATGGTAGGTCTGGTAATTCAGGGGTATAGATTATCCGGGGAATTTCATTTTTTGGTTGAAATGGTCCAAATCTAGGAGGTTGATAATTTTGATCTTGTCTTCCTTGTGATGCACTAAATTTTTCGATCTTTTCTTGAATTTTGCGGATTTTGGGATCATCTTTTGTCTTTGGGACTTCTTCACTCATACGTGCATAACCAAAATATTCTCCTGATCTGTTTGCTGAAAAAATTAGATAAACATTATCATACTCCTAAAATATAATTTTTTTAGTTAGTATTGACAAGAGATCAAATAAGTGAAAAAAATATAAAATACCAATCAGGTACCGGGTCAACTCACTCTGTAGAACTTATTGAACTTTGCAATATTATGGCTTTGGACAGACCAAACACCAAGAAGAACACTCGTTATCATATCATCATAGGTCAAGCTTTTCACGATAAAAAAACAATCTTTAGGCTCACCAGGTTCATATTCTTCTTCTGCGTATACATCAACACCTGAACTTTGAGAGGAAACCTGATCATGAGTAGTGATAGGGGATTCTGTAATTGCATTAATACTTGTCAATTGCCGTCTAGGTAAATCGAGTGTGGCATTATTATTATTATGTCCGGCTGCAGGAGAATTAATTGATTCTGATTGCAATTGACTTTCATCATCAAGTTTTTTCATCCGAACAGCTAACTTTCGGCCTCCAATTACAATCTTTGAAGTACCATTGGCATCATCATTTACTGAACATTTTTCAATCATCTTTTCCATGGTTTCCCTGTCCCGAAAGTTGACAATTGCGCAACCACTCTCTTCGATATATTTCACACTGGCCAGTTGTTTGCTTTCAAAAACTTCAATTAATGCAGCTAAATGATTATAGCTCGGAGAAACGGACGGAAGCCGTCCTTCGTAAAGAGCTTCACGACAGATTGACGTATTTGATTCCTTAAATAATTTTGTAAGACTATCTGCAACAACTTTATCAATTACACATGCAGGACCTGAATCAAGTTTCCTTTGTGGAAGATTTCCAACCCATAATGCAAAGTTCGTCTTTAGTGGCTTTTTCGGAGGGCCTCTTGGAAACCCGGGTTGTGTACTCATTGAATATAAAGGCTTGAACATATGAAAATAACTGCTGTTGTTCATGTAACCTGTATGATGAGTGAGATGGGGATTAAGATTTATGCTAGAGTTTGAACGAGATCTAGAGCCTCTCCAACCCATCTGCTGTGACATATTAGGAGTTGAGTTACTTCTGTTTCCCAGTGACTGTATAGCTTGATTTGAGTCTCGTGGCATTCCTGGGAAATTATTAATGTTATTGTTGTAGTTTCCATAGACTTGACCGTGGTAACCTTCATTAGGTCTACTGTAAGGTGCTTCTTGTATCATTGGTTGATAAGCTAAGTTAGTAGTACTTGTATACTGATATGTCATTGGATACTGCTGTACGCCAACCCCTTGAGGCCTAACTCCGGAGAAGTATTGGACCTGGGAGTGATAGGGCCGTGGTTCCGAGGGTACGGCGTTGATAAGTGAAAATTGAGGGTGTTGTACGGGATTAGAATTTACAGGCATTGATTGATGAAATGATTGGGAAGGAATTGGAACCAAATATTGTATTGTTGGAGCGTACTGAGGAGGGTATGCCTGATAGGCAGGCGCTATGACAGTATTTGGTTGGGATCCAGGTGCTCCTGAAGGTTGAAATTGAGGAATATTGGGATAACTATTAGCCAATTGAACATTTGATGGATTTCCAGGCGTATTATACACAGAAATTTGGGGCCTCCGCATTTGTTGTTGAGTAGAAATTGTAGGTGAATAGTAATTTCTTGAGTACATAGCAGGTTGTAATACTGGAGCAGGACCTATAGAATTTGTAATTGGGGTTGAAGAATTTTCATGCATATATTGCATTGGAGTGAAAGAACTATTGGTGGGATGATTATTGTTAATTGAAATAGATGAACTGCTGGCCTTGTAACCCAAATTTTCTTTACTTGTGGTTACTTTTTTCGTCGAACCTAGGCGTACATCTTTTGATTGTGTATTTGTTTTTGTGTATTGTGGTTTAGCATTGTTTGGAGATCGGGCGATTGGTGCGGTCACAAAGTCCTTCTTTTCACGATCAGTTTTCTCAACTGAATGGCGATTGGGTTCTTTCGTTGTCATTGAAAAAAAACAGTATACAATAATAACAAAAGGTTGAAGTTAAAAGTTCATTAATCTTGTTATTCAATACTATATATGCAGTGAAGAAGAAACCCCCGATTTTAGTTTAGATTGAAAGTTAGAAGTTTGCAGGGAAAAAGAAAAAATATGAACACAAAGAACAAAATTGAGCAACGAAAATTCAATGAGGGTCAACGAGATAATATAAACGAAGATCTTCAGTGATTGATAATGATCAGTGGTAAGTGAATGCAATGAGACGGATCAGCCGTTGTGATCTATGAGTCTACCAATTGTGAATAAGGCGAAAAAGGGGGGGTTGCACTTATATAAGCCTAAAGTATAACGGAGACGGAAGAGTTCAGAGCGCTTTTGCTGGACCAAACTTTTTGAAAAATATATAACGAAGACCTAGAAGATGTTATATTTTTAGGGCCGGTACAAATGAACCAAGAAATCCGAAAATATTTGGTGGAGTGATAGAAGGTAAAGTTGGAAGAAAGAACAAGTAGTATCAATAAAAAGTAAAGTAAAACAAAAAACAAAACAAAAAACGCAAGATCTCGGGGTCGCGATCAACAATTCTTTTAATTATATTTTTATGATTAGATATTTGGGTTATTCCCTGATGGATGCATACTTTGTTTGATGTCTCAATACTTTTTAAATTTTATACTATTCAGGTTCGGTTTTAGTTTAATTCTATTTGTGACTTGACTGTGTCTCTGCATGTGGGTTTGAGGCCACTGCTTGTATGTGGGAATGCGTGCATGCAGATTTTAAATATACAATCGTCTGCATACTTCTTGATGTCTTTTCATTAAATTTATTTACCCATGGCCACCTGTCTACTTACAACAACAATTTTTCGCTGTCGAAAGTATTCATATTTCAGCTATTTTACCATTGGCTCTATTGTAAATCGCTTTAAAGCTTAAGTGTAATATTATAATCATCTAATCATAAAACTAGTCCTCTCATGCATATCGCAGAGTTACCAGCTTACCATGGCCATATGCATATTATCTTTGGCATATAATACTAGATATAGATTATTTAGAGTATAGTTAATTATAACATTATAGTACAATATTGTTCGCAATCATATTTAAACAGACTGTCAAAATAAAGAAAAAAAAACAGTTTTGTAAATTAAAAGGAAAAAAATTCGATAGAGAATCGTAAGTTAACCTGGAAAATATTATTCTCTAAATTTTATATTTCCTTTTCAACAGTAAATATCAACTTCCCGAGTCCTCGTGGCCAAGTCATTGAAGTTCATGAGTCACTTATGATCAAACACTTAAATTTATGGTCCAAGATATGCATATAAATATATCATGATCAAGTTTTGAGCTTAGATTCGATTGCAATTCTGAGCTTAGTGCTTCTATAATTTACACACAACTGTAATCCTATAACTTATAAATGGGGTTTATAGTCTGCTATCACTAACTATGTTCATCTTATTTAGAAACCGCAAAAGGAGAAAAAAAGGAGAATAGAAAAAAATATAAAAGGAACGTTGCTAATTGTTGATAACAGCAGACAACAACTGTAAGCTTAAGCTTAAATGTATATGATTTTAAATTTCATAGCTGATCCTACAAAAAACACTGAATGTCTACACGTGTACACGTGATGCTAGCTCTAATTATATGGACAAGTTCATAGTTTTCTCCAGTGGGGATAATACTTCATTTAGTGTTCTTATGCATAATTTTCATTCTGAGTGGCTTGTATAACTTATAAGATAAGAATGTTTAGTAGGAAGTATTCGAATAATATTCATCGTTTAGTTAGACCTCGAGGTGTCTTCGATATCAGAACAAAGTATGTGACAAATACAAATAATAGCTAGTACTAGTTATATGCTATCAAGTGTAAGCTCATGATTCATATATAATTGTTTGTGATCAATTTATTATAAATAAGTTGTTTTATTTGAAAGGATCTCCGGATGATTAGTTGGTCAATCGAACTATAGTTTCGAAGTAAGGGAGTGTATAATATTTTTAATAGTTTATGAGGGTATTTGAATAAGATATATCATTGAGTGCCATAAGCAATTGGTTCTATATTCGGAAACAACCTCAAACCAATAGCGTACGTATCTAATATAAGTTAGCTCGTTATCAAATATTTTATTAATCTTAAGTCACTTTTAAGTGTAAACTTAATTTCTATATTCTTTCAGCATACGTACGTTCGTACTTAAGCTTATATTTAGTTTGTATATATTAAGCCAACAGCAAATTATTTTTATATTACTTATCTTGGACTAATTATATAATAATTATATATATAAGATCCTATGTGCATGTGTTTTATTAATTATTTTGAATTTATGATTCATTTCTTGTTTATTTTTGCAATTTTTGTCTTGTTGTACACATTACTCGATTTAGTTTGCTATGTGTTTTATACTACTGGAGGAGAGGCAATATATATAACGCTGACTTAGCGTTTACTGTAAATTTCTGGATAGAAATGAAATGATAATATATCAATTGCAAATCATTTATAATAATAGTTACATATAAGTAGATAAGTATATAATTATACTTATATTTATATGGCATAAAATATACAACTGTTTAGTTTTTTACTTTTCTTTGATCATCAAAAACTCTCAATGTATGTGACCAGTTACATTAACTATACTACTTTATTATTTTATTAGTTCCGTATTTGGTTACAAAGCTCACATTATTATAACATTAATGTTAAATATATATAGTATTAATAAAATATTTCAAATTGGTGAACACTTAAAATTATATTACTTTATCTATATAATATATATATATATATATATATATATATATAATTATATTTGTTCGTGAGGTATACATTGCAGTTGTATACGTATAGTTGTAATTAGCCATAGGAGGAAAATTTGTCATAAACTCGATCGAGTTCTTAAATTTAATTATAAGCTTGTAGTTGTATCCGATTATACACCATGAGCCATAATTATATATACATATAATTACAACACATCAATTAGTTATATACACGCATGTATTTTTATTCATAAAGCTATAGATCTAGCTATACGGGTATAGCGGTATGTATAGCCTTAACCTATAAGCTATATCGATATGACAGTGCAAATATACTACAAACAAACGACAAGGTACCACATTAATATTATTTCATCATTCTATTTCTTAAGCTATGCCAGGTAATAATTAAAGGATTAATTATACTCGTAGTTACTATAGCCATAACATTCTATCTCTTTATAAGTTATACCATAGCTACTGTTCAATACAAAATAAGTAATTTTTTCTCAAGCGTGTAATAATGCGCGTAAACCATTGCTGTGTATATGTAATATAAACAATTTTTATATGATAATAGCTCACAATCATGTATAATAATGAACTTTCTTTTCGCTGGTCATGGCCTCGAGAAACATCACATTTTTCCAGACAATTTAAATTTGGTCTCATTTACTAAAAGTTGTTCCTGATAAAAAAAAGCAAAATGGTTTGATTAATTAATATTACAATTACAAGTTACCTTCCATATTACTTTATTCGGCCTTGTAATATATATATATATTTTTATACAATGAATTTGATAAAAAATCTAAAGGTTAGGGTTGGAATAAGCATTACAGTAGTTGTAGTCAATCCTGTTAAGGTTGTTTCAGGATTGATCAACAAATATTTTCTCCGTTTACAAGCAACATGTTGAGATGGTCCTATCACGGGTTTAATTTATATTTGGTACCATTCACTAATAGCTACTTCTATATCGATATACTATAAAATTTAAATTTTTTAAATTTTCTATTGTACCTTTTTGAAAACGCTTTGAAATATTAATCGTGATCATATTTAATTACAAATTTACTGCTTTAAAGCTTAATGCAATTGATGCAATTGTTATTCCGATGTCTTGGAATACGTCCTTCGATACATTATATTATTTATATATTTAAGTTTATAGAGAACCGGACAAGCTTTATTTATACCTCATTAAATTCTTATTATTAACTTTAAATGCAATCAACAACACAATAATACTTGTTACAATTGAGAAAGCTAGAGATTCTCTTCAACTATTCATGTTTCTTGTCTCCGGGGGTTTCAAAATATAAATCTAGAAATATTTGTTTTGGGTTGCCTATGAAGAAGAACATAAAATTCCTAGTCGATCTGAATCTGAAAAAAGAGGATCATGTTCACAATGAGTAATTTGCATCTGAGGTTTGAATAGATGGAGCAAAAGTCTAGATCCTTCGAAATTGAAATCTAAATTATTATTATATATGTACGAACTATAGCCTAATAAGCCTATATATAGAAAGTGTGGTACAATTATTGATAGCGTTAAATGACTGATCATAACAATTAAAATTTTAAAGTCTGATAAAATAACATTGGTGCATTAAACTTAATTATAGCATTTATTATTCAATGTAAGTTCAGTGTCAAACTCTACAACCAACAATGTCCTACCCTACTATCTTCCACATACTTATAAACTAAAGTTCAAACTGATGATACATTTGAATATGGCCATGGTAGCTGTGACTAGATCAAATTTTTTATGCAAATTCCCGTCCATATCTATAGCTAATCAAGATATATGATCCATTTTAGATCTAGATCTGAATTTGTGGTCTGTGAGGTCGGTTAAAATTTTATGAGCTTAAACGGCATTATGAAATATTTCAAAAAAAGTGCCTGAGTCAAAATTAAATCTCAACCTCCAAATATTAATCTTAAAATTGATTCTAGATGGATACCACAATGGAAGAGTGTGTTCCATCGAGAATTTAGTAATCTATATATTTAGCACTAATAACTACTAGGAACAAAATTGGATGAGCTTATATCTCTACAGGTGATCTATACCCACGCGCCGACATGCCATATCCAAATACTAACAATTGCAGATGTACAAAATATAAAAATTGATCAAGTTTAAGTCATTCTTATGGTCATTATTAGAATCCGGACCTTAAGAGTCCGAGTGCGAGGTTAAGTTTCATATTCGAGACCAAACATATTTGTGAAAGGATATAACCATAGACCCTGACATGATTAAATGAAAATTTTGGGAAAAACAATGAACCTAAATTAAAAAGAATAAGCTAGATCAAAATAAAAAAACTAGAAAACTTGGCTATTATCCATATAATTGATCACAAGCTTCTTTTTTTTTTTTTTTTTTTTTTTTTTTTTGACTAATTATAGACATAAATTTAGAAGATTTAGATATAGGGATGAGGCATTCTGCCCTGAACTTTCAACATTGGAGAAACCTCTATATATTTTATATAGAAGATATATTACAATGCGAACATATATTACCAGTTTCAGTTTAAAGTTAAGTTATAAGGAAATACTACTATTGATTAGCGTTTTTAATTCATTTGATTTATCAAATAGGAAATGATTGTTTTGTTTAGAAAAAAAGTTATGATTACTTACGATTGTATAGCAAATTTGCTAACATAAATAATTATTGAATGAATTAGTTAGTCTATATAAAATTCTACCCTTTATGCCCATTTTGCGATATACATCGGTTTAAGCTTAATCTAGAATTTGTTATTACTAGTTGCAATTGATTGATTTTCAATAATACGTGATTCGTCTGAATTTCATTTTTAGATGCTTTATCAGTTAATATTGCTATATCAATATTAGTAAAAATGTTATGATTATGATCCATATTTATAATTTTATCTATAAGGCCTTATATTTTCATTTAAATTTGATAATTATAATCAGATCGAATAAGATTTATAATTATGAACAAACAATTATTTGGAATTGTATTTAATGATTCATATCCAGAATAATATAGATGTATATAAATCCGTTAAACAAAAAACTGTAAGCGCTCTACTTCTATGTTTAGAATTGTGAACCGTATAGGCACCTCATATAGTTACAGATAGGCCTCGCTTAAACTTAGGCTTTTTTGCAGATACTCTCCAAAAAATGGTAATATTCTAACTAACCACTGAATATATATTAATACTCTACAAGCTGTTCTTAAAATAGTATACCTAATCCTGTTCCTTAAGCTCTAGATATTTTATTAGTCTTTATAAAATGACATCTTAAGTTTAGTATTTAGTGTTAGCGCTGTTTATGGCATAAATGGAGTCACTAGATCTACATATCAATCAGGTTCTCAAAGTGGTACCTTGATCTATGAGGTCCCAACAGTTTAAAAGAAACTCATAAATAGATCTCTCTTCACTTCAACACCATATGAAATGCTAATAATAATTCTACCTTTGATGCACTGTTTTGAGGAGATTCCAAATGCGCTCAACTGGTTTTAGGTTCGGTGAATAAGGCTGCAACTTCACTACCTCTATCTTTTTGTCATGAAACAACCTTATTGTGATTCCAACTTCATGGATAGGTGTGATATCTTAAGGTACCTTCAGAGATCCCATCAAAGACCTCTTACAAAAGTCCTATGTAGGAACATGCAGTGGCTTCTTTTTTTGTGCCATCATGATCCTCAAATACTCTACATAGTGAAGTTCGACCTCCTTTTCAATTGTCAGCTCATACCATAAGAATTACCTAACCCTACTTTCTTGTATTATGAATATTTTGAGGTTCGAAGGCCTAGCCCGACTTTAGTTGAGCATTTACGTTTCCGGATCTGTATCTTGATCCTGTAGCGCCCGAACATCTGTCACTGGGTACAGCGCCATCCCAAAAAGTCCTGAGACTACTGTAATCTATCTTTATATCATAAATTCCCGTTCTATTGGTTCTTCTAATTCTAAAATGGCTTCTTACACCCCGCGAATCATCCATATTCATGTTTTTTTCAAAAGGGTTATTATGGTGGACTTTACAACCTTCAGAATTTGATTTACTGACATTTCAGAAAGTTAAGTGGGCTCGTTCATTCGATGAGGCGTTGGACTAGAAAAGTTGGGGTATTTCTTTACAGTGAACCACCTACTTGAAGGGCTGATATTCCTATTTCGGCAACTGTGAAGCTATGTTTACTCAGATTACATGTTTCAATCCGCTCAGTTGCAAAATATTTTTAGAATTATACTTGAAATCTCTCTTAACGGAACTTTAGAAGTCATTCTATAATATATTTAAAAAGATGGGTTTTTTTGGAGGCGGTGCCTGAAAAAATCGACTCCTCCCGGGTGTATCTATATTCTTGTCTTTCGCTAATAGTATATATTGAAACAGATGGTAGGTATATGAGTCTCATAATCAGCTAGTCATCGTATCCTTAAATGTCTGTGTTATATAGGTTACAAGTATATATAAACGTTCATGTTATTACAAGTAACAGATTTAAGAGTCAAAATTTAAATCTATTTGTTGGAAAATTTCAATGAAGCTGATAAAGACTTTATTATATCATGATCATGGGAATTTCAATTTTTTTGTAACTTTACAACTAGCGTTGGTTATGTTCTTTACTATTAGTTTATAAGGTTTCTTAAATATACGGAACCGCTGAAGTGTAAAGGATGGCTTGGAGTCACTCTGATTTTGCTTTTTGAGATGTTTGGATACTTTCCGCGACTTACGCAGCTCGTTGTTCGTCTCATAACGATCACCCTCCAAAAAAATGGCAATAATGTGGGGAGCCATTCAATAGTAGACAAGACCTTAAAATATTCCTAAAGTAGTGCATAGTGATACTAGAGATTTTATTAGACTATAAGTATAAAATGAAAATTTAAATTTAGGATTCATTGTTGGAGCCCTTAACTCTATAAACGGCTATAGAATCAATCAGATTATCAATGATATCCTGATCCATGAGGTCCTAATATTTTGAGAGACATAAATAACAGGTCTTTTTTTCATTTCTACACCATGTATAATGCTCGTAATCTCAATTTCAGCTTGGTGATAAATTATTTTGAGGAGACCTCCACATGTGCTCAATTGGATTTAAATCATGATCATGCTGGAAAAGGAGGCCAATCCTGCTTGAATATGATAATCTCGAAAATCGCATCAAAGACTTCTTCTAGAGGGTTTGTGTAGGAACGTGCGGTGACTCCTCTTTTTCTGCTTACAGACCAAGAATTCCTTATTTTATAAGTATTTTGAGGTTCAAAGGCCTGGCCTGGCTGTTGTCGGGTATATAATTTACGGATCCGGATCTACCAAACATTCGTTTCCGCCATCCCAAACGTCCCGAGACCACTCCAATCTATTTTTAAACAATACCTTTCTCTTACTTTCGCTCATTAAAAAAAAAAAAGCCGAAATATATATTAAAGTCCCCAACCAAAAGTGCCATAGATATATGATACCCATATTCCATATTCCATATTCATGTTTTTCCAAGAGGGTCGGTAGATAGTTTTTAATATTCGAATTCTAAAGTTGAATTTTAGAGCCTGTTCATCTAATGTATTCAAGGAGAAAGCTTTTACAACCATCAGAATTTGATTTTTGCCATCTTAAAAAGTTAAGTAGGCTCCATCGTTAGAGAGGTGTTAGACCAGAGGAGTTGGCATATTTCTTAACAATGGACCTTACAATTGAAGAGATAATATTCAGCATTCTGCATATTTCGGCAATTGAGAGGTCATCTTTACTCAGATTACATATTTCAATTCGCTTAGTTGATTGCAATTTCTTGTTAAAATTACAATTCAATTTTCGCTTAACGGAATTTTAAAAGTCATTGTATAGTATATTTAAGAAGATGGATTGTTTTTTAGGAGGAGGTGCCTAAAAAGATTGTGTAAAGTTTAGCTTTAACCGGCTGTATTTACACGTTTAGTGATTTTGTTGAATATATCCTGATTTAACACTTTAAATAACAATATAATCGATTGGATGATCCTATTCCAAATTGATGTCACAGATGTGCACCTAATTCATTAATACTTGTTCTCTTATTTGTATTTTATATTAATTAATATTTCGACTACTCCAGTCTGCTACGCTACACTCGAGTCAAGCTACTTGTAGTTAAGCTTTTTGAGCACCACAAAAATGCAATATTATAACCAGCCCATTGAATATTGTACAAAGCTTTAAGCTATTCTTAATAACACTATAAATGACTGCATGGTGTCAAATTATCAATGATATCCTGATCCATATCCCAACTATTTGAAAGAGGCTTAAAAAAGAGATATTTCTTTCTTTGTACGCCGTGTGGAAAAGGCTCATAATCCCAATTCCATCGCAAGGAAGTTCCAAATGTGCTCAATCGGATTCATATCCGGTGAAAAAGGCTACTACTCCACCTTTAGCTCCTTCTCACGCTACCGATTCATCATGATTCTAGCTTTGTGGATAGGTGTGTTTTCCAGTTTGGATATGCTACTTTTGTCAATATCACTAATACCCTTTTACAAAAGTTATACCATAACGTGCGGTGGTTACTTCTTTTCTGCACCCAACCATTGTCAAGCACGGCTTTTTTTTCCAAATTTTAGCCCATATCATAATATTACTTACAGACTCAGATTTCCTTATACTATACATGTAAATAATTTTTGATTCAAATGCTTGGTGTGGCTGTTGTGGACCGAACACCATCCATGGCACTACTCCAACATATATTTACTAATATATATTTAAATAATTTCATTCTATTCATTTGATTCTTATCATACAGATATTAAAACCCTCAGAATTTGATTTGTTGCTATATCAGAAAGTAAAGTGGGCTCCCTCGTTAGAAGAGGTGTTACGCCAGAAGAGTTAGCATATGTCTTTACAGTGAATCGTATAATTGGAGGGCTATTATTAAGCCTTCTGCTCAAAAGCCATTTTTATTCATGCAAATCTTAATTGGCTTAGCTGGTGGTTACAAATGTTTTTTAGAACTAGAATTACCTGAAAATCGTTTAACAGAATTCTAGAAGTCATTCTATATTTTTTAAAAAAAGGCCCTTTATTAAAATGATATCCAGAGAAGCTTAAAAATATGTAGTAGCATTGTAGCTAGGCACGGCTGCGAATAATAGCAAACTGAGACAAATTCATTGTTCTATCAATTTTTAATCTTGATTAAATAGTCACATTTTCTTTACTATCAGATACTGTAAATATGACGTATATTTTAATCACCGAAAATCTGTATTTTATCGTTAACGTTTAAACGTTTATGATAGAGTGTGTTGTAAACATAGGTAGGATACCATTTAAAATATATATACAGTGTTCCAATGATTTCTTTTTAAATTGTTCTATAGTTATAGTTATTCTGAGATATATCATCGTTTAATTTACACACACAATTAATTATACGTTTTTATATACACGGCTGAAATGAAAGTGTCAAACAAAGTTTATATTTCATCTTAATTGATCTATTTAATACTCCACAAAACTTAAGAATTATAGATTTCTTGAAACTAAACTTGGAAATATCATCATATGGCATTATTTAAATATGTCAACAATTACAATTAATATAATAAATTCCATTTCAAAATTGAAAAAATCAATTATAAATCATTATCAATATCAATGGGCTTTGAACTTTAAAACATTGAATAAACTAACAAAAGAATATGATAATATCAATAAATTATAATTTATGATTATTATATAGACGATTTTGATTTAGATAAATTATAATTATAATTATGAAGACAACAAATACAACAATGAGGGGGGAAGAAGAAGAAGAAGAAAAAAAAAAAAAAAAAAAAAAAAAAAGACAGTTAAAGTTAGGTACAAATTAATATAAACACCAATCAATTGTTAAATTTAAATATTAACAAGGAAAACAAAAATAAATAATTAAATAACTATATATACCATACCAAAAAAATGAACTATAATTTCCAATATAATGTAAAATATTATTGGAAATTGATAAAAAGACTAATTAATTTAAAAAGAATTAGAATTAAAGTAATAATAATAATAATAATAATAATAGTGATAGGACAAAACTTTAAACAGTTAGAACAAGATATATATATCGAAACATAACAAAACAAAACAGAACGAAACGAAACGAAACGAAACGAAACGAAACAGAACAGAACAAAACAAAACAAAACAAAATATGGGAAATATATAACCACATTTAAATAGTTAAACATAAATCATTATTCAGCCAAATAGATAAATAGAATAGAAAAATAATAGGAAAAAGTGTGGTACAATAGATAGTTATAAAATTAAATAAAAAAAGACAACAATTGTTGAAAGCAAGAAACCTCTTTTATATATATGCAAATATGACCTCCCTTTTGAATCGATATAATATATACCAAATTAATAAGAAATTTTGAAAGAAAAAATAAATATATATATGTATGCATGAAAAGTTATCGTTATATAAAAGAATTTTCATAATTTAAAGAAGTTAAAGGGTTTGATATTGAAGGAGGTGAACAAAAAATTGATATTAAATGAATATCATCTAATTCAGCAGCAGCTGAATTTGAGTTATTTTCATAATCATAATCGTAATCAGAATTTGAATTAATATTATCATGATCAAAGGGAACATTTGTAATTTCATTATTTAAATCATTTGTAAAAGATTTAACAGAACCACAAGAACTTGAATCTAAACTTGTTGTTGATAATGTAATTGATGATGAAGAAGTTGAAGAATTCCTCGAAGATTGACTACTTATATCATCACCATTATTTGATGAAGAAGAGATTGTTGAAGGATAATAATTCATATAATAATCATCACCTAAAATTGTCATTCTATCTAAATAATATTTTTTTAAAGCTTCAGCATCAAGTACTTCACTATAATTCTTTTGACTCTTTAATTTATTATCAAATTGATTATTTAAAATAATTGGTAAACAATCATTTAAATCCAATTCAGTTAAATTATCAAAAAATCTAATACTCGTTTCTTTTATATTAGAATTTAATCTTCTTGATTTTTTTTGACAATGAAATTCTTCAATAAAAGGATTAAAATTTACTAAAGCTTTATTTAAAATTTGTATTCTTTTTGTAAAAAATTTAAACAATTTTGAAGGATAATCAATAAATTTAAAATAATCTTTTGAAATTAATAAATTTTTTGTTGGTATAACATTTTTAAAATAATCTTCATCATATTCAATTAATGAAACAGGACCTGTAAAACCAATCATAAATAAATATCTTGCATCAGGAAAAATTGCATCTAAAACTTTTGAAACAGTATGATAATATAAATATAAAATTTTTTCTTGTGCAGTATATTGATTTTTTTTATTATCAATATTTATTGCTCTTGATGGGAATTTTGAAAGCCATTGTTGTAAATAAGTATATAAAATATAAGGAGAATACATTGTTGCAGTATCAGTTCTTGGGAAAGTTGTTGTTAAGAAATTTAAAATTTTCATTAAATAACAAACTAAATGATCATGTTCAGTAATTAATAAGATATCATTTGAAGATTCAATAAAAGATTGAATTGATTTGACTTTTAATATTAATTCATCTAAGAAAAGTGGTTCATAAGCAGGGAAATAAATTGATTTAAAGGATTGAAATAAAGAGCTCGAAGTCCATTTTGCAATTGTTGTTGCCTTTGGTTCAACATTTTCCATTTGTTGTAATATTGCAGTTAAACCTTTCACAAAACCAACGAAATCTGAAGGATCGGAATTTTTTTGATATAGAATGTCCCAAGACAAGAACAGACTTGAGGATAAATAAATATCGCCACTATTAATATCTTTAATTATATCAAAAGTCAGGCCCTGTCTCATACTTTTCAAAGCTTTTGATCTGTAGTTATCAGATTCGGTTATTAGTTCAGGATCCCCGGTTTTGATTGCCATGAAAGTACAACTGAAGGTCAGGATGGCGTGGAACAATTGAGGATTTTTGAAACTCTGCTCAAAACACATTTCCATCCAGGAGTCGTAGGAACCCTTTGTTTTCGAACAGTCGAAGCCCTCATCGGCCATTTTGATGGTATCTATTTTGACGTGGACATCGACGAGGTCTCGCTGGGGGAAGTCCATCGGGGGGATGCTGACGGCGTTGTAGTGGGGGAGGTCGTGTGGCACGGGGATGATGGGGACGGACTGGTGGCTCTGCGGGAGGCTCCGCGGGAGGGACAGGGAGCCGGGGCGGTGGGAGCCGAGGCGGTGGAGGCTTGGGTAGATCTGGGAGGTGGTGATCGACATCGGCCGCTGCAGGGTCCGGCGGCACCTCCCCACCTCCAGGCCGAGGTCCAGGGCTGAGTCGGCGTCCAGGCCGACCTCCACCTCCACGTTATCCAAGTAGGAGCACCGGCACTACTGCTGTTAGCTAATTGTACGACTGCGGTAACTATAAAAAGTGATGGCACTTACGTTGGACTTGATGCACTTGTCGCACGTGGGCTTGGTCTCGTCGCACTTGATTCTTCTTTCCTTGCAGTTTTTGCAGCCCAGGTGGGAGTTCTTGTGCTTCCGTCTCTTACGCTTGGTGGTCGTCGTGTTCTTGGCCGCGTCCTTCTTGACTCGATCTTTCTGGGATTCGGGGTTGAGTCTGACGGTCTTCGGGGGCGTGGGCGAGCAGTCGGCGGAAAGGAAGCCGGAGCCGCAGGAGGCCCCGGACGGATCCACGAATATCATACTCCTTCGGATTGCGCCCTTCATAGCTGTAGAAATAATAGATGTTCTTCAGGAGGTTCAAAGGGATTTCGTTGTTTTTAAATGCTTTCATTTCTGCAGAGAACTCCGTATTTTAATTACAATTATTATTATGGTCACTGGAAAGTTGAAAGTAATTGAAAAGTAATTCGACGTCTGTTATGTGTCTACCCGGTCCGTGCCTGCTACAGGTGACCCGCTGCTGCAGATAATAATGGCTGCTGATTGGTACTTTTATTATAATAACCGCTTCTATTATTTATCATCTTCATGCCGACGGTTGGGGTTGGCTGTCTTCATCCGATGCTCTTCTGCCTGCTACGTCGTCTCCATCTGATTTCTGACCTCACAGGCCACTCCAACCCTCCAGAACCTCCCAGATGTGTGCCTAGCAGCTCAAAAAGTGCCTTGCAGCAAATCATCCGTTTTCATGTTTTGACCCATGAAACCTCAAATATGCATTGTTTCTTTTATTGTTCCCATATGGAGGTTAAGGTTGACCGAAGGCGCGCAACACCGTTAGTACAACCTAGCTTTCTACACCTAACATGCAATAATAAGCTTATCCTTCAATCTTTCATTTCATTTCACACATATCAATTGCATATCATCAATTCAAGTATAGGTGTGATCACTCTACAATGACTTAGCTAATCATCCAAAATTAATCTATATTTGTCATCAACTTCTTTCTTGCTGTTGTATCTTGTCTAGATTTCCTTCCTCTGTTCACCATCTGTTTATGTCAATTACAACGTGAAACAAAGAAATCTTGTAAACATATTGTGTACAATAGATGCACGTGCGATTCCGCTTCGGTATACCTTCAAAGTATTATAATATTGTGATTTCAAACCAAAAGCTTAATTTTCCTCTTGTAATTCTAAAATATACTCACCGCAAAATTTTAAAAGGCTAAATTTGATGTTTTCAAACAATGCCATAAGTGACTGAATGTTAGCAGATACGTATATCTATTGATAGTAGCCTTTTAATTGATCTTCTACATGTTATTCAATCCGTATAGATATCAATGTTTAGATGAGTGCTGTTCTTATACTTTATATTAACGTTTATCAGAATTAGTAGAGTTTTTAAAATGCCAGATCTTTTACCTAGATAGTTGTGTAAGTATCACATAATCTGATTGACAGCCCCAAATATATTGAGTAATGGCCAGTTGGCTGCTGCATCTTCTAGAAAACCTTTAAATTTCAGATTTAGATATGACACTTAACACTTACATCTATACTTCCACTGAGACTTTACACTTGTACTTGAAATTTATATTGGTATTATATCCCATGAGGGTTTAGAATCTGTAATTATACAATAATACGAGATTATAAAACAAACAAAGTAACTCGTGATTATCTTTCCGTTCCTTCAATCTTCAAATTTTACCAATTATAATTCTCAATCATATCATTTTCATATCAATGATTATAATTACTTTTATTTTATTCTATAATGATTTAACTTGCTGTTTTTGTTAATCGGGATATCTAACTATTAAATATAAAACAATTATCTTTGTATACTTCTAAAACTAATTATAGCTTTAGCTAGCACATTATCATTTTAAAATGTTATTTCGGGTCTTATCCATGAAAATTTTAATTCTAAATTTTGGAACTACCTAGTTGTACCTACCCCAGATGATAATAATCAAATGATCAGATGATTTGTACAGGTTTCATGATCTTTGATAAAATACAAAACTGCAATTATATAATGTTAATGTTATAGACATTAACATTATATATTAAAATTAATCATTTTATCGTACATTTCATGAAAAGCATCCAAAAAAAATAGCTCCTATTTTCGTTAAAACTGTTTCTCTTCAAAACTCTTTAGAGGTTAATTAACCGAGAAAGTAGATAATCGTCTATATAATCGATATTCATTCAGATCCTTTTTACCTCAACTAGGTTTATTTATACTCTATTTATATTTCCATATTATATGCACCCAACAAGAAAATTTTCTCACTCTTTAAACATCAATTTCAGGCTCGTGCACCTTTGCGCTTACATCCAAGGATTATGAAAATGATTTATCTTAGATCCTCCTTTGGAATAAATAAGAAAAAAAAGAATAGAATAGAAAGAAAAAATCTGAAAATATAATGGTAAAAAAAATAGAAATAAACGTTTTTGGATTAATATACACCTAATATAGGTTTCCTCTTTTATAAATATTAACAATTATATCCTTATAGCAGTTATATAACCAAAGCCTTATTTGATCTTACATTATATTAATATTTTATAAAATATACTGTTATATGTTAGGCAATTATAACTGATATGTTCTAGATCTTTTTCTCTTTGGGATTTTTCTCTCTGGGATTTTTCTCTTCGGGATTTTTCTCTTCGGGATTTCTCTCTTCTCACATTTGAACTCTTTTGGCTTTTCTCTTTCACTGGCGCATTTAACTTTTTCTCCTGCAATTGGATATTTACACAATATTTAGAAATAGTTTGAATTAATTAAAATAATAAAAATATAATGGCTCATGTCTGAGGAGATATATGAATCATCAAATATTTCTATTGAAATTCCATAACTTACGGATTTTATATATGAAAATGAAAAACTATTAATTTTGTAATGTAAATAAATTATTTAACTCCATCGTCTCTGCTCAAGGCCAAGCCGACGCCATTTATCCTCTTTACAATTATAATAGCTATATATAATAATAGATTTATAAAACATTTTGAGATTTCAGTTAACTTTATAAACTAGCGCTGTATGATGCATATTTTAAAATCCTCCCCCATCATTTTAACATCAAAAACTTTACACGTTTTATGATTATAAAAATCGACGATCTATTTTTATTTCTATAAATTACCGGTACCGATTGTTACGTCAAATTGTCAATATGATGTTTATACTAAATTAGGAACTCCGCAAATCTCCAATTTTTAAATTTTTATAAACATGAAATCTTGAAAATGTTCCATATAATTTAAATTTATATAGAACTTTCATTAAAAATATTAAAATTTATCATCGTAAATATGCAAAAATTTATAGAATTTACTTTATGAACATTAAATTATATTATTTTACAGTTAATTTATGTATAATATGATGTAGTCTAACATGTAAAAATATATTATTGTGAACCCCGACTATTAACAGATCAAATATCAATGAAAAGATCTATAATAATCACACACCAATATTTTCACATATTCAATGGAATTGCAATGGAAATTGTAATGAAAATCGCAATTGGAATTTTCACTGCCTCATTATTCAACACTTTGAAACTACTATAATTTGTATTGACTGTTACAATTACACCATGCTATGTTATATTCTAGAATATTAAAGTTGAATTGGTAAAGGGGGTTTTAACACAAGGTATTCAATTCACGGATAACAAATTCAATTTCATTTATAAATTCGACCTAATTATAACTTAAGCTTACTTTTACTACATATTGCTTCTGAACAATCAGGAACCATCCCCCTCCTCTGCATCATGTATTTATATTGCAATTGATTGATTCAATTTGATTGATTCTTCGATTTGATTTGATCAGGGTTTTAAATGAATTACAATATTAAGTTTGAAAAGATGTTTACTTTTTTCTTGCTATAATTAACCGTAATTATAAAATTTATTTGCCATAAAACAGATGTATAAGAACACTTTAAAATTTTAAGGATATCAAATGATGATCAATCATGTCCGATTGCGATAATTATGAAGATCGCGGTTAGTCCCGTGTTGCACATGATTTTTAACTTCATTGGCCAAAACCTATCCTCCCTCCCATATCTAGATGGAATAAATCTTCTATTCTATTCTTTTCATACAAATTAAATATTAATCCATCTATGTAACCTTATAGTTCTATAGATTACCCCTTGTGTTGCAAAACTTCAATATACAACCCATACTTCCTCATGACAATGACGAAGCTGACTAACAATCGTTACTACAGCATTTTGTTAAATCCATGGTATTTGCTACCAAATGCATACTTTATACTTTGTGATAAAATGCAAATTTAATGCGTGAGGGAGCAACTGGTAATGCACTCACTAGCTTGATAACAGAGACAAAATTTGTCCTAAAAGCCACAAAATATGCTTGAACTTCTATTTATTTGTGTACTTCCGAAGATTTTGATTAGATTTTTTCTTAAACTTAATTGTTCCATCACCATCCAAATTAAATCTATTATATATACCATTATTAGTCATATATAAGGTTTATATTAGAATAATCTTACATAATCAGAACCTGAGTATACTCTCTTTTTATAGATTTACTTATTTTGGTAATAATCAAAGTGTAAAGTTCTCATTTTAATAATTTCAGAACCTTATTATAAGAAAGCTTAGACATATGATTATTAGATCATATAGTATGGACCTATGGAAAACTTCAGAGTTAAAAAATGGTTAGTTAATACTTAAGTATGGGAATATGCAGGGTAGATTTATTTGCTTAAATAGAAATAGAATACATATAAGAAAAAAAACTTAATCTTAAATAAGAGTTATCTTTTGCATATGAAAATGATATTTCTAGCTCCCATTGTTTTTGTAATGATACTGGTAAACCCTAATGTTTTGACATATTAATATACAATATACATAACATGTATGCATTAATTTCAATTCTAATCTAACTAGATCTTCATTGTTATAAAATTGAAATACTTTAGGTATCAATTCATTTTTAAATGTATACTTATAACTTTTATGAAATTATCAATAGAGTACAAAATATATATCTAGTAAATTACAAAGGTACGACTATAAGCTAAGAGCTAGTATTGTTAGAGCCATGCAGTTGGATGGTGGACCATTGAATTGCAATTAGAATTGCAGTTTTGGGTACTATGTATTTAATCTGAGTTTGAAGCTTGAATCGGGCAGTAGCTATCTATAAATGTAAAACACGCCCAAGACAAGTCGTAACTAATTCAACTAATTTCAAATTTAATAACTAGCCTAAATTAAACAATAACAAAACAATACTAATATTAATTACAATTGCAACACAGCAAAAGAAAAAGATAATCAATATATAATATATCAATCAGGGGTATTGTCCTGGTGCAGGTCCAAAATGCCCCTTCACAATTAAGGATGGATCTTTTAATGGTGTTTGACTACCCTCAACTCCACCATACATAACTTCATTTCCTCACCAATTGATAGATTTATCATGGTATACAACAGCAAAAAATATAATAACACTAGAAAAAGCAACACCAGCATCAAGAGCTGATGCTAAGACGTAGTTATACTTCTCCCACCATGCCAAATGATGTCTTTTGATGTAGTACATAAAAACGAAGGATACATATAAGCCAGGAGTGTAGTAGGAAAGATTATAAGGAGCATAGATTAACAAACCACCAATAATCAATGCTAGGTTGAAATAACGAATAACTGAATATTTTTTAAAGTAATGCTTAGCCAAAATACATGGAATTGGTAACAAAGCGCCTATTAGGAAACACCATTGAAGAATTGAATATAATCCTCTAAAAACACGTTTTGGCCCAATAACACCCCAAAATACAGATACTGAGAAGAATGTAGTAACACCTGGACAAGTGAATTTCTGCTTTTGAAGAGGTTGACATAAATCCACAGTATTGGCAATTTGCCAATTCATAACACCAATACAAACAAGACATTGTAATAAAACTGCAATCAATTGTCCTCTAAAGATTGATCTTGGTGGGACTTTAGCATAGTGTGCCATTTTTTGATCACTAATATAATTTTGTGCTTGACCATCTATGTTATATCCAATAGCTTTAATAATCATTAATGCTGTACCATTTCCTGGTAGTGCATATCCAATAATTAGTTCAACTAATACATTCAATTCAAAACCCCAACCAGTCACTGCTGCAATAATAGTGATTGGAATCAAAAATACAAAATTAATACCCAAAGCGAAAACAATTGTCCAAGCAGGGGTATTAGTTGGATATTTTTTAACACAAACAATAGCTAATACAAAAGAAATCACCAGCACAATAAGAAAACACCAATCTGGTACTTCTTTATATTTTGACATCATTTTAGAGTGTGCATCTTCATGACCTTCAAAATGTCCTCTCTTCCAATTAACTATTGATTTATATAGATCAACAAAACTATATCTGATAAAGTCCCAATCTGTGACAAAAATGTAAATAATAGAGAATGGATATATTGCAAAGAAAGCACCATAAACTAAAAAATTTCCAGCAGAGTAAAAAGGAGGTGAATAGCTTTGATACTTTGCTTCATCCAATAAACCATTGTTAATACCTGTTTAATTTGAAACCTTTCCCCAGTGTTTGTGAATAAAGCATTTGAATTCATAGGAATATATGCTGACCATTTATAATTTGTCCAGAAAAGTGCTGGAATGATAAACAAACCAATAAGTGACCCAACGTATTGATTAGCTAACGAGTAAAATGGAACTTTAAGTGGTTGACTATATGATATGATATTCCAATCAAAAGTAGTTACGGGATTTAATCCCATACCATAAAAAGTTCCAGTAATTGCTGCAAGATTAAAATTGTTTGGACTGATCCAAGTAATCCAATTGAATGATGAAGGGGCTTGAAATAAGTAATCAGGAAGCCAGAAATAAACAAAACTGCATAAAAAGACAATAAAGAAAAATCTATATCTTGAAATAGTCCAACCATTGATATTTTGTTTAATCTCTGCTTTTAAAAGGGCTCTGTTAAGAGCAAGAGTAGGAAGAACAGTAGGCCAGATTGATCTTTCAGGGTACACAACTAAACGTCTCAAAACACCTGCAAATCCAACACCAAGATATTGTGAAGATAAAGTGAGAAGGAATTGAAAACCAATAGTAACCCATTCATTTGCATAATACATATCTAATTTTTGAGCATAAAAATTATATGCTGTAACATATGTAGTTCCATTGGCAATACTTACCATAACAGTCGAAAAAATTTGTTCCTTAAATTCTATGGACCTGGATTTAGATGAAAGTTAAACACTAATAAGTTGACTTCTTTTTTAGGAAGAATATACTCTAAAAGTCTTCCAGTTGGTAACATCAACATCTGAAGCATATAAGTTGAAATTGAAACAGGTGGTTGTCTAACAGAAAAAAATTGATTAACTCCAGCACCAATAATCACCCAAATACCAACTACATATGCCCTAAATGTTTCGCAAGGCATATCTTCATCATCAAATGGATCTGTAACTGACCGAACTTCTGGATATGGTCAATGAAACTTAATCAATGCAGCCTCTATTCTTAAATCAAAATCATAATTTTCAGGATCTTTATACTCTTCCCTACCTTGAACTAACAATTCAATCTTCTTGTATACATCGTGAGGGAAATTAACATCATTATTATTATTGAATAGAATTAGATGTTGATTCTTGTTCGCTCATTGTAATTGATGTCCTCAGATTGTATAAACACGTTGTTCTTAAACTCTTGGAAATTAAATATGAATATATTTATTATATTATATTTTTACGATACCTTCTAAAAATGTGGGAATTCCTCCATATAAATTATGGAATTATGATAAATCATTGCTTCATTAAGTATATTCATAGCATCGTCTTCCGAAAGTGATGAAATTTTGTCATATATATATAAGCTATTTCAGCTGGTATGGCATCTGTTCTTTATTGGCATCAGTCACATCATCAATTATATTTTCATCGACTGAATGACCTTTTTCATTAACTTCTCCAGTGATAGAATCAGATGTATCAAAAACTATAGGCTTCTTTGGAAAAAAGCCCTTAACTGAATCAAACATATTTGATCAATAGTTAATTAACAGGAGTTATTTTCTAGATGTAAATAATAAAAAAAAAATTAATATACACAATTGCTATCTTTTAAATATTCACCAAGTTTCTATAAGTATCAGCTAAGAAACGCTAAAACACCCTTAATTCTCTAAAGCTAAAATTAATATTGCGAGATTTAGGATATAGAAAGGGGGGAAAAAGCTATATTGCACTCTTTCAAATAGTTATCATGGTATAAATATGCCAAATCTCTATAGACGTCAGATAAGAAGTACCAGTAATGAATTAGTGTAAATAAAACCTTTAATTATCGTTAATACTTATGTTGGCCTATAAGGTTACATTTAAAACACAATATTGATATCGCATTACTCTAAGAATTTGTTACTACTTGTATAAACCCTTTTACTTTAGGCAGAAAATATCATTTGGTATGATATAATCGTAACAAATAGTTGAAGTAAGCTTAAGATAAGTTTCTTGTAATTATAGACTTCAGAGCTGGAGTAATAAGTTTGCATAACGTCTTTACGCACGGCTGTTGAAATCCAATTTAGAGTTATATCATACATTTAGTAGCTAAGTTAGCATATAATGCTGTAAGGCAAAGTCTATACGTATACCTGCATAACGCACCAAATTGATTTCGTTAATAAATTCCATACTGATTATCATAAGTTGAACAAAAATACTAAGCAACAAGGTCATTTAAATAATATCATTAAAGATATAGTTCTAACTTCAGCTGCAGTAGTTTATTGAATCTTCCTCACAAGTGGGTAAGACACATTACATTATACCGAATCTTTAATATGCTTAGACAATAGCCCAATTAGATATGCATATGCCTAATTAATTATCCTTAAAATTCAATTATAACTAATTATACATCATACCAAGATTATATATTTTATTTGAAAATGTATTTCTTTAATGCTATTTATAATCATTTAACAAGATCATCAATATTAATTTTGTTCTGACATTACTGATGTAGCAATATAACCTTGACATTTGTTCAGGAGGTTCAGACGGATAAAAATTATCTTACGACAGAACTATTGTGATCAATATACAGTAGTTATTAGTAAGGTATATGTTATGTATTACGAAGAAGTTAAAAAAGACAAATAAGAGTTATACAGTAATATACACACGACCACCAGTCTCTTTCCATCTAAATGTTGAAACACGTCCACTATCACAAATCTATCAAAAAATTTAAAAGAAATTATGCATAAATGCATATCAATATCTATAGCTTTTTGCTAAAAGCAGTTTTTGATTGACATCTAATTCTCCCAGCATGTGGGCTTTCCCGGACACCTTTAAAATCGTTTGCACCTACCAACAAGAACATCAAATGTCTTTTTAAAGATGAAAGCGGATAGATAAATGGAAAATAGAATTTGGGTCATTCCTGATTTATCTTTATTATTTTGGGTCGAGGCTATCGCTAAGCTATTAAAATATTGACATATTCCTTCATTCGTACCGCGTACAGTAATATGCGGCGTTTTCCCACATATTTAGTGAATAATTACTTACCTACCTTATGCGATAAGAACCCTCACACTCTCTAGCTAGTCAAAATTTCTATATGTTTGATTTATTATTAACTACACGTATGTGAAAATTGTATTACAGCACAACTATTTTTTTTTTTAGTTTTAGTTTGCATGCATTACCATATACAGTAAGTTTATATAATTGCAGACTTATATATATAGTAATTATGTATATGTGCATATGCAAAAATAGTTAATTAGTTAGTTACTATTACTATTGGAAGATTTCATTTCTGCTGGATATCCACTCTTGGGCAGCCAATAAAAAGGTTGGGCTACTTTTAGTGTTACTTTCTGGGCATGGTATTTAATAGTTTGTATACTTTGACGAACAAATGAGATGGCTGCCACCTTAATAAATGATTACCTAATCTTGTATCTTTTAACCGCTTGAACTTTCCGGAAGTTACTTGCTTGTAAGTTGTAAGACATATCTCCAGTTACACATCACCAGTTATTTATCTAAATTATATCTAGATGGCGGCTGAGTCGGTCATCCCTCATTGGACTATATTTGCCACGTAATAATATTGAGAAGACACTTCGACGCCACCTTCATTTAGCATCTTGCATCCCAGCCACCAATAATGACTTATTGAACCGAACGACACATTGGTCCTATGGAGCTACCTAGCTTCTTTATGAACTAATTGGTTCCTGTGAGGGAGGAATGACATAAAATGACGTAATTAATTGGAATAAACTAATTAGAGAGACGATGATCGGATCACAAAAGCTTACCTGGACAGGTTAAAACTAAGATTAGAAAGTATATTAAGGAGCAGTGGCAGGCAGTGCAGCAAGCTGGGGCCAAGGGAGAGTATTGGATGTTAAAACCATATGTTCAGTGCCGAGTAAGATTTAGCGACAATTTTCTTCCTAAAAGTTGGAAACCAATGGAACACAGGTTTATCCGGCGCCGAACTGGATATGTTTCAGGCATATTGCCACCGTTATTCCCTTAAGCTTGTAGAAGAAGAGGAATACAGCTATGGGACAGTGCAAACGATGAATCATAATATATGAATGTCATAGCAAACATAAGATGATATATTAGTTAGGAGCAAATACGATACTGGAACATTTGAAAAGACAAGTAGTTCGAGATAGAGTACGAATTTCAATTGGTTTGGTCTTCTAAATTGTAAATGGCAGGCAGTTTTATTTATTTCCTCCACTCTTCCTCTTATTTTTCCCTTCATCCTTAGGCGATTATGTTATTTTAGTTTTATTTTTCTTATTTTGGTTTTGGTAGCCATGGACCCAGTTTTTCCCTCTCTTTGAAAGGCTTCTATGTATCTACGTTGACCACTCGAACTGAGGAGACTAGGCAATTTAGAGTTAGTGAACTTCCAATTGGGTGAAATTCCTAAAGAAATATTAAGAATTTCATTTCAGAGATAAGCAGTGCCACTTGACTAATTAGCTGGGTTTAATATTTCTTCTTCTATAATCTTATGTATTCAGGAACTGGAACTGCGCCTCCTTCTACTAACTATAAACGAAGTCAATATATTTTTGACCATCTAGATCTACTGTTCTAGATTTATATCTAACTTCGACTTACGCTTGCTAAGTAACCCAAGCTCAAAGGATTATAAGGATATTAGTGCTAATGATTAAGAACTTGCTATACTAATGATGATATGGGCCTATATCATAACATTATTCTTCTGATTTATAATTATACATTTATATAACATAACACATTCTTTTTAAAGCTAATCTGCAAATGTTTATTTGATCATGAAACACGTGATGAAAATTATCAACAAGCATCAGCAAGGGATATACGAAGGGCTTGGCGCATAAGGGAGCAAGTACATGAAGATCACAAAACAAAAAATAATCAAGAATAGAAATGAGGACAGAAATTTGTAATAGAATAGAAATAGAAAAACAAAGAAATATATAATAGCATTTAAACTAGCTTGTGAAATAACAGGTGGTGGGTTTCAGCCAGTTAAAACTGCCATTTCCCATATTTAAATTTGTGTGCATGATCATATTATAAATTCATAAATTATAAATTTAAAAAAAGAGTAAAAGAAAATATATTATTTATTCAAATCACCTTCCCTTTTTCTCTTTGTTTAACCTCCCCTTTAAATTTTAGGCTCATATTTTCATATTACATTTTCAGATTTTTTATCGCTTGTTCCTCTGTTATAACACATTCATATGAGATTCAGAAGACACTCTAGACAGGGCTCAACCTCTACGACAGGATCACATGGGGGTCATAAATTTAAAGTTGATGTTTCTAAGGAAGACGCTCATCGTATGAAAGTTAGAACAGGAAATGTCCATGACCCGATTTTAACTGCTGTCAATGAAGCACAACCATTTGAATTGGCGTTAACTGGTCATAACAATCAAAAAACTGTCTCGTTGGAACAATATGCTACTCAATGTCAACTATCGGATTCTTTTGGTAATCCGATACCCGAAAGAGATATAAATAACCCGACAAGAAATAGAAACGAAAGACCTTTAGACACAATAAGAAGTTTCGAATACAGCATTTCTGGGGATCCTGCTTACAAAGAGATGTTAGAGACGCCACGATATGGATTTGTACCAAGATCAAGTTATGGAAGATATCCGGCGTCTCCTATTGATTTCGCAACTGCTGATGGAAATCCTTACGATGTAGCCGTTAGAGCGTCATTTCCAAATAGAACAGCTCCAATATTGTCAACAAATGATCCCTTAACCTCTCCGATAAATGGGGATTTTACCCAAAGGACTTCAAATTATACATACCAGCCTGTTGCTGTACCTCCTCCACCTGATACTAATGATAATAAAAAGAAAAAAAGAAGAAGCTTCTTCAGAAGAAAAAGACATTGAATATTAATATTTTCCTTGTCTGGCTATTTACTTAAACTTTGTTATGATTCTATCTAGAGTTCTATTTATCTTAGACTTTTATTTCTCCACTTTTATCATGATCTTTTTACATGTTTATATTGCTTTGATTGTTTTAGTTTAAATTGGTCTAGATTCACTCTTAAATTTTGTCTAAGGTGGCATATTATTTGATGCATGTGATTTGCTTTTCTTCTTTTATTTCCGGCCGGTGATGACTTTATATATTAAATACTTATTGGTGATGTGATACCTATATTGATAATCACATTAGATGTTATAATTATGTTAATTATAACCTTAACAAAGTGATGTTTAAAATATATATAGATAATGTATAAATGCACGTAAATACTTTCACCTCATAGCACAAATGTATTGATACTGTTATTTCGTTCAGATGTTTTAGGGCGCCCGGGCCGATTCTAATCGTAATATCATATACAAAACTTTTCCTTTTAGGTAGTTCTTATTTATAATTCTATTTATATTTAAGGTTTGGATAAACTCAACCAAAATTTGTCGGAAACATATCAAAGCATTGAGATGAATTCAGCAGAATCAAGCGAAGAGGAACAATCTTGATTATAGTTACCAATTGCAAGAGGAAAATCTGATTATGGATGAAGAATGTGCATTTGTTTTCTACTAAAACTTGTATTAGCACCATTAATTATGATCGAGACATACCACGTGACTGTAGGTTGCTACTTTGAGATTGTGATTTAAAGTATTTATTTACTTAACAACCAAATAATTGTGAAAAAAAGACCTTTAGAACCGATAATACCTTAGACAATTTTTTTTTCATTGTTATAGACTAATGTCGAAAATTGTTACTTCGTTATCGAGCACTCTTTTTCTTCTTTTTTATGGCAAGTTTTCAAATGCATTTTCATCCAACGTTATATCTTGATCCATTTTCATTCTTTCTTCATTGGATGGAGTTTCTTAGACAGTGTTTTTTTTTTCCATACATTATTTGTTTCATCAGATGAATATTTGAAAATGCAAATGAAGACTTTCTAAAAAAGTTTCCACACGAAACAGAAGTATTTTTTTTGAAGATCGCTCCGCCCAAAGCTTAGGAAAAAAAATTAAAAAAGATATGGACGACACCGGAATCGAACCGGTGACCTTCCGCATGCGAAGCAGACGCGATAACCAACTACACTAGACGCCCAGATATCAACAGGCCTTCGGCCTAAATTACCAAGTGACTTCTTGTACATTAATTGGAAAATATATGAAAAAAAAAACATATGGTAAGATAAAGAGATACAATAAATACAAGAATACAAGAAGAGAAACTGAAAGAGAAGTAAAGAAGAAGAGGTTTTATACTCTTGGTTTAATAGTTTCCAGTTAGAAGGTTTAAATTATTTAGATATTTTAATGGGAATTATATAACGTTAAAAAAAAGTTACGAATTGCAAAACCAGCAACCAATATAATTTATTAAAAATAGTATTTTCAAAATCTACTTAATCTCATAATTCTGATGATATATTTTCAGTCTTTTATTTTGTGAATTTTGTTGTGAGCGTTCTACGATATAGCGCGTTGTGATTTGGTAGTTTTCAACCCAAATTAAACTCCAATCTATTAAAAAAACGCAATTTCAAGCATGCCACGATTAGCTGGAAAATACCATATGCCCTGATACTATGCCTCTATGTCCATATAATAGTCTAATGGCTCTTTAATGTAATTGTGCCGTAGTGAAGAGTAAAAATTTATGAGTACCATAAATTGGTATTATCCACCTCAAAGCGCTAAAAAAGTTGTAAGACGTAAGTTCATCAGCTTATTATAATCATCGAATCATCACCACTAATTTAGACGGCACGTATAAGCATTCTTAATAATGAGAAGAAGAATAAGAGGAAGCCCATACTCATTAATTGTTGAATACAAAACAAAATGAGCAGATATCGTATAGTAAAGTTCCCAAAGGGACCACAGTTACCCGGCCATCAAGGTTTTTTCATGACCGCGTGTACCAAATGTAATCGAAATCTTCGATCTGTTTCCACTTTATTATTATTTTCCGACCATACTAAAATAATCATATTATAAAATGTCTGCAATTCAGTTGTTGAACCCAAAGGCCGAGAGTTTAAGGAGAAATCAAGCTTTACAGGTTAATATTACTGCTGCTCAGGGATTACAAAGTGTTCTTGCTAGTAATTTGGGCCCAAGAGGTACTTTGAAAATGTATGTTTCCATTAGCCTATTCTTTAAAATATTGAAAAATGAAGAGATTGAAAATATAATTGATTCAAGGAATGTGACTAATTGATGTTTTGTTAATTAGGCTGGTTGATGGTGCTGGAAGTATTAAACTCACAAAGGATGGAAAAGTTCTCTTACACGAAATGGTATGGAATGAAAAGCGATATAATGATCCTTATTTAATATACTTCTTATTAACTTACTCCTTTGATTTTTTTGGTTTTAGCAAATTCAAAATCCTACTGCTGTTATGATTGGTATGTTTTTTTTTTATTTGTTTTTCTTTTCTACTGATGTTGAAATATATGAAATATTCCATGATATTCGAATCTAACTTTTTCGTTTGTTTGTTATAGCCCGTGCCGCTAGTGCTCAAGATGAAATAGCAGGAGATGGAACAACATCTGTTTGTATATATGTTGGTGAATTTTTAAAACAAGCCCAAAGATATATTTCTGAAGGTATTCATCCAAGAGTAATTGTTGATGGGTTTGAACTTGCCAAGACAGAAACATTAGAATTTTTAAATACATTCAAAAAAGATGTGGAAATTGATAGAGAATTATTATTAACAGTCGCAAGAACTTCTTTAAATACCAAAATTAAACAATCTATTTCTGAAATCTTAACTCCAATCGTTACTGATGCTGTTTTAACTGTTAAAAATCCTGATGAAAACAGAGTTGATCTTCATATGATTGAAATAATGCATATGCAACATAAAGCTGCAACTGAGACCGAATTAGTTAGAGGTCTTGTTTTAGATCATGGTGCTCGTCATCCTGATATGCCTAAACATGTTGAGAATGCTTTTGTTTTAACATTAAATGTTTCTTTAGAATATGAAAAAACTGAAGTTAATTCCGGGTTTTATTATTCAAGTGCTGAACAAAGAGAAAAATTAGTTGAAAGCGAACGTAAATTTGTTGACAATAAACTCGGCAAAATTATTGAGTTGAAAAAAGAAGTTTGTGGCAACGATCCAAAGAAAGGTTTTGTTATTATTAATCAAAAAGGTATAGATCCAATGTCACTTGATGTCTTAGCAAAAAATGGTATTTTAGCATTAAGAAGAGCTAAAAGAAGAAATATGGAACGTCTTCAATTAGTTTGTGGTGGTGAAGCCCAAAATAGTTGTGATGATCTATCTCCAAGTGTTTTAGGTTGGGCTGGATTAGTTTACGAACAAACAATTGGCGAAGAAAAGTTCACATTTGTTCAAGAAGTCAAAGATCCAAAGAGTGTTACTATCTTAATTAAGGGACCAAATGCTCATACGATTAATCAAGTAAAGGATGCTGTTAGAGATGGTCTTAGAAGCGTTGCAAATACAATTAGTGATGCAAGCGTTGTACCAGGCGCTGGAGCTTTTCAAGTAGCAGCAGCTCAACATCTTAAACATGATTTCGTTCGCAAAAGTGTTAAAGGTAAAACTAAATATGGTGTTGAAGCGTTTGCAGAAGCTCTCTTAATTATTCCAAAAACTCTTGCGATTAATGGAGGTTATGATGCTTTAGAATCAATTGGCACTCTTGAAGATGAACTTGACGAAGGTCATGTAGTTGGCATTGATTTAAGTACTGGTGAACCAATGGATCCTTCTGTTGAAGGTGTTTATGATAATTATAGGGTGATTAGAAACAGTATTGCTTCTGCTTCTTCAATTGCTTCCAATTTACTATTATGTGATGAACTACTGAAAGCAGGCCGTTCTTCCTTAAAACAAGGCCCACCAGGACAATAAATAGTAAATATATAAATTAGAAGCCCACAATTGCAAACTATTTAAGTGTTTTATAATGTATTAATTTTATAATTATATAAGATTCTGATTTGCGACTCTACAGAGTTACCCTACCTCTTTCTCTCGAACACGTATGTTCCATATATCCAACACTTCGATCTTAAGCCTTCGACAGACTAATCGTGATAAAATGCCGTTCCAAACTCTTCGTGACCGTCAAATTGGTATGTGTTTTTATTTGGAATGCGATCCGGTGGGATTTGGGCCCAGTCATCTCAACATTTTATCCATTTTTACTTTAAAACTAACGAATTGTTCTATAGAGGTCATTAAGAAAATGTTAAACCTGAATAAACCTCCAAATTGGAAAGCTGGTGATAATCCGGAATCTGAACCCATTTGGAAAGTTCTTGTTTTTGATAAAAAGGGTCGTGATATCATTTCAACTGTCCTTCGTGTCAATGATCTTTTCAATTGCGGAATAACCATGCACATGTAAGATCTAAATATATTTTTACCGCCGCAAATATATAACTAACCAGAGGTTTGCAACCCAATACAGGCTTATTACTTCAGAACGTTATCCAATTCCAGATGTCCCATGTATTTATTTTACTGCTCCAACAGCAGAGAATCTCAAATTAATAACAAAAGATTTACAAACCCCACTTTATGATAGTGCTTATGTTAATTTCACCTCGTCATTACCAAGACAGTTATTAGAAGACTTTGCTTCCCAAAATACAAACACATCACATCTTATTAAACAAGTTTACGATCAATATTTAAATTTTGTGGTTACAGAGCCAAACACTTTCAGCTTAGATATCAATAATGTCTATTCCATACTTAACAACCCAAAAACAATTGAAAATGAAATTCAATCATTAATTGATAATATTGTAAATGGAATATTCAGTGTTATAATGACAATGTCATCAATACCAATTATAAGATGTGCAAGAGGTAATGCAGCTGAAATGATTGCTGAGAAATTGGAAAAACGATTAAGAGATAGAGTATTAGAAATGAGATCACCAAATGGTAGTAATGGATTATTATCAATAAATGAATCATCATTGCAAAGACCTGTTTTAATATTATTAGATAGAAACTTTGATTTAGCATCAATGTTTCAACATTCTTGGACTTATCAATCAATGATTAGTGATGTTATGAAATTGGAAAGAAATAGAATTAATGTGACAACAAAAGAAGGTGAAGAACCAAATATAAAAACAACTACAAAATCTTATGATTTAGAACCAAATGATTTCTTTTGGAAGAAAAATTCTGATATGCCATTTCCAACAGTTGCTGAAAATATAGACATTGAATTAAATCAATATAAATTAGATGCGAAAGAACTTACCAAAAACACCGGAGTTTCCAATTTAAATGATATAAGTCAATTAGATCCATCGACAAATGCACATAATTTAAAACTTGCAATTACCCAATTACCTGAATTAACTGCAAGAAAACAAATTATTGATATGCATTTAGATATTTGTACAGCATTATTAAAAGGTTTAAATGAAAGAGGTCTTGATGTTTTTTTTGAAATCGAGAGTTCTGTATCAAAACAAAGTAAGGGTGCAATTTTAGAGGCAATTAAAGATCCAAAGTATAAGCATCCTGATGATAAACTACGGATGTTTTTAATTTTTTATTTACTTTCGGGTGATATACCATCAAATGATTTAGCTGATTATGAAAAAGCATTAGAATCTCAAGGATGTGATTTATCTGCATTAAAATATATTAGAAAAATAAAAGATTTAACTAAAATTACAATAATGAGTTCACAAACAGCATCAACTCAACAAACAGACTCGGGATCAGGTGGTGATTTATTCAAAGGATTTAGTAGTATTTCATCAAAATTAGCCTCAGGATTAAAAGATGGTGTTTTAACAGATGGTTTTAGTAATATCATTTCGGGGGTTAAAAATTTATTACCAACAAGGCAAGATTTACCAATTACATTAGTAGTTGAATCAATAATGGAACCAACTTTATCGTCTTCAACATCATCAACAGATGACTTTTTATACTTTGATCCAAAGGCAACAAGAGGTGCTCACGCACGACCGCCAAGAAAGCAAGCATTTGATGAGGCAATTGTATTTACTGTTGGTGGTGGGAATTATCTTGAATATGGTAACTTACAACAATGGGCAAATAATGGATCAAACTCTGAAAAGAGAATTATTTATGGTAGTACAAGTCTTGTTACACCAACTCAATTTTTACAAGAATGTTCAACATTAGGAATGCTTTAAATATATATGTATAAATATATATTAATAATTAATATTATTTTCCTTTTAATTATAAAATTAAATAAAATACACGCTTTTTTATAACTAATTACCTATAGTTAACAAATTTAAATCAAAAATTTATCATTTGATTCTAATATTTTAGTACTTCTTTTTGCATCCAAAAATAGAGATTCACATTCTTCGACATCAATAACTTCAACTTTATCTCTACCATTTGCTTTTGCTAAAATTCCAGAAGGATATAATAATTGTAATGAATATCTTAATGATGTAACTGTACCTAATTCAGCTAATTTATTAAAAGCATCATTTGAAAATTGTATTTCTTCAATATTTGCTCTCTTTTCGACGATTATTTTCGTTTCTTCTAAGTTGTATGGTAATGTTCTGATAATTAATAAACGATCGATTAAATCTGGTGGACATCCATGTGGAGCAATAACATCTTCTGTACCACGCACTTGTGTTAAACCTCTGTTTGATGCTAGAACAACGATTGGAGAAATGGTTGATTCTAATGCTCGATTTAAATAAGTGAAACATTCAATATCAAGCATATTAACTTCATCGATAAATAAAACTCCGGGGATTAGTTCTGCAACACCTTGATCTATATATTTTTGTACAACTTTATTAACTTCTTGTCTTAATTTATCAGTAATTTCAGTCTTCTTTGGCTTTAAGAGTTGACCCATCATCGACATTACATCTTGACCTCCTTGTGGTCTAGCATTAGCAACATCTAAATCATGTAAAGTTACATCTTGAACGATTTCTTTTTTCTTATGAACATCACCTTTTGGTAAAGGAACATATTCTTCAGCTTCTAAATCGAATTCAGTTGCAAAAGCATCGGATCTACCAACACGTTTAACAGCACCAGTATTTGCTTCAATATAAATAACATCACCAATTGATACCTTTTCCTTTTGAATACTTTCATAAATGCTTGGATCTAATCTTAATTGTTTTGTGCCTTTATAACTTTTAATTCCAACAACTACATGGCTAATTGTTTTACCATAACCACCCAATGGATTTTCAGCTTCTTCAGGGGTTAGCTCAGTAACCTCACCTTCATAAACTTCTTTTGTTTCTTTAATTCTTAGCCCAATTGCACGTCTAAAATTTTCCATTAATGCTTCAGTTTTCTTAACTTCTGCTGAAAATACTTCACTACCAACAATTGGACAAAATGGAACCTTTGGCCCTAATTCCTGTGATATTGCCAAAGCCAAAGCAGTTTTACCAGTGCCAGGACCTCCAGCTAATAAGATTGCCTTGCCGCTCATTTTCTTTGCTTTAATTAAATCCACTATAACACCGCATGCTTCTCTAGCAGATTCCTGACCAACAAAACCTCCATCAATTCTTTTCGCCTTTCCAAATTCATCAAGACCAAGACCTTTAATATGGGTATGAGCGGCCGTTCTACTTTCACGTGTTATGTTACCCTTTAATTCATTAATTTCCACCATTTTTATATTTGAGAAGTTTTGGTTATATCTAGGGAAGATGGATTGAGAAAGGTGAATTTCTTCGATCAAGTACTAAGATATACTTAAGTAGTATGAAATATACGCGCATGACAGTAATATCATAATAGTATTGACAATAATAATACAAGTATATTTATATTTAATTATATTTATTTACTCCAAATCAATATCTTCACCAATTTCTTCATCTTTGGGTTCTTTTGGTTCCTGTGCTTCGGCCCATTGGGTGACGTCGTCAATATAACTTAGAATCGTTGCAACACTATCAGGATTTTTCGCTTCTAAAGGTAAATATTGAACCATACCAAAATCATCGATAAGTTGAGATATTGCTACATTCAAATCATGAAATCTTGGATTTGATTCTGATTCTTGAGCTGAATCACCTTCTAATAAAAGTAAAGGATCAGGGTCTAAAAATCGCTTCAGCTGCCTTTTTGAAACTTGATCTTTGATTAGATCCATTTTGCTTAATATATTTAAATGAGGAGTTTCAAGTAATATCATTGCAGACATTGCAGATAATGAGCCCGAGAAGAATTTTGATTTGTCAACAATGAATGGTGCTTCAAGTAAGTAGGTTGCACATAGTGAAAAATTCAAATGTTGGGTTAAATGCTTAACGATAGTTGGTAATATCGGTATATGTGTATATAATTCTATTTGGCCAGGACAGTCAAATATTAAATACTCATCATCAAAATCACCGATCTGTTCGTCTAGCCAGTCAAGATTATTTAATAAGAATCTACAATCATTAGTCAGGTAAATAAAAATAGGTGATGCTGAAATTTTATGTATGGCTTACTCAAAACAATAAACGAGACCACCATTTGGACCATATTCCAGTTCATCCATCACATCTTCTAGAGATATCAGCTCCCTAATATCAATTGAAAATTCATATTCTGAAGGTTCAGCAGCTGGATCTAAATTGACTATATGAGCTCTTCTTCCTATGCTTTGCATGTGAGTAATTAAAGCATTGCAAAAAGTGCTCTTTGATAACGATGTTAGCAGCAAGAAAGTATACTCTGAAGTCGGAATAACATACTTTTCCTACTCCAGCAGGTCCCAAAACCAAAACACCGACTTTTGACATTTGTGAATAAATTTGTGATATTTGATACTGCAAAAAGATGTTTTTCAAAAGTTACCCTGCCTGAGCCGACCTTACTATCTCTGGATCCATTTTAAAGTTAGACGGCATGAGTTCAGACAAAACAACAGACACAACAAAAGCAATGACAAAAAGAAAAAGCAAACAAGTTTCCGAGGAGTTCGAGGACAAACTGAGAAAACAGCTTCGTGGGGCGATGCCAGTCGATGTTTCCGGCCTGAAGTCATATATCTGGAAATACTTCTCTAAGTTCAGTTCTTCAGAATTAACAGATTGTTTCGTTATCTGCAATAAATGCCGTGAGAATCGGAAATTGTATTGTTTCATAATGACAAAAGCCAAACAATCTAGCACGACTCCAATGCGAAGGCATTTGCTACACAAACATGCCATAGAAAATCCAACTAATGGCAATGCTGATCATGGAACACCAATTTCAAATTCAATTGCAGATAGTGACACCAGCAGACCCACGCAGGATGTTAGTTTTCTAATGGAACCTACTCATGCAAATGATAATGATAGTACACCAACTTTAGATCTCGAAAAACTTGACAAATCTTTAAACAAACGGAAGCAAACACAAACGAATGAAATAGTGACAAGTTTGAAAAGGACAAAAACGACGATGGACTCAATTGGAAATGAAAAAGATTCTTCTGAAATTGAATCATCAACAATTGCAACAATATCAAATAATAACTTTAAAAATATGGAAAATAGAATACAGATTCTTGAAAATAAAATAGACCTTGTAAATAACAATTCTTTAAAGATGGTCGAATTAAGTAAAAAAATATTAAATGAAATGAATCAATTTAAACAATTACTTGGATTGCAACAAATTTCCAATGGTAATGAACACAATATCAATATTAATAATGACTATTCTAATTAAAATATAAATATAAATATATTCACCTATTTTATCTCTTTTTAAAAAAAAATATGCTCTAATGTTATCTTTTTATATAAATTTGAAATATGAAGTATGAAGTTACTACCAGATATTTAAATCTTTCATATTATCTGATTCCATTTGTATAAATACTTCTCCAAATCCTCTATTTTCTAAAACTTCAAGAATCTTATTCTTAACTGAATTATAACCAAAACCTTTTATATAAATTATATGAATTGATCCACATAGTTTATTATTCCCATCATTCCAAAACCTTGGTTCACTATAACTTTGTACACCAGGAGTTGTTGAAATATCATTTAATACATCTCTTATTGATGCCTCTGATACAGAATCATTTGATAATAATAATGATTTTGATGTTGATTGAATTAATGGTATTGCAGACATTGCAATTAATATACCAATAAATAATGATGCTAATGGATCAAATCCATTCCAACCAAATCTATTAGTTAATAATGTTGATACAACAACCCCAACTGATCCTAAAGTATCTGCCATTATATGTAATAAAATTCCTTTCATATTTTCATTTTCTGCTGATGAATTACAATCATCATTACCTTCAGCATGGGAATGGGAATGAGAAAGGGAATGACTGTGACTGTGTCCAGAGCCATGACTATGTCCATGTCCATGTCCATCACCATGATTAAAGGCAAAAATTCCAACCAAATTAACAATTAATCCTAATACACTAACAACTAATAATTCTCTTGTTCTTTGTAATTTAACGGGATGTATAATTCTTTCAATCCCTTCAACTAAAATACCAGTTGAAATACCAATTAATAAACATCCATTTGCAAAACCTGATAAAACCTCAATTTTATTTAATCCATATGGAAATTTCGTTGATGGTGGATATTTTGATAAGACACCAGCGACTAAACCAACCATTAATGCCAAACAATCGATAAACATATGAATTGAATCTGATAATAACCCTAATGAATGCGATAAAACTGAATATAATAGTTGAATTAACATAAATGAAAAATTCAATAATAAAAAATAAAATATATTTCTTGTATCTGAATGAGATAAGATGGTATTAAGTACCGTTTGTTTCCCTTTATTATTATTAGTATTAACAGCAGAGGGTTGTCTTTCATCTTCATCTATATCTCTTTTTGATGGTGATATGATGATTGATAATATTGAAAATAATAAGTGTAAACTATTGAAAACATTACGACCAATAATCCATTCTAAAACCGTTCCGATGAATCCACTAGTTGCAGCATTAAAACGAGAGGGGATTAAAACAGGTTGTGATATTAAAAAAACCGAACATGAACCAACTGAAACAATTAATAAAACAGGAAGTTCAATTGTATTCCAAACAAATAATATTGATGGTATCGCTAATATAAGTCCAAGTGGTATAAGAAAATTTGAATTTAAAGAAACTTTTTTTTGCCATAATGAACTTGCCAGAAAAAGGATTGCTCCATATGATAATAAAACAACAAAAAAAGATACTAGAACTTGTTAGATAAAAATTCAATCAGAGTGTAATTAAAATAATAATAAACATACTTTTGGAATAAAAAATATCAAATAAAAAACTCGTAACAATATAACTAATTGCTTTCCATGATAGATTTAAATAGAAATTTGAACTGCTTATATTTTCATTTCTAAGAACAAACAGTAACATCGTGGCCCTGATAAATAATAATGTTAGCCATAAAGTTCTAAAAATGAAGAAAATGAAGTATCATACCTGACTGCCCCCAATTCTGATGCACCAACATAGAATGAAAATAAAGATGCTAATAGTAGCACATTTGATATCAGAGAATTCCTACCATTTCTTTCATGTGTGCCCTATATGTAATGTAAAGTTAATAAATAGAGATCAAAAAGGATATATGTATTTAAAAAATGTGGTACAAACATACATTTAAACCTGATTTTTGATAAACACCGAGAACAAAAACGCCTGTACCGGCCAAAGTCAAGGAAGTTAATAATAGCGTAATTATATTATTTTTCTGTTCAATTCCTTTTAAACACGTTTGAGCACATATTAAACCAGCAGGTAAAGCTAATAATGAGGTTATTGATTCAATTGATAAGAAATTTCGTGTTTGTGGACATTCATTATCATCATGATCATGATCAAGATCGAGATCGAGATTTGAGTGATAATGATTGTGCTCGTGTGTGTCTTCATGGTCATGGTGATGTTCATGCTCGTCATGTTTATGTGTTTGCTGTAGTTTATCGTCTAATGAGGAGTGAGAATGAGAATGAGTATGTCCATGTTCATTTTCCGACTTTTCTGAATCTGAAGAATGGGACTCTACATTAATCGCAGGAGTATTAAATGTCGGTGGAGTTTCTAATTTCCCATGCTCATGTTGATGACTATGACTGTGGCTGTGATTATGGTGGTGAAGTTCGGATTGAGGGGGGGTCTGATTTAAATCGATATCCACCAACTGAGAATCTGTATATTCCGTCATTAGAAGTAGTTTTATAAATAAAACGTGGAAATGCAAATGTAAATGTGTTGGTTTTTCTGGAGTTACAAAAAAAGGGAAAACACAAAAGGAAAAATAAATACGTAACCACCATGGTGCTTAAATTGGATGAAATATTTGGAACAAAACATACAACTGTATATTTTTATTTTACATTTATATTTATATCTATATTTATATCTATATATCATTATTAATCAAAAAGATCAGTCCCAAGTTTGAAATCTTGACTTTTATCCTTTTGATGTTTATGTGTTTCATCTTCTTTAAATAAAGTACTATTACTGGTTTTCAACACGGGAGTATTTGACCTCGGAGACTCTAACATCCACGAAAATGGAGAATTTTCTAATGACATTTGGTTTTTTGATGATATTTGTTTTTTTGGAGTCACTGTTTTGTTGGCATTTGTTTGTGATGGAGGAGATTGAGTTAAATCTCTAGAAGGGGTTAAATTTAAATTCTCTGTCTTGCTATCATCATATAAGATACTTATATTTTGGTTGTCATATTCGTTTCGTCTTTTCACATTATAATTACAATTAGGATCAACATTATCCATTGCAATCGATTCTAATTTCCCTCTTAAACCTTTAATAAAATCAGTTGTACGTGTGGTATTGATATTTGAGTTTTTAAAGGGACTAATTATTCCATTTAAATTCGCTTTTCCACCATTCAATTTATCAATTGCAACATCTTTTGCATTTTCAAGTAATTTCAATGGTGATATATCCATCGACTCTCTATAACTATTATAGTAATAGTCAAAAGGTGATGATACCTTTGAATTTGGTGATTGAATTAAACTAGAAATCGGAGGAGTATTATAAGCATATAAAGACCGATATTTCTCAATTATATATTTACCGCCTAATGGTGATGTATGATTTAATAAATATATACTATTGTTAATATATGTTATTGGTTTATCTGGTTCAGTTGGATAATTTAATAATGTTTTATAAATTGTTGATTGATCCCCATCAAAGACTATAAGATATTTCAGAAGTTAGTTATTGTGATATGTATAAGCTTAAATGAATACTTACAAGTTCCTCTCATTCTTATTAGCATAACTACACAAATCATATCTAATATTTTTGGTGATCTCTTTTCTTTGTCAATATCAAAATTTATGAAGATACCATCCCAAATTTCTATTAATTCATCAAAATTAAACTCCATTGAAAACATTAATCTTAACCAACGAATACCCCAAATTTGAGAATTTATATCTTCTTTTTGAAACCAATTCGATAAAAATGGATCAACTGTTTTTAAAAGATTATTTTGAATATAATTTGAATGAGAAATTATTAACGATTGCTCTTGATCGTTATTAATATCATTTATTTCATAAAATTGTTTTAATGGTATCATTATATGTCTAAATAATAAAAACGTATCATGAATTAAATAATCTTTATTATAAAATTTGATTATATTTTCATCAAATTCGATTGTATTTTCATCAATGTCGATCGTCATATTTGAGGTTGATTTATTAAGATTAATATTGTGATTAGTTAAATCCATCATATTTTGATCTAATACCCAGTCTACAATTATAATTATAGATGTTAGTATATAAATATGATATCGCTATATTAGTTGGATAACTTACAAATTGGTGCTAAAATCTCATGCATTCCTTGTCTATAACCAGTATCTGGATTTAATTTACTCCAAATATAAAGTATTTTGAATAAATCTTTCTTAACATGGGATTCTCTGAAGAAAGGAATTGATGGATATAAACGACATATGTCGATATATATTTGGTGAGATAATTCATCCTCGTTATTGTTAACATTAAATTCGTCTTCATCTTCGAAATCACAATTGGGATTTATTTCCTGTATTAAGGCATCAAACATATTTCGAGAATCTTTTAATACCTCAATCCATTTTTCAATATTTAGTGTTTTAAAACATAAAAATATCATCCATATCAGATGTCTAGATCTAAGATTATCTGAGATTATATATTTTGAATTATTTAGATCTGATTTAAGTCTAGAAAGAGATTTCTTATCATATTCCGATTTGATATATTTCCACTGTGAACTAGAAGCAAAATATTAGATGAGGAGTGAATCTAGAAGGATATATATGAATATATATTGGGCATACTTTATTTCCAGGATTTTATCTATTTTATCTGATTTATCCATTTTATCGATTTTGAAGGTTTCCAACAATAATGTAAACACCCAATTGTATAAAAAATGATGTAACTGGAAGCAGACAAAAAGAACACTCCTCTTTCTTTTATTTACTTTACTTTATTTATATTTACTATGGAAACCTCTTCAAAACCACCAACAATTAAATATTCTCCGTTTAAATCAATAATAGAAGCTTCTTTTTTTCATTCATTATCTTCTAAAAAACTAGATGATGCTAAATTATCAACTGAATCGATTCCTATATTTGCATCCTATTCAATATCTCAATCTGTTTCTATAAATACACAAACTCCTTTATCTTTAAATGGTGATAGTTTTTTAGAAACTGAAGAATTTTTAAGTAATGTGTAAGTTTATAAATGTAAATATACTTTCATGCTTATAATTATATTATTTACTAACAAAGTTAGTGATCTTGATCAACTGATCGCCCCCGGGGAAATTTATAATTTAAACACAATACAAGAATTTAAAAAACTTGATAAACAACAATATATAAAATCAAGAGCTAAAAAGGTGTGTATAACATGTTAATATCAATATTAATTATAAATCACTTGCTAGCCCTAACAACTTATCATTATAGATCCTAAACTCAATTAAAGATGGTACAGTTTTCGATGATCCATCGTTATTATCGTTCTTTTCGATTATTTCATTTGCTGATTTAAAAAAATATAAATATACCTACTGGGTTATGTTTCCTGTAATCCATTCAAATTGGATTTTAAATGCTAATGATAAAGAATCAATTAAAAAAGTGGAATCAAAAGAATTGATTAAAGTAATTAGAAATTGGATAACTGATGAAAATATACCACTAAAACAAAAAGGATTCTTCTTTTTAAAAAATAATAATGAAGAAGTAAGTGAAGAAAATTGGCAAATATTTAAATTATCGAATTATAAATCATTCTTGAATAAACAAGGTAATAACGATACTATAAACGTTGGATTTCTTGATCCAAGCAATATGCAAGATTCACCTGGTTGGCCTTTACGAAATTTCTTACTTCTTTTGTTATATTTAGGGTTTAAAAAAATTAATGTTATATGTTTTCGTGATTTTTCAACTAATTTATCTCATCAACTTCCCAAAAGTATTATTATACCTCTTTCTAATAATAACACAAATAAAAACCTTAATTTTGATGATTATAAAGTGACAGGTTGGGAGAGAACAAGTAATAATAAATTATCACCAAAACAAACTGATTTAACCTCGTTAATGGATCCTAAAAATTTAGCAGATCAAGCGGTTGATTTAAATTTAAAACTTATGAAATGGAGAGTAGCTCCAAAATTAGATCTTTTAAAAATTAAACAGTTAAAATGTTTATTATTAGGTGCTGGTACATTAGGATCATATGTATCAAGAGTTTTGTTAGGATGGGGTGTTCAGAAGATTACGTTTGTAGACAGTGGGAATGTCTCTTTTTCAAACCCAGTCAGACAATCATTATATACTTTCGATGATTGTTTAAATGGGGGAAAATTAAAAGCTGAAAGAGCTTCTGAAGTGTTGAAAGAAATATATCCATCAATCGACTCAAACGGTTATAAACTTGAAATTCCAATGGCTGGTCATCCAGTCACTAACGAATCAAGACAACATGAAGAGTATGATAAATTAGATCAACTAATCTCAGAACATGATGTTATTTTCCTTTTACTAGATAGTAGAGAAGCGAGATGGCTGCCTACATTAATGGCTATGGCAAAGGGTAAAATTGCAATTAATGCTGCTTTAGGATTTGATAGTTTTGTTGTCATGAGGCATGATATTCTATCAGATGAAGGAATCGCAACACTTGATGAAGGCAATAATACAAGTACAATTACAAACGAAAAAGACGAGCCAAGAAGACTTGGATGCTACTTTTGTAATGATGTTGTTGCTCCAACAGATAGTATCAGCAATCAAACATTAGATCAAATGTGTACAGTGACAAGACCAGGAGTTGCTTTATTGGCATCATCATTGGCCGTTGAACTATTAGTTTCATTAATTCAACACCCTGATTTTCCAAACGTTTCTGCTACTGATACCGACTCTGATTCTACAAATGTTTTAGGATCAGTGCCACATCAATTGCGAGGATTTCTTCATAATTATCAACTAATGACTATAAAAGGACAAAATTATTCATGTTGTTCAGCATGCTCAACACCTGTTTTAAAAGAATGGAAAAAACATGGGTGGGAGTTCGTTAAAAGAGCTTTAAACGATAAAGAATACATAGAAGACTTGAGCGGTTTGACGGAATTAAAAAATCAAGTTAATGATTTAAACCTTGATATTGATATTGATGATGATGACGACGGAGTATTGATTTAATTTTAAAATTTTAGATAGTTTAATATTTATGACAGTAATTTACATACTGGGTAAATTTCATCACAGTGTCATCCAAGTATGTATTCAACATGTGTAGTGAACATGTAATGGGAATAATAATAACTATAGAAATAACCAGAAATGCCCAAGCATACAGAAGGTCCTGATTCAAAGAGAGGCCTATCAGAAGAAGATGATGATGAAAAGCCTCTGGTTAAAAGGGTAAAGATCGAAGATGAGAGGAAGAATTTAGCTCAAGATGAAGTAAACTCCAAAAAGGATATCAAAAATAAAAACATAACAAATGTCAAGGTTGAAGATAATAGTGGAGATGATGACGATGATGATGACGACGATGACGACGAAGAAGAAGATGATGAGGGTGATGAAGAAGAAGATAAAGATGAAGAAGAAGAGGATGACAAAGTGAAGAAACACGCACAAATATTCACATTTGATGGAGTTGACTATTCATATAAAGAAAGAGCTGCTATAATTGAAGAAAATGAAGGTAAAATTGAATTTCGAGTTGTTAATAATGATAATACAAAGGAAAGTATAATGATTTTAACGGGTTTAAAAAATATATTTCAAAAACAATTACCGAAAATGCCAAGGGAATATATTGCAAGATTGGTTTATGATAAAAGTCATATATCAATTGCAATTGTTAGAAAACCATTAACAGTTGTTGGTGGTATTACTTTCAGACCTTTTGAATCAAGGAAGTTTGCTGAAATTGTCTTTTGTGCAATATCTTCAACTGAACAAATTAGAGGTTATGGTGCTCATTTAATGAATCATTTAAAAGATTACGTTAAAGCAACCTCTCAAATAATGTATTTTTTAACATATGCTGATAATTACGCAATTGGTTACTTTAAAAAGCAAGGTTTTACAAAAGAAATCACTTTAGATCGATCGATATGGATGGGTTATATTAAAGATTATGAAGGTGGTACGATAATGCAATGTAGTATGATACCAAGAATACGTTATTTAGATGGATCAAAGATTTTACTACTACAAAAAGCAGCGATTATGAGAAAAATAAGAGGAAGATCAAAATCTTATATAAGGCGAAAGGGAATAGAAGCATTTAAAAATGGGGTCACAAAGATTGACCCAATGGATATTCCTGGATTAAAAGAATCAGGTTGGACTCCAGAAATGGATGAATTAGCAAGAAGACCAAAAAGAGGGCCACACTTTGCATTTATGCAACATTTATTAAATGAACTTCAAAATCATAAATCTTCTTGGCCATTCTCTCAACCTGTTAATAAAGATGAAGTTGGTGATTATTATGAAGTAATCAAAGAACCAATGGATCTATCAACAATGGAACAAAGACTTGAAGCCGATTCATATCAAAATTTAGAAGATTTTATTTATGATGCAAATTTAATCTACACTAATTGTCGATCTTATAATGGTGAACATACAACTTATTATAAGGTAAGTTTTTTTTATTTATCATAAAATTTTGAATCTAAATATGCCGCTAACATACGTCTTTTAAATTTAGAATGCAAATAAATTACAGAAGTTTATGAATCAAAGACTAAGAGAAGTACCTGAGTACTCACATTTAGCAGAGTAATAATAACATTTAAATTTTAAATGTAACCAAACCCACTATTGTATCACATAAATATTAAAGTTATGATATTAACAATTTATTTATTATTTAAATATATCTAATGAGAAATCTTAAATCTGTTCAGCTGGTTCTTCAGCTTCTAATTTTTCAACAATTGCGTTCATTCTTGAATCATCATATATTTTAAATCCTTCTTTCGTAACACTTGCGATTTGAGCATTATTTGCATCTAATTTTTCTTCCATAACTTGCTTTAAAATCTTTAAAACTAATAATTCAGCTTCCTCTAATGTTAATGAAGCATGATATTCATTTTGGAGTTCTGCTTGTGCTCCTTCACTACCACTTCCAATTGCCTTTGCATCGTATCTATGATATGTTCCTGATGGTTCAGCATGATATCTAATAAAAATGAAAAGGAGTTAGTTGAAGATATAAAGAATCGAAACAAATACCAGTACATACAATTGTGGACCATTTTCATCAACACCTGCGATTAGTAAAGCAACGCCAAAAGGTCGGGACATGATTCTCTTTTCGCCATTAGCACCTTCACCAAATCTTAAAGCCAAATCACAAACAGCCTGAGAAATAGATTCAACACCAATTGGTTCATCATAATAAAGTTGATGGTTCAAGGATTCAACACGGGCATGATCGATCATTGTCCTTGCATCAGCCGTTAATCCACTCATGGCACAACCAATATGTTTATCTATTTCTACTACTTTTTCAATCGATGAAGCTTCTAACAAAGAAGAAGTAACTCTTTTTTCAACACCTAAAACAACACCCTGTGAAGTGCAAACACCAATTGCCGTCGAACCAAGCTGAAAATGGGTATTAATATGTGTAAATATATATAATTTGAAATGTCAAGCTTACCTTAATTGCCTCTAAAGAATACTCGACCTGAAACAGCCTACCTTCTGGGGAAAAAGTGCTCACACCTCGATCGTATTCACTTCTTGTTAAAAACATAATTGAGCCAAATTGAGAATCTTTCGATGTAAAAACTGAAGAATTGCTGGGAAGTGAGAGTCGATAGTTAATATTTAGTGGCGATATTGAAAGTTGGAGGTTTGGGATGTGCTGGTATTTACTCTGTGTGATGGATCAATAGGGTAAATACAGGTATTCAATATGTAAACAAAACATCAAATGTCTTATCACATTACGCAAATAAAATGACTGAATATGATCCGGAGCCTTATGCTGATGAAGTGAAACTTCTTGAAGACTGGACTTCTCCTGTTGGACGGATCTCTTCTTACCAACCTTTATCAACACAAATCACTGCCAGAACAAAAGCGTATCCACTTTCAAGCATCACAAATCTACGACACCAAGAAGCTTTAATATTAGATGATTTATTATATGTATTAGTGGTAAGCATAAAATTCATTTATTAATGGTTAGTATTTCAATCTAACTATTTCACATGAGGATAATTTATAGGGATTAGAAGGTCAATATATACGTTATAGTGAAAAATATAACATTAATGAAGAAATGATTAGATTAAAGGGTCCTGATTATAGAATTGCAAAACATTTAAATCCAAGTTTAAAAGATTTAACAAAAGGAATTGTTAAAATTGGGAAAATGTATGCGGCTGTTGAAGCCTTTTCTGAAACATATACAAATCCAAATTATGGACAGGTTAATCAAGCTCTTTGTGCCAATTTTCGATATTTATTAAAGGTATTTATCAAAATTATTCATTTTATTATTTATATAACGTATTAACAGGTTGTTAGGAACATTTATCTCTTATTGTTAAAGTGCAAGCCGAAATCCAAGCTAAACCATCATATTCATTACGAGAATTAAATCAACAATTATCAATTGTATCTAAAAAATTAGAACACTCTTTTGAAATTTGTCAACATATTATTCAAATGACAAAAGAACGATTAACAACAACAATTAATCCATATGATGATTTATTGGCAAATATTAAGAAAGATTTAAAAGAAGTTGGATCAATTGATCTTGCAGCAGATGTAGGATCAAGTACCATTTGTAAAGGGGGTTTAGTATTGCAAATTATTCAAGAACGTTTAGATGATTTTGAAGGTGATCCATCATCAAAGAGTTTTTTAACTGAATTATTAAGGCAGGCATCCTCTCCTTATATTTCAATGCTTAACAATTGGTTACAATATGGTATAATTTTAGATCCATATAAAGAATTTATGATTAATGAACATTCTGGTATTGCAATTAATAAATTATATAATACTTTTGCTGATAGGTATTGGGAACAAAGATATACAATTAGAAAAGATGGTTTACCTTTTCAATTTCTTAATAGAACAATACAAAATAAAATCTTATTAACTGGTAAATATTTAAATGTTGCTCGTGAATGTGGTATGTTAGATTCACAAAAAAATACAAGACGTTTTAAAGAAGTTCAATCAATTGAAGATCGAAACTTATTATTATCAATTGATGATGCATTTCATAGAGCGAATGATTTATTATTATCATTATTATTAAAAGGTTATCGTTTATCAACATTTTTAGATTTTTTCAATAGATTCTATTTATTACGTGAAAGTAATTCATTTTTAACAATTTTAGATAATGGATTTAATGATTTTAATAAACCTATTAAAAAATCATCAATTTCTAAATTTCAAAGATTATTAAATCAACATATTCCATTATCCAATTATGATAATTATGTTATAGAAACAATTAACGAATCATTAAAAGTTAATCTTGAAAGAGAAAATATTCATGATTTTTTAATTGAAATTATAAAAGTTGAATCAATGGATGCAAATATTGCTTTAATGGCTGATAGTGCATCACAAGTGAAAAATTTATTAACAAATACTTTGAAAAAAAAATCAAATAATGGAGATGTAAATGATGAAGATGGTAATCATAATAAAAAAGAATCAGAAAATAATAATAATAATAAACATGATATTGCAATTATGAAATTAACATGTGATTTATCATTACCATTTCCTTTATGTCTGATTATATCTAGGACATATTTATTACAATATCAATTAATTTTTAGGCATTTTATTTATCTTAGATTTGTTGAAAAATGTTTAGAAAATGCATGGTCAGAAATGATAAAATCTAGCGTTTGGAGACATCGGTCAAGAAATAAAAGAATTAGAGCATGGAAATCTGAGGCTAGTGCATTAAGATATAAAATGAGATTATTTATTGATTATTTATTATCATATTGTAATTATGATGTTACGGAACCAAGTTGGCAAGAACTTCAAAGTCAAATATCAAATGAAACATTAGTTGAAGATTTAATTTTACATTTACAATGTTATCTTGAAAATATTTTAAAAGGTTGCATGTTAACAACAGAAAAGATTATTAAAATTTTATCAAAAATATTTGTCACAATTAGAATATATTCATCATTTTTGCTATCAGTTAAAAAAACATTAATACTTGTTGATTATGATCTATATGAAGCATACTCGGGAAAAATATCAGAAGATGGTGAATATGATGAAGATGTAGCGGAAAAAAGAATAAGTAAAATTGAACATATTCTAGGAGAATATAATATCAGCTTTGATCATCATATAGGAGCGTTTATTGCATCGTTGGATTATTATGCTACGGAATCAGCCATATTCACTGTTCTCTCGGAAAGGCTTGATGGAGCATTGGCAAGAGTTACACAGCATGAGGAGGAGGTTTTTGGGTAAATATATCAAGTACGGTTTATAATTTGTATAAATTTAAATTTAACTTAAATCCGAGCTCGAGGCACTTTTTGTATTTTGATTTCGGGTTCGGGTTCGGGTTCGGCTGTTCGGCTGTTTGGAACGCGCACGTGCGCCCGGGAAGGCTCGGACTTTCGGAAGAGGCGCATAACCATATAGGGAGCGCCGGGTAACGCAGCCGGAAGTGGGTGAAAACGGGACGTTCTCCGGCAAAAACATCAATTTTGGAATTTTGGGGATTTCCGACTCAAACAACCAATTTGTTCGACGCCGCCTGTTCGACTCTTTCTTTTTCAAAGATATACAACCAACCATCGAAAAACTCATCATGAGCCCTGAAAGTATCCCTTTGGACTCAAACGTTAATGAACACATCCCTTTTCCAGCAACGCCTCCAAATCTCGACGTTCCTTCACCAAAGGAAAACTACAAAAATGCTACAAAGGAGAAGAGAAAGGAATTGATGGAAAAAGCCAAAGACGCAATCTGTGCTGGTATGAATTATGCTGAAGCCTTTGCCAAATTCGGTGTACCAAAATCAACTCTTCATGACCATATGAAAGCAACAGACTCCTTACCTGCTTCAAAGAGAAGAAATACCCTGGGCCAGGTGGTTATGAGGGTGGACTCTTCTCCTTCCATTGGCATAACCCCTAATGGAAATCCTTCTATCCCACCCCCGTTTACGGTGGCTTCTTCTTCCATAAAACCACCTCGCCACACTCAAGAAGAAATTGAACAGACTAAATTAAATTACAAACAATCTCCAAGAGAAACCCGTAAAGAATTGTTGAAAAAAGCAAGAGCTGCTGTACTTAGTGGTATGAAGTACTCGGAAGCATCTGCTCAATTTGGTGTTCCAATCTCAACACTTCATGATAATTTAAAAAGTGATCATTCACTTCAAGAAGTGAGAGAAACAAGGAAGATAATAGCTGCTCTTAATCGATCCAATTCACATTCAAAATTAGGATCAACTCCAACTCCAACTTTTGATTCAACTGCAAATGTATCCGAAAAACAAGGATCAACTTCAACTCATTCTGAAAGTCAAAGTTCAACTCCAAATCAAATTTCAATCCCAAGTTCAATTTCAAATTTAAAATCAATTCCAAGTTCAATTTCAAATTTAAACTCAATTCCAAGTTCAATTACAAATTCAACTGAAAGTCAAGGTCAGAGTCAAAATCAGAATCAAAATCAAAATCAAAATCAAAATCAAAATCAAAATCAAAATCAAAATCAAAATAAAAATCAAAATCAAAATCAAAATAAAAATCAAACTCCTATCCAAACTCCTGCCCAATCTTCAAGTTCAAAAAAGAATCAAATCAATGCAGAAGAAGAAGCAGCAGCAAGAAGTATCTACAAAAATGCATCAAAAGTAGATAGAAAAGCAATTTTAGATAAAGCAATTGCCTCAGTTTCTACGGGTGTACATTGCACAGAAGCTTCAAAAATCTTTGGTGTACCATTTTCAACATTATATGATAGAATTAAAGTGGAATTACCAAATCATGTTAAAAGAAGTACAATAGGTCATGACCTTGAACAAGAAGCTCAAGCAATTGAAAAATATAAATCACTCACAAGAACTGAAAGACAAAGTATTGTTGAAAAAGCAAAAGAAGAAGTTTTAAATGGTATACTTTTATCTGAAGCTGCAGCAAAATATGGTGTACCAAAATCAACATTACATGATAAACTACGTGGTTCAGATGCAACTAAAGTTATTAAGAAACAAAGATTATCACTAGCTGGTAATTCAAATGATACTGATATTGAAACCTCACCTCTTTATAATTCTGACGGTACACCTATTCCTGGAACTTCTAATAATGAAGTTATTAAGTTTTCAAAAGATTCAAATGAAGTTGATCCTGAAATTGAAAAAGCGGCCAGACAAAGATACACCTGTGCTAGACGTTCAGAAAGAAATGCGATGATTGATAGAGCTAAAGAAGCTGTTCTAAGTGGTATGAATACAGGCAAAGCTTCAAAACTTTTTGGTATTCCTTTTTCTACTTTATATGATAGAGTTCGCGCAGAGAAAAAAGCTCAAAGAGAATTATTAATTTTGAATGAAAATGGCACTGAATCTTCTTCTTCTTCCCCAATGAATTTAGATCATTCAATGTTGGAGAAAGCAGAAATGGCGATTGATAGTGGTGTTTCGATAGCTGATGCTGCGCTTACTTTTGGAGTTTCAAAAGAAACCCTTACTGATCGTGTAAGAGTTACGAAAGCACTATATCATGCGGAACAAGACCGTAAAGTGCTTACTTTACTAGAAGAAGATGCATTAGTTAATGTTATTCATAGTGTTTGTTCAGAAACTGATCAACATGTTACACCTTCAAGAGTAATTTATTATGCAAAATATGTTTTGGAAGAAAAAAGAAGAAAATCTCCTAATAAATTCACTTATACTGATAATGATATTAATCAAAATTGGGCTGAAAGATTTATTGAAAGACATCGATATGAGTTTGGACCAGATTTAAAAGATGATTCTACATTGTATCATTCACAATCAAATATACTTTCAATTTCAAATAATAACAATCCTAATATGTTATCAGATAATTTATTAAAGTTAAAAGACCTTGATAGTAATACAAATCAAATTGATTTACAGGAAAATATTCGAATTTTAAGAAATGAATTGCCAAATGATGATAAAGGAATTAAAAACAAATTAATCAATTATGTCAAACAATTAGGTGATTTATTAGTTAAAGCATCTAATAATAAAAACAATGATACACCAGGTGTACTATTACTTGAACAATCTCCTCATAGTCTTAACAATAAGAATAATTCATCGGTAGGTATTGATAATAATAAGAATAGAATGACTCGAAATACCCAACAACAACGTTCAAATCCATCAAGATCATACCAAGCAAATACTCAACAATCCGAATCATTAAATACAGATCCAACAATTTCAAGAATTAATGATCAACATCAGCAGTTTTTCACTTCTGCCCCTTTACCGATTTCAAATAACAATAGAAATCAAAATCAAAATCAACAAAACCAAAACCAAAATCAACAAAACCAAAACCAAAACCAAAACCAAAACCAAAACCAAAACCAAAATCAAAATCAAAATCAAAATCAAAATCAAAACCCAAATCAAAATCAAAATCAATCACAACGATTAGCAAACAATCAACAACAACAAGCTCGTGTTCGATTTCAACATTATAATCCTCCTTCTCAAGATCAGAATGCTTTATATTTGGGACATTATCCATCTCAGTCTTCTTACTAAAGAGACTAACGAATGAAATGAAAGAATGAAATAAAATTTATTTCACATTAACATATTGTTGAGGAAGTATTTATTATAACGTTGAATTTTTATGGGTCGATATTTTTTTGTTCTATATTATTTGTTTCATACTATTTATTTATTTTATATATGAGGATTGAAAAATCACTACTTATATCTCTAAACTATATATACTTATACTTAACTACTTATACTACATTAGCCGTAGACATAAATGTTAACTGATTAGGTGACAACTTGAAGAAAATGACGAAGTCTCATTCAAACCATTTTTAAGCTAAGACTATCAGTTTTAAAGTTTCACTGGGTATAGTTACTACTACGGTGGGTAGCATATGTTTGTTGGATTCTTTAGAAGGTTTTGTTTTAACACTAAGCAAATATCGTTTAGTGTTAACAACAAGCCAGTCACTCTGCAGAATCCAGATAATAATGGGAAATGGAGATGTACTTTGTGGCACCTCTTTCCCGGAACTTTCCACCAAAATATTCGGGGTTTTACCAGCTGTAGATAATCAGCACGTGATTGGAGATCTTTTTAACGAAATTAGAAATAAAGCCGGTAGACGCATGAAATAGACCATGAAGAATTCTATCTTCTAAATTCTTTATAATTGAAATGCCAATTAAGTAGAATGCCTTCATTCCCTTCCGAAGGATATGTTTGTTAGTCTTATTTATATTCTGATTTTATATCGCTATTAACGGGTAACACCCATCTTTTATATGTCAAATTACCCTGCTTTTTCATGCGGATTGAAATTGCGCCGGAGTTTAGAATTGTCCCGGAGTTTATAATTATCAGATGGGGATTATAAAATTAAGGCTTTTTTCTTTACATCTTACACAAACACACATCAACGCATATTAATTTTAAGTGAAAAATGGAGGAACCTGTCTTAGCAATTCCATTTAATTCGGGGGATCAACGGGGATCTGATATTTCAACAAATAAATCTAATCCGGAGTATGATTATGAAGAACTTCCAGATTCGTCCATGACTGCCAATATGTGTGCTGGTGCCTTTGCTGGAATAATGGAACATACTTTAATATATCCAATCGATGTTCTTAAGACACGAATGCAAATGATAACAACTAATGGGTTGGGTAAAAATGGAAGTTCTTCACTTATTAAAGCGTTGACTAAAATTTCGGCAAGTGAAGGTGCATTGTCTTTATGGAGTGGGGTTTCTTCTATGATTTTAGGTGCTGGGCCAGCCCACGCCGTTTATTTTGGCGTTTATGAATATTCAAAAAATGGTTTATTAGAACATTATGGCTTTAAAAATGATAAAAATCATCATCCTATGATCACATCTGTTGCAGGTGTGGCAGCTACCGTTACAAGTGAAGCTGTACTAAACCCTTTTGACGTTGTTAAGCAACGGATGCAGTTGCATAATAATAATTTGAACCTATGGCGGACGAGTTTAGGAATCTTTCGCAATGAAGGTATTGGTGCGTTTTATTTGAGTTATCCAACTACGGTTGCAATGAATATCCCTTTTCATGTTCTTAACTTTACCGTTTATGAATCAAGTTTGAAAATATTAAATCCATCCTCTGGTTATAATCCTATAGTTCATTGTATCGCTGGCGGAATAGCAGGTGCTGTATCTGCGCTAGCTACTACACCATTGGATTGTATTAAAACTTTTTTACAAACAAAGGGTATTGCACGAGAAGAAAGGATACGAAATGTTTCTTCTTTTAAACAAGCAATTAAAACAATGTATGAAATTGAAGGGTTAAAAGGATTCACAAAAGGTTGGAAACCACGGATCGTAGCTAATATTCCTTCAACCGCTATTAGTTGGAGTGCCTATGAAATGGCTAAGTTTTATCTTAACAATTCAAATAGTAAATAATGAAGAAGTGATGGTTATGTTTTATCTTAATAAACAAATAGTAAAATAATCGAGTGGTAATGGTGAACTTTATATATAATTCAATAGTGTATTATAACTTTGCATATAATTTCCATTTTTAAATTTTTTCTATCTAGAACTGTTTTTCTATTTGTATTTCTAATAAATGAAACTTTCTCGCTTAGCTCTTCTAGAATACCTTTAACTATGGAAGCATTATAATTATAACAGAAAAAAATAAAATAAAAAACATTAACTAACATGTAGGCCTATATTATATATTATTATATTTTCAGATCTATCAAACAGCTTTAGCCATTGATTTACCAGTCTCAGTACAAATTTTAGAATATTCTTGTAAACTAACTGCATCAGCACCTTCTCTAATTCTTTCTTCCATTGTTTCATTATCACCTAATCTACTTCTTTTTATATAACCTTTAACAATAGGCCAAAAATCTTCAATAGCATTAAAGTCTGAACTTTGTGGTGGTAAAAATAAACAACGAAATTTATTTGATTCAATAACATCTGCTATATTCCGTTGATTATCAAATGGAACATTTTCTAATAATATAAAACTATCATTATATTGATTATCAGTATTTAATTCTTCAACTAATGATTGAATAAAATTTAAATAATGAGAAGTTGAACCACTTAAAAAATTATCATTTAAAATAGATCCATCAATTAATTTTCTTCTTTTATAATAAGGTGAAGAAGAATCTGGAGCGGCTCTTTTATATTTTACTTCAAAATGTAATGGACCATTGGCACTAATTGCACCCAAAACAGTCGTTGTTGTTGTTCGTAAAACTGGTGCTTTTTCTGAAGATCTTTGTCCTGATTTATCCCATCTTAAAGATCTCATTAAACTGACATTAAAAGTTGCTTCACCAACAAATATACAATTTTTATTTGGGTTTATATCTTTAGACCATCTTTTAATCCAATCAGATCTTTCTTTTGAGATTTGAGAATCAGATAAAAAATTCCCATTTGAATTTGATTTTAATTTTTTTGATAAATTTAGTGATAAATAACAATATTCTTTTATAAATTTATTAATACCAGATTTTGAAATTTGTAAATCTTTATAAACGTTTGTTAATTTATCAAATAATTCTGTAATTGTAATTGATGGATTATCATCAATTTCATTAATTAAAATTTTTGTTTGTTCATTTGTTAATTTTGGAATATCTGGTCTACGACCACCTTTTGATTTTTCTTTTGTAAATGCATAATCTGGTTGTTTTTCATCTTCTTTTAACCATCTTCTAACAGTTGTTAATGGAATTCCCATTTTTAAAGCTGCATCTCTTGCTGTCATTGCTCTATTATGAACTAAGAAGAAAATATCAGATTTATCCTCTGGTTTATAACGCCTATATATTAATTTACCAGAAGAATCTCTTTTAGTCAGAGTTGTAGGTTCATCATTATTTTCATTACCAGTTTCTTCATTTGATTCACGGAGTGGTTTGTCTGGTTTATCAACGGAAATATCAGTTTCTTCAGGGGAATGGTGGGGTTCAGAAAGCTGTTGCTCTTGTTCAACAGGATTGTCATTACCACGAATTCTTTCAGTCATTATTTATCATGAATAATTAACATATAAATTTAAGATAGTATCAATTTTTTTATAAACAATCCAATATATAGTTTAATATATATGTTTTTGTGTTTTATATATAAAGATGTGTTTAGGTTAAAATTGTTGTTTAGCAAGAATAAAGGTTGGTACGTTTCAACCTGGAAATATGGACGATTGGGAGAAAAGAAAATGACACACCACCCACAAATTTCTACCTGCATGAAGTGTCAATCAATGGCACGTGATGCAAAGCGAATAATGAGCACCCTGAAAGGAATATGATTGGTCCGTTTTAGATAGAAGGCTTACATTAGTGTAAAAGACTAAAATGTTCAATTGCAAATATTTCAATATTGGTATTAATGTTAATTATATAGAATGTGAATTTGATCAACTATCTATAATTGGTAGCAAAAAAACAATGAATCAAATTGGAGGCGGAATCTTGTATATTAATGGAATTAACAGTTAATTTGAATAAACTGATATAACTAAACTAAATCCACCGATACAACTAAAAGGCGTCAGTACTGATATCTTTTCTAAATACTGTACTGGTTAACTATTGCAATTAATTGCCAATTCTAACTGCAAAAAAATAGAATTCAGTTGCTTGCAATTGTACCGTATGTCATAACGTTCATTGATTATTTATAAATTTGAAAGAGTTATCTTATTTATAGCGACAGCCTATGTAGTATAAAAATAGTACTAAATCTACGGGTTGATATCCTCGGAGTTACTAATTTTGTTACTTTCCTAACATTGTTATGGACGTTGTAGCTTCAACCTCTGTTTGGAGATCATGGCATCACATGAATCTGATCAGGTGACCCTCTGTTCCCATTACTATAAGCTTATCTCACCTTCTCCAGTCCCATATTATACTTATATCCGATTATGTTACATTACTAATACATAACTGGGATTCTCTAAGGTCCATATCTCACTCTGTTTATTCCGTAGTTCCACTCCAACTACCACATTGGGTTGTGCCCGAGCCGACTCGGCTAACTGCGTTTACCCGTTAACAAACCTCCAAGCTTCATCCCCTCAATTTAGTTTAGTGTTAAGAATAGAGTTAGCCGAACATCGCAGTTTTATAACCTCTATATAAAGCTTACATAGTCCTTGCATTTCAGCCTTAGAACGTTATAAGAATAATTTCTTCAACGATATCAACTTCATATACGTATTTACAAATGCTCAGATCTAAAGCTCTTTCTTTATCACGTTCACACAACTGTACGCGTCCACTTAGAATGTATTCTTCAGAAGCACTTAACAAAACCACCCAAGAACTTCAATCATGGTTTGATTCAGATCGTTTTAAAGATGTGTATCGTCCATATACAGCAGCTCAAGTGTCACAACATAGAGGTTCATTCCCTGTAATCCCACCTCAATCATCAGTAACAGCAAATAAATTATGGAATTTATTAAATGATAATTTTAAAAAAGGGTTACCTGTTCATACAATTGGATCTGTTGATCCTGTTCAAATGTCACAATCTGTTAAAAATCAACAGGTTGTTTATGTTTCTGGTTGGGCATGTTCATCACTATTAACCACTACTAATGAAGTTGGTCCTGATTTTGGTGATTATCCATATGATACTGTACCAAATCAAGTTGAAAGATTATTTAAAGCACAATTATTACATGATAGGAAAGAAACTTTCCATTATAATGAATGTTTACAAAAAGGAAAAGAATCAGAATTTATTGATTATATGAGACCAATCATTGCAGATGCTGATACAGGGCATGGTGGTATCACAACAGTTATGAAATTAGCTAAATTATTTGCTGAAAATGGAGCAGCAGCAATTCATTTAGAAGATCAATTACATGGAGGTAAAAAATGTGGACATTTAGGGGGTAAAGTAATTGTCCCAACATCAACTCATATAACAAGATTAATTGCAACTAGATTTCAATGGGATTTAATGAATTCAGGAAATTTAGTTATTGCAAGAACAGATAGTGAAAGTTCAAGATTATTAAGTAGTTCAATTGATCCAAGTGATCATGAATTTATTTTAGGAACTACTACAAAAGACTCAAAACCATTATCTGAAGTTTTATTAAAAGCAAAACAAAATGGATCAAATTCAAAAGAAATTGAAGAGTTAGAATCAAAATGGCTTGCTGAAAATGGACCTTTAGTTACAATAGATGAAGCGGTTGAACAATTCCTTTCATCAATTAATTCAAGTCAATTAACTGGTGAAGTTTTCAGAAAAGAGACATTAGGTAAATCATTAACAGATAAATTAGAATATTTAAAATCCAAACTTGATGCAGAAGCATATTCTAAATTTCATTTTGATTGGGATTCACCAAGAACTTTAGAAGGATATTATCATGTTAAACCAGGTACAGATGTTGCAATTAAAAGAACATTAGCATATGCACCATACTCTGATTTATTATGGCTTGAAACTAAAAAACCAGATTTAAAACAAGCACAAGAAATTGCAGCAAAGATTCATTCAAAATATCCTTCCAAAATGTTAGTTTATAATTTGAGTCCAAGTTTCAATTGGAGCGCACAAGGTTATAACGAGGAAGATTTAAAGAATTTTATTTGGGAGCTTGGGAAGAGTGGATTTACTTTACAATTAATTTCACTAGCTGGATTACATTCAAATGCAGTTGCAACGTGGGAATTATCGAATAGATTTAAGACGGAGGGTATGAAAGCATATGTTGATCTTGTGCAGAACAAAGAACGGGAGCTGAAGTGCAATGTTCTGACACATCAGGTATGGAGTGGAGCCAACTACATTGACAGCATCGTCAACACAGTGCAAAGTAACGGGGCCAGCGGGAGCGCCGTTGGAGGTGACTCCACGGAACATGGCTTTTAAGTATGAGTATACATAGTAGGCGATTAGGTAATGTATTTGTATTAGTGAGTGTTTAGGTAATACTGATATTAGTAACCAATCATGTCATGAGGTGGGGCAGTGAGGGCTAACATATAAACTTCAAATTGAAAACATTCTTCATACAAAACTACAATGGCCACGGCACCTGAGGATCCCTTCGCGGACAACTACGCCAACTACCCATCCCTCGACCCTTCACGTTCCGTCCCCTCTGCCGCTATCCCAAACCAGGAGCCCGCTCAGGTACCCACCCTGGAACCCACCCATGAACCCGCACAGGCACCCCCAGCCTCCAACGGCAAAGGGAAGGCCACTTTGACAGACCCACAGGATCAAACAGACTTTCAAACAGACTTTCAAACAGACCTTCAAACAGAAGATTACAAATCTGTTTTTTTCCGTACAAAACTGATCTCATGGTATGACTCGGCTGGTAGTAATCATTTAAATTCAATTCTTTTACAGAATAATAATGGCCCATGTGCTCTTATCGCTTTGATAAATACTTTGATTTTATCTCATTCATCACAATCAAACAACCCGGAATTTTTGAGTCGTAATATTAACATTGACACTTTAACAAATTTATTAACAAGAGATGAAGTTAATTTAAAGCAATTATTGGAAGTATTAGGTGACATATTATTAACTTTTTATTCTCAAACTCAAAATCAAAATAACAACAATCATAGTGATTTATCAAAAGTTTTACAATTATTACCAAATTTACATACTGGTTTAAATATTAATCCAGTTTTAACATCTGCAACTTTTAAAAGCCAAAATAATGATAATGGAATTGATGAATTAGCTTTATTTAGATCTTATAAAGTCGATATTGTTCATGGTTGGATAGCAGATCCTTCAGATTATGAATATAAAGTAATTGAAGAAACTGGTTCTTATGAAGATTGTCAAAATTTACTAGTTTCAGCCTCAACAAATAATGATTCATCAATTGATGCTGGTGGTTCAAGTAATTTAAATAATTTACATGAAAGGGCAAATTTAGTACGTGCTTTTCTAGGAAGAACAGCAACCCAATTAACTGAATATGGTTTAGATTATTTACTAAATTTATTACAACATGGTTCCTTTGCTGTCTTATTCAGAAATGATCATTTTTCAACAATTATTAGACGTGGTGACATGTTATATTCATTAATTACTGACTCTGGCTTAGCTAATCAAATTAAAGGTGAAATGGTTTGGGAAGGTTTAAAACTTGGTGGTGATGGTTTATTTTATAATGGAATGTTTGAACCTGTTCATACTAATGCCAGTGGTGATTTAACTGATGGGAATCTTGATGCTTTTGGAACTCAAGAAGATGAAGATTTAGCTTTAGCTAAAGCCATTCAGGAACAAGAAGATGCTGATTATGCAAAAGAATGGCAACAAAGAGAAGAAAAAATGGCAAGACAACGTAATCAACCACGTAATCAACGACAAAATAGATCTTCAACAAATAGACCTGTTTCTGGTGCAATTGGTAATGCTAATAAAAATAAAAAGAAATCTAAAAGCAAAGGTTGCGTTATCATGTGAAAAATTTACGTATACATTTTTAATTTTGTATTAAATTAGTTTATTGAACTAATATCTTCATCCTGTTTTATATTTTTGTTAAAAAACTTCATTTGTTTGTTGTTTTATTTTATTTATTTAAAGTTTATGCTCTCATTCCTTTTTTCTCGATTATATATGTAATTAATTTATATTGCTTTAAAAATTTAAATGCTAGTATACTTATAATTTATTAAGTAATACAATTTGATCATGTTCTAAAGATTCTTTTCAGAATAAACCCATAAAATTAGGATAAGGGTTACTGTGTTTGTCTCAATTTAACAGTTACATCACAAATCAGTTGCAATATCAATCCCATAATCGTTCTCTTATCTTATCTTAGCCTCCATCATAATTTTTCAACTTATTAAGAATTATAATTTTTACTGTCAATAGAAACATCGGCTATTCTTTTTTCTTTTATGTACTGTGTAGATAGATTTGGTGAAATGACAGTGTTCTATAGCTATAATACTAAATAAGAACAACAAACATAGTTCATATGTTCTTCACAAATTAGTAATTGTTCAAATAGTTTTGATAGTTTTATAAGTAGGGAATTAGGATAGCTTTTTAATAATGATCAAAATGAGCCTAAGAACCAACAATGAATTGATGGCAGAAATATTATCTCGACAGATCATCGAGAGAAGAAATGAAGAAAGTTAGAAAAGGCATCGATGTTTGAGTTGTTTTCAGAATTATTATTTAGAAAAATGATGAAATATTATACTACTTATTTACGTTCATATTCATGTTTAAAATTTGATTTAAGATTTTCAATTAGTTAAATATATATTACATTACTTTCATTATTTAATTTACATAACAATACAGCTAGTTTCAAAATATAACATTAAAGGTCAAATAAGAAAAAACATTAGGTAAAGTCGAATGAACTATTAGATCAAMGGGTCAATTATAAGATAGATATAAATAAAATAGGAGTAATAGTTATTCCAAGATAACAGAAGAGYCTTATTCCAATGCTCTGTTGCATGCATATGCTTCCTCTCCACGTTTAAGACTTAGTAAAGGTCTAACATCGGTAACATGATTCAACCCTTTTAAAATGGGAATCAAATTTAGTAATTCAGAATCTGTGTGGTCATTAAACCAACCTTTGATTCTGATGGAATTATCTTTGTTCATTGTGCAAGTTTTAAGAGAATCGTCGACGATTATGACTTTGCTGAGGTCAGGCTCAACGGTCGAAATATCTTTAACATAATTTTTGTTCCTTGGGGATAAATATGAGATCAAGTTACAATCGTTGCGATATAACCTTTTAGTAAATTGGGTTCCTTCCCCTTCGAGCCAGTCAATTATTGGGTCGGCATATTGCTTTAAAGAAGCTGTGAAGATGACCAAATTGTACCACTGAGACACTTGCTTCAGAAATTCATCGCAGTAAGGTCTCTTGTAGACATGATATATACGGGATGAGTTGTTGTCCAATTTCACCTCAATCATCCGCATCTGGGACTGGGAAGCACCAATTTGAATGCGGCTTTCTTGTAAAAGCGAATGAATTAGGGTCTCGTCAAGATCAAGAATCAATGTTTTACGATAAAGCGGACGGAAAAATAGGTGCCGGGGAGGTACCAGCATTAGGATCGATTGCATCATCTTTTGGGAGATGACTTTGAATGGGTTGGCCTCACCTGAGGATTGTAATTCGTAATCAATAGTAACGGTCATGATAATATTAAATAAATAATAAGGAAAAGTAAGTGTAATATTTCTAGGAGCTAGAAATACACTCACTCCATGCCCTTTCCTATATGGGCATTAGTCAGGTATAAGCTTGTTCTAGGTTTGGATGTTTGCATAAACTCTCGAAAATACCACCAGAACACTCGAAAAAGTCCGTCTCTTTGATACAGACACCATAATTAAGATTATCCAAAACAACATGTGAAGCATGCGGTATGTATTATATCCCTTCTTTTAATCTCCACCTTACGTTCCATAAATATAGTTCTTTCACTAGGTTTTAAAGACCTCCTCGATTATTCTAATTGAAAACATTGGACTAGATGCTCAACCAAGATTAAAAGAAGGGATATAATACATACCGCATGCTTCACATGTTGTTTTGGATAATCTTAATTATGGTGTCTGTATCAAAGAGACGGACTTTTTCGAGTGTTCTGGTGGTATTTTCGAGAGTTTATGCAAACATCCAAACCTAGAACAAGCTTATACCTGACTAATGCCCATATAGGAAAGGGCATGGAGTGAGTGTATTTCTAGCTCCTAGAAATATTACACTTACTTTTCCTTATTATTTATTTAATATTATCATGACCGTTACTATTGATTACGAATTACAATCCTCAGGTGAGGCCAACCCATTCAAAGTCATCTCCCAAAAGATGATGCAATCGATCCTAATGCTGGTACCTCCCCGGCACCTATTTTTCCGTCCGCTTTATCGTAAAACATTGATTCTTGATCTTGACGAGACCCTAATTCATTCGCTTTTACAAGAAAGCCGCATTCAAATTGGTGCTTCCCAGTCCCAGATGCGGATGATTGAGGTGAAATTGGACAACAACTCATCCCGTATATATCATGTCTACAAGAGACCTTACTGCGATGAATTTCTGAAGCAAGTGTCTCAGTGGTACAATTTGGTCATCTTCACAGCTTCTTTAAAGCAATATGCCGACCCAATAATTGACTGGCTCGAAGGGGAAGGAACCCAATTTACTAAAAGGTTATATCGCAACGATTGTAACTTGATCTCATATTTATCCCCAAGGAACAAAAATTATGTTAAAGATATTTCGACCGTTGAGCCTGACCTCAGCAAAGTCATAATCGTCGACGATTCTCTTAAAACTTGCACAATGAACAAAGATAATTCCATCAGAATCAAAGGTTGGTTTAATGACCACACAGATTCTGAATTACTAAATTTGATTCCCATTTTAAAAGGGTTGAATCATGTTACCGATGTTAGACCTTTACTAAGTCTTAAACGTGGAGAGGAAGCATATGCATGCAACAGAGCATTGGAATAAGRCTCTTCTGTTATCTTGGAATAACTATTACTCCTATTTTATTTATATCTATCTTATAATTGACCCKTTGATCTAATAGTTCATTCGACTTTACCTAATGTTTTTTCTTATTTGACCTTTAATGTTATATTTTGAAACTAGCTGTATTGTTATGTAAATTAAATAATGAAAGTAATGTAATATATATTTAACTAATTGAAAATCTTAAATCAAATTTTAAACATGAATATGAACGTAAATAAGTAGTATAATATTTCATCATTTTTCTAAATAATAATTCTGAAAACAACTCAAACATCGATGCCTTTTCTAACTTTCTTCATTTCTTCTCTCGATGATCTGTCGAGATAATATTTCTGCCATCAATTCATTGTTGATTGGATTCAGAAAGGAAAACACAGCTCAAGAAATGTTGATTGGGTATACTATTTACATGAATTGCATGTGTTCACTATTAATATTCCTTATAGTATTTGATAAAAATATATATATGTACAGGAAAGTAATGCTATGGTCTATTCAGATACATCATCATCTTCATTAAAATATAGCAATTCATTAAAATTTTCATTTACATCACAATAAGTACATGCCTCATTAACATTGTTACTTTTATTGTCCTCACTACAGTACTTATCAAATCCCAATAATGATTCTCTGAACTCTTCAGTTAAATCCTCATACTGTGATCTTTTATTTCGAATGATTTCTTCAGCACTATCTCTTTCGTAATCAACTTTTGTTATTCTTTTCCATATTTTATAACAATAGAACTTTAAAGATTTTAAACCTCTTAAATACCCATGATCTGATTCACATGGATGTTGTGGTGGTTCAGTATGTGTTAAATTCATATCATTTTTATTCATTATATTTTGATAATCAACAACAGATTGTGCAAAATCAATAATTTTCAAAAATATTTTATCATTATTATTAGTTTTTGACTTTGAATTTGAGTTTGAGATTGAATCATAATATAATAATAAACTTGATCCATACATTCTATAACCTTTTAAGCTTTTAATAATATTTTCTAAAATTTCTAAATCATTTAGTAAATTTGGTATTCCAATAATAATTGATAATTTGTTTCTACCACGATAAAAAAATCTTAATAAACAATCTTCAAAATGTCTACCAATTTTTAAATTTCTACCCCAATATTTATCTCTTTTAATATATGATTTATTAAATTGATCCCAAATTTTTAAACCACATACTCTGATACCTAATTTCCTACTTGTTGTTTGTTTACATTTAATCCTTTGTGAAATTTTTTTAGAAGGTGTAGCATATATTCCATATTGTCTTGTTCCCATTTTTAAATCAAGTATTGTAGGTCTTGAAAATTTTGATGTTAAATCTTCAAGAAGAATAAATTGTTCTAATGTATCTGAAATAGCATTTGGTGAAAGCTCTCGTGTTTGTACTCGCTGTGGTGAAGTTGAAACCGAGTCTGCTAGACTTAAACTCAGGTCAGAAATCATTGAGTTACTCATTAACTGTGTCATGTGTTTCTCATCATCCATTTGGAAAATTCTTCCTCGATCTCTTTCCCCGCTGATACTTGCAGTTTCTTCACTTGTTGATGTTAAAGAGGATATCTTCATCCTTCCTAGTTCGGAAACACTAAGCCGTTGAAACTGTCGTTCATTACCAGTGATTGATTTAAAGCATGAGTTTCTATGATTACGTATTTCAGCTAAAGGAGATTTCATGGTGAAGTTGGATCTAGATGTGGGACTAGGGCTATTTTTTGGTAATGAAGCGTCTGTTCTTAATCGTGAAGGTATCCAATTTTGAGCTCCATTATCACCAATAGTTGAAAGTTGTACATCATCAATTGGGGCTATATCACTCATAGAAGCTGATTTTGAGGAAGAATGACAAAATGTACTTGGATGAGGTCTTGATATAGGAGCAAAAACTTGAGATAAAACTTCTGTTTGAAAATCAGTATTAACTCTTGTAAATCCAGTATTTGGTAATGATCTATTAAATGTATCAGATGAAAATGAATCAAGTGAGTGAAATGAAGAAGAATAATCAGTATTATTATTATTATTATTATTATTATTGTTGTTGTTGTTGTTGTTGTTGTTGTCGTTAATATTAAGTAATGATGATGGACTCAAAAAGGAATTCGAAGTTGATGGAGCTGATGATGAATAAATATTATACATAGAGTCAGGAAGAATATGTAAATTATCATCAATTGAAACTTCAGGAGTTCTAATTTTTCTTTTACCGAAACTTTTTAAAGATTTTATTGAAGAATTAATTGAATTTATATCATCGTAAATGATATCTTCTTCTACTTCTATTACTTCATCGTCAGCATCTTCATATTCACATTCTTTATATCTAATATTTAGAGTACCGATGTATTTTGGCATGAATTGAAGTAAATTAGGATGATAAATTTCAATATTTTCATACCATTTATTTTCATTTTTTATCATTTTTTTACATACCGCTTTTTCAGAAAATTTAAAAATTGCAGTATGACCTCCAACTTTATGATTGAAATCTTCAAGTTGAACTACCAGAGGATATTGATGCTGAGATGTTGTGTTAAATGAGGAAGGTGAGCGGGTTTGTGTTAAAGGAATTGAAATTGGTTGTTGGGGATAATTATTTATAGTTATTGGGGCAGAACCAGTAGTTTCTCTCAACCTTATCTTATCAGACACACCATCGTTTTGAGATTTGGAGGATAAAAACGGTTTATTATATGAGTTTGGAGTTATAGACTCCTGAGGGTTCCAGTGCTTATTATAAGTTACTGACGATGATATTTCAGTATTGAGGGTGGGTTTTTTCGGTACATGGTTAGTGTTATTATCATTATATTCGGCCAATGATTTAGAAAGTGTGGAACTTCGGGATACTTGAGCCTTAGTTACTGGCAGCTTGGATTTGGAAATAGGGAAGTCCTTCAATTCAGGATATGACTCATGATCGTTGGTATACTTTACATGGAATCCGTCCTGTCTTGATAAATCAGTTGATGGTTCCACTGCAAGTGTCGGTGACAACGGTAATTCCCCACCAATAACTATAAGTTCGCTATTATGTTGAACAGCACCATGAATATCGAGGGAAAATCCATCGTGATCTGGAGCATTTCTCAAAGATTTATTCAATTTCGCCGTATTCGAAACATTTCCCAAGAAAATTTCATTGTTCATTTTCTTATCATAAATTTTCTAAAGAATGCCATTATCATAAAAGCTAAATTTAAACCTTATGATCCTGTGTGCGTATATCTGAGCATAAGAAGATGTAAACAAATTACCAAACCTCCGATTCCAAACACCTACAATTGCAATGTCAAACCAGCCTAAGAAAACATCTAGTTCAGAACCAGGTCTTACATACTTTGAAAAACAGCGTGATTTATTAATCTCAGAAATTGCCATCTCAATGGATTCAGTGTTGAACAATATTAATGCATTGAATAGGTCCTTGGAAGGTGTTATACAAGTTGGAAAGGAATTCGATAGTGTTTCTCAATTATGGAGTAATTTTTATGATAGTATAGCTCAGGCTGAACAAATTAGATCACAACAACAAAGACAATCAGGAAATAATGAAAGCCAAGTGAATACTCCTAAAAGCAGAAATTAACCCCAAAAAGTGTTTAGAATAGGAATGAATAGATATGATTGAAATTGAAATGTATATTTAAGTCTTGCTCGTTTTTTTTTAATGTTTAGCTATAACACTATTCGATTTTCTTTAATACCATATTTTATTAATTTGACGAATCGAATAGGCCAAGAAAACTGCGACCCGCCTTGAAGGAGATCAACTTAAATTACAAAGTTTTACGGATATGAAACCACTAGAACTAGTACTTAAATAAAAATTAAAGATATTATTATATTAATCTATTAGAATTAACAATTATTAATTAAACGAACGGCACCAATCATCTCTATCTTTCAGAAACCTAGATAGGATAGTAAATAATCCCAACCTGACATTAAACTCATACAAAATTCAATAGTGTTAGTTTATTTAAAAGAGGAGGGCGATGGCACCAGCGACGGCAGCACCGGCAATACCGGCTGGGACGTATGTGTTGGCAGCACCACTTGAAGAACCAGTTGTGTTGGTAGCGTTTTTGGTGGCATTGCTGGAGTTGGCAGCAGAGACAGCGGCGACTGAGGCAAGGGCGATAACGACGGCTTTGAATTGCATTTTAAAAGTGTATGAAGAAGCGACTGAACCAAAAACTGTGAGAGATGATGATGACAGGAGAAAGAGAAAGGGAGAAGAGAGAAGGAAAAGGCTTTTATATTAATATTTGGTAACGTGAAGGCGTGATCAATTTGAGGCGACAATTTATTAGTATTTGTGTGACATTCTGCAATAATGTTAAACATTCTAAATTCTCAGTAAATTCTTAAGCGGCACCACGTATGCTCCTCGTACTGTGCTGGCTCGAGTCTGCCTGCCTCAAGCCTGTGTCGGTCCTCGCCTTGACACTTTTGCAACTGCAGTTGTATAATGGTCTCTGACTCTGCTGTCGATCGGCGTCGTCCTCTTATATTTTTACTTTTAATAGCAAGATTTGGCATTGTCACTCAGGAGAACCTCAATGATCTCATATTAATTAATCTAATGCACAAAGTAACAAATCAACAATCTCCATTACCGTCGGCTTTATTCATTTTTAACTATAATGACGACTTCATTTTTCATGATTCACGTATCTCTCTTCCTCCTAATTAGTGTAATTATAGATCAATCTAAAAATATTAATCTCAAGTGTATGTATATAAAGCTGGCCAATTAATGCAGTCTTAGGCTCTGGCATGATTGCATTTACAACAAGCATTTGCAATCGCTTGAATTCCTCATGATCATGTTTTTTTGCATTCACCTCCATCAAGAATCATAAATGAAATTTTTTGGAAATAGAATATATAATATTTACTTTATCAAGGACTTTTCCACTTTCCGAGAATTCCAAATAAAAAGCGTTAACACAATTCAAATATATTAAACTAGATCATCTTCTTGATCATTTATGTCTCATGTTTTGCGTAGATATTTAACCAACTTTAAATTTTGTCTTATCTAATATTACTCATCTTATATTATAATTATGCACTCTGACTATTTTTTTCTTTCAATAGTAAAAACAATTTTTTTATTACTTTCAATAGAAACAAAATCACAAGCAAGATAATTTGAGGTTGAAACTTTCGTCCCAAAACTAGTTTCCCAATCTTGAACATCCCACATTAGACCATTTGTTGAAATTATTGTTGGTCCATCAAGTGGTATTAATCCAACCGATGGACCTAAGATTCTTTGAGGTGTATGAATATAATGTTTTACTCCTTCTGATAATAAGAATGTAATAGATGATTTTGAAACTAATACCAATTGCGAACATATCGTTGATTGTGATAATACATATAATTGATGAAATGAATGAAATGATTGGTCTACCCTACCTCCAATACCTCCAATTGCATAAATTATTAGTTCCTTATCTTCTTCTTCTTCTTCATTTGTTTCAATTTTATCATGATTTTTATATCTTTCAATAAATAATTCAATTACCTTATCGGTTGCCTTTCTAAAATCGGTACTATATTGGCTTGGATTACGAATTACTTTTACTCCTTTTCCTTCATAATATTTCTTTACTTCTGGTTGTAAAGAATCCAAATCTCCCGTTATTATGTCTGGTAAATGATTTATCCGTTGAGATGGATTATCCTTGAAATGATTATAAAGATGGTTTGCTCCTCCATCAGCACAAACATGAATAGATGCTAAAATACATCGTTAGAAATTATTCTTGAAAGTAAATAAAATAGGAGTTTTAAATACACATACTATTATCCCAAATTTTCCCAAAAGTTCCATCATCATCCATCGATTGATTTAAAATTACCAAACCAAATATATCCTTATTTCTTTTCCTAATATTTTGATCCTCTAGCATTAAACATTGCCCGGGATCAATTATAAAAGCATCTGATGGAATATCAAATGTATATGATGAGTCTCTTTCAATTACTATATCTTTTGGCATTTACTATTTATATATATTTTTTTGGATTAGTCAATTGAAGGTGAGTTTCATAAGAATAACCGGTTTTCAGCAATCTTGTGAAACAATCCTAAGTTTACAGTTTAGGTTCTTCGTGAAAATTACCCGGATGAAAAAGTTATGTATTAAAACAGCTACATCATTATTACAGTAATAATATTTAATTTTATTTTATGCTTTAGAAAAGGGAGTGGATAAATTGAGGTTTGAACTAGACACTAAGATTGATTAATAATGATATATGTAAGCTAGGGTACCTTTAGGCGGATTGTGCTAAGGACATAGGGCACAATTATAGATAGGCTGGATCTAACACACAAGTACAAAATAAACTCAGTTACGTAGAAACGAAAATATTAGGCGTTGTTGGTGTAGGCCTTCACTTCCTCAAAACCCACATCTATGATCGTCTTGACAAGTGGTAATATCTGATGTTTTCTTGGAAAGTTTACTCAACAAATTTTGGACGATTTTAAGATTAGTAGATTTGGAGATTGCGACTTAGTGTGAGATAACTGATTATTTGGACAATTAAGGGTATAGTGCTTTAAATGAATGGCTTATAACTTCTTTATAACATTCAATAAAAGATCTTCCAAGAATCCTTTTAAAATTGGTAATAGAGCGGCGGTTAGTTTTCAGTATTCTGCATTTCTATAAAATCCAGCAAACAGTTGACCTTTATATTACAAATTTTTTTTAGCCTTTCATATAATTTCCAATTAAAGTCTAAAAGTACTAGAAATTATGTAAATGTTGAAGAAATCTCTGCTATAAGCCTTTTGTTCTACTCATTGTTTTATATGTTCTTGACATATTTCTTCTCTTATCTCTTCATTTGTTCCTTTACCTTGACCACCGGTACCTTATAATTAAAAGCAAATCTTTTTTTTTACTTTCTCAAGTTTTTAGATATTATAATTCCCCAGTCAATCTCGTTTAATAGGTGACAAAATTTCCTTAGAATTAAGAAGAAATAGCTGATGTGCTGGGACACAAAAAAGAAAAAAAGATTCCCGAGGTAAATTCAAAAAACTGTTTATGGTTGGAAAATATCACAAACAATATCTAGAATTTTTGGTATTTAGATATCGAAGTATAATATAGAGCCTTAATGGTTACTTGAAAAAGAAAATAACTGTTGAAGCTATCATCATTAATAATTGTTTCTGACAGGAAATTAAGAGCCCTAACGAAACAAGAGCTGCAGTCGTCTTTTTACTCTCCTTAACAAATGTTTGTGTAAACATACATCTATTTGAGCCTTCACAATTTTGTAATTAGCAGTATGTAAATTTTATATCAAAGTTGAGAGGGAATTTGGAGAAAAGAGGATGCGAAAGGTTGAATTCTTATAATAAATGTTTTTGTAGTTTAACAAGCTTAAGGGAATTGAATGCTGGTATATTAAGCAATACGACTGGCTAGGGTGACTCCTAATCATAGAACCTTGAAGAGAAGCCAGTGTATTTTTATGAGCAACTCGTCATTATCTAGACAGATACAGATGTTAATATGGTCGGGTCAATCATTTAATTAGATCTATCCATAATTATACCTAGTCGGGAGTGAACCGGTTAATTTGAGCTTTAACATATATATATACAAACCCATAGTTATCGTTATCGATACATTTATAACTAAGATTACATAATTCTATGTTCCATTACGATTACTTTTTTCTTAGATTTTAGGATTTATCGGGATAATATTTATTATTTGATTTACGTATATAATTTACAACCACCTATAGTTATAGCTGAATTTCACAACTTATAATTATGAGGATAAAAGTTGAAAAAAAATTAATACAGTATTATATAACTTATAGTCTAGTCGAGTTGGAAGTTTAGAGTTAGAAAAACGACTATGTTTTATAAGTGTAAGTGTGAATAAAACTAATTATGAAGCTTAATTGCAAAAGTAGTTGTCTTCAAATATAACACGTTAAACATAAGATTAATGAATAAAGGTATACACCTAGACGTTATTAATATATTCCAGTTATATTGCGTACACAATAGCAGTGGCTTCGCCCTCATGCTCTTGATCTTGGCATTGAAAAGTGGGAATATAAATACTAAATATATCCCAGCTATTACTTTTAAGCTTTAGTATCATGAAATTAAGCACAACATACCTGATATTTGGGTTCATATCATTAGTACACTCTATAGATCTGGATATCACTGATGTAAGTTCAATTACTAAAGCAACGTCTATAATTCAAGATGGTCTTTTAAATTACTATATGGGCACTAAATACGGTGGAACCGTTGGTATGTTTTCTGATCCTTATTACTGGTGGGAAGCAGGAGCAGCTTTCGGCGGTATGATTGATAACTGGTATTTAACAAAAAATGATACTTATGAAGATTTATTAATGGAAGCTCTTCTTCACCAAACTGGTGATAATAATGATTATATTCCTGACAACCAAACGTATACTGAAGGAAACGATGATCAAGGATTTTGGGGGGTCTTGGCAATAGCTGCAGTTGAACGAAATTTCACAAATCCGCCTTCTGATGAACCACAATGGCTATATTTGGCTCAAGCTGTTTATAATACAATGGCGGCAAGATGGGATGATGAATATTGTGGTGGTGGTTTAAGGTGGCAGATATTTACTTGGAATTCTGGTTATAATTATAAAAATACAATCGCAAATGGTTGTCTTTTCAATATAGCTGCAAGATTAGCAAGGTATACTGGTAATGATACTTATGCGGAAACTGCAGAAAAAGTCTGGGATTGGATAACTAGTGTTGGTTATATTACTGAGGATTATGTTGTTTATGATGGTGCAAATATCGAAGAAAACTGTACGGATACTGTTGAATATCGATGGAGTTATAATTATGGAATGTATCTTTCTGCTTGTGCTTTTATGTATAATTACACTGAAGATTCAAAATGGTTAACAAGAGTTGAAGGAATTCTAAATGCAACATCTGTTTTTTTCAAAGATAATATAATGTATGAAATTACTTGTCAAAGTGCTAACACTTGTAATAATGATCAAAGAACCTTTAAAGCTATATTTTCAAGATTTTTAGGTCTAACAGCAACTATGGCTCCAACAACAAATTCAACAATATTTCCATTATTTGAAACATCAGCAAAAGCAGCTGCTGCAACATGTACTGGTGGTAGTGATGGTGTTACTTGTGGACTTGATTGGACCAATGATACTTGGGATGGCTATTATGGTTTAGGTGAACAAATGAGTGCTCTGGAAGTGATTCAACAACTATTAATAGGTGTGAATGATCCCCCATATTCCGCAAATACTGGTGGATCATCTAATGGTTCAACTGAAGCTGGAGTTGAGTCAGGTACTGGCGTAAAGGGATCCAGTAAATTAAAAGATTATGGGGTTGATGTTTCTTCTAAAGATAAAGTACTAGCATCATTGTTGACTGGTTCTATGCTACTGATATGGTTTGTAATTGTAGGGTGGATGATATTTTAATCATAATATACCCAACTAGAATAATTATTTATAATAATAATGATAAAAGATACCATTTCTTAGTTATCTAGATCTAGCTAGGAGTTCTAGGAACTTATAAAGAAATCAAAATTGGGATATAATAGTTATTTATGACTTTAGGTTTTTGGAATCATATATTATGTTTTAAGCTTGAAATTTTCCGGGAGGTGAAACACAAACTTGTATATATATATGATGTTTATATTTAAGCTTAGATTAAATACAACTCAACAGTTATACACTTGAATTCCTCAATTCTTTTAGCTTTGTACTTCGGCCATAATCTGTACCATATATATGAAAGTTTCGTTCTCTTTCGAAATCTCCTTTAATACTATATTCATTAATATTCCTTCATTAGCTTATTTTTTTAATGTTAACAGGTGACTACTGAGCGGTTAGCAATATTTGAGCAACATCAACTAAGAAAATCTCGACATATTTTATCTAGATATATATCAAGCTTAAGTATTAATGAGCAATCAGATACTAGTGGACTTTCCAATTACCAAAATCGTATTTAGTTGAATCCCACTCAGATTGGGATATAACAAAGATTCACTATCTTATGATCATTTATGGTAAGCCGATATACCCGTTTCGAGTCAGTTTGTATCATACTTGGTCTTGATTATACATATTTCAATAATACTGCATAAGATGGAGGTGAATTATTTTTCTATTTTAATTAGTTAATATTTTCAAACGATTACCAACAACTGGTATTATATTGAGCAGCTCTGTAGAAACAGTATCATCAGAATCATTGACTGAAAAATGGATATCCTAAGCTTCTGCTTTGGTGTGGCAGAAGAATGAGCCTAAACACTCCGGTATAGAGCATATTTCGTTTGTTTGATCAATAGTATAGTCTATGGGATATTATATATAATATTTCGACAATATTAATATGGATGGATGTTCCTTCAAAAATCCTAAATTAGTGGTTAAGCCATTTCGTAGCCACACACAGAATTATAAACTGACACCTCCGTATTCACTCCACTTCACATCTCATAATGATTAAACTGCAGGTGCTACTCATCCCAAATCATCATCACGAGGATTTAATTAACACGTCATTTCCTACTGGTCGCGGAACGGTCTGTTATGATGAGTCCCCATCGTTCCGCCCGCAACCAATGAAACTTCTACATTTAACAAATCCGTCATTGACAATGCTTCAACTCTGTGAAGATATATCAGTGAGATTATCAAAGTATGCCATTTCCTTTAATCGACTATATATATATATAAGAATATAAACTCATAACAGTCCTTTTCTTCTTCTTTATTCTAGGAGTTTAAATATAACGAGACTTCAAGATGATTCTGGTCGCGACTTAGATCCTTATATCACCGTCAATGAAGTATATGATATTGATTATAGTATAGTGAAAATAATACTACGGAATAATCCATTTGAAAACAATTCCTCTAATAAATGGGGGACTAATGACAAAAATACTCCAGATAAAATGGAAACATCAAATTTAAATGCAATTTACAGATATTCAGAGATAACGAATTCAAATAATTATAGAATTCAGAATGGTTTAATATCTCAAAAATCTCGAAATCGAAATCCACATCGGAATAGTATTTCGAAATCACCATCTTATACTATTATAAGTAATGTTTCAAGATCATCACCTTATAGAAGAATTACTAAAAATCCAGAACAATTGAGAAGAATACCATTAATACATTCACCCCCCAGAAAAATTAAAAATGGTAATAGATTTACAACTAATAATGAAAATTCTGGAAGTAAGCTTAATCCAATACAAATAAGGATTAATGGTTCTGAAACTTCTGATGATATAACAGAGAAAATTACTTTAAACCATGATAACGATCAATCTATAATAATAACATCTGATGATTTTACACAAACAATAAGCAATGATATCCAATCTATACCTATATCGATTAGTCATGACACTAACAAAAGTCAGTCTAAAGTTAATCTAATAGAAACTTCTACTCAAACAAATGAAATCACCTTAATCCCAAAGAAGAATGCAATTATTCAAACAACAGAGATAACACCTGTTGTATTATTTGATACTTATACCCAAATGACTTCTCGAATCTCTAATACTGATCAGGAAAAGTCTGAAAATCAAAACTGTATTTTAACAATAGATGCTATTGTTCAAACTTATGAAGATGAAGAATCGAATGTTGAAATGGAAAATCGAAACATCTTAAAACTATCCGTGAATAATTCAATTAAAAATAATAAATTAATGACTATTGGGGATCAAACACAAAATCCTTCTGCTTTATCAATTACATTTAAATCTAGTAATGATTCAACTACTTTAAATAAAGAATTAAACCAATTAAAATATGATGATTGTGATATAGTTAAAGCATTTAACATTTCTGGTTCAGATACAGATAACATTCTAAATAATTGGGAATTGATTGGTATAGGAGATGAATTATTAAGGATTAAAAAAGGTCCATATGAAGCAATATTAATGCTTTCAAATAAACCTCAAGATGTGGATATAGAAAATCAAAATCAAATTAATAATAATGCTATTGATAAAATTGAAAAAACATTTATTGGAAAAGAAAAAGATATTGAGCCAAGTAAACAATCGTCAAATTTAAAGGAACTTAAACATTTTAATTCTACCCCACTACCATTTCCAGATGTACCGGATTCTGAATTAAATTCTATATCTTCATCTTCAAAAAGAAATTTAGAAACTCAATTTAAATCAATAGATAATTCCAATAATTGTAAAAGACGCTCATCATTACCAGCAACAAATAAATCGCAAATGTCATTAGAAGAATTAGAAATATATGCAAAAGAATATAATTATAGAATGTCACAATTTTTACCAAAACCATATTATTCAAAATCGAAATTGAAATCATTACAAGAAAAAAATATAAGTTTTGAAGGATCTAAAGATCAAAATGATAAAAACCAACAAGATGAGATGTCGATAATAAATTTTGAAAAGGTAAAGGAAAAGGAGAAAGAACAGAAAATACATGATGATGAATATAAAAAGGGAAAGAAAAGAATAGTTGAGTCAACCCAAACCAGAATAGAAAGAGAAAGATTATCAAAAAGTAAAGAAAGTTCAACAAATAATAAATCAGAATCTTTGGTTGCAATGTTATTATCAAATGAAAAATCAAGTGATACTGTATTGGAAAGTGAAATTGAAAATGAAAAAGGTAAGTGGTTAAGCTTTCAACTAGTCACAGACGTAGATGTGGTTACAGATAACGATATAGATTCAGAAAATCCAAGATCGATTAAAACGAACGTCATATCCAAAACTCCAGAAGTTGATCTTGAAAATGGAAATGAAAATGAAAATGACAAGAGGTTAAGCTTTCAGCTAAATACAGACGAGATAATTACAGATAACAGTAAAGAATCAGAAAATCCAAAACCATTTGAGACAAACATCATACCCAAAACTCAAGAAGTTGATAATGAAAAACCAATAAATAAAGGGCCAAACTTTTCTACTGATAAAAAAATACCAACAGAAAAAGGAAAAAATATCAATAGTCCTAAAAAGCCTAAGAATTCTGTATCCGCTTCTAAATCTAGAAAGAATTCGTATTCAATATACACTAGCAAAGCTTTTCCTCGTATACGTAAACTTCACAATGGGGGGAAACAAACAGATTTATCATTTCCAAATCTAATAATTGATAGCGATTTAACTACAACGACTATCAAGAAACAAGAAGGAAACAAGAAACAAGAAGGAAACAAGAAACCATTACAATTTGTCGAAAGCTCACTCACACAACAGAGAAAAAGAAAATTGCAAATAGAATTAGATAAGTTGAATGTTGATATGATTGATAACCCTCTTCGTTTCAAAAAACGAAAGTCTTCGGTTTCAAGTAAATCTGAAGAGTTTGAGAAAGGAAAATATGTGATATAAACTAATTGCAAATGATGAATGACAAATACTATATTGCTATTATCTACAATAATCAAGAATAAATGTGAATGCTGTATATATACCGGTATATGGTTAGCTAATGATGAATAAATTACTCAAGCTGTATGTTTATATTTTATGTTTATATACAGCATGAATATGAAAATTATTAATATACTAATAACATTATAAGACACCATTAATTAGCTAGTGGCAGGTATGGAATTATCTTTATCAATAGTAAGATATCCCTCATGTTTATACGGTAAGTGGGCTTATTCGTGAATTAGATAGTTAGCTAAAAATCTAAGATTATTTAGCTATTCTATTAATATTAGTATCGCAAGGAAGAAAATAGAGAACTAATGAACGGTCAATATGTTGATTTAAATTCTAGCTAGCAACTTTTCAGTCAGGATATTAGCTGATAACTAACTATTGGGCACGTGATGGACTATAAAATATATGCACATACCCCTAGTTCTTGAACAAAATACTTTATTTCCTCTCTAAATTTGGCTTGATTAGGGAAGGCACTGTATCTTCAGTGTATTAAGTTGATATGTGAGTGTTTTTTGGCCCAAGGTAGACTGAAAAGTTCGGTGTCAGGGTGGTATAATCTTTTGTTTGAGTTACAGTTTAGGTGATTTGTTAGGTTACGCGGAAAAATATTAATTCGCCGATTACTAATATATAATGTATAATCCCACTTATCTGCTAGGATTAACGCCAAATAGCAGCCCACACGTGTCACACTAATGCTATAGCTATATTTAGTCCACTATATGGCTCAAATCAAGTAGAATACCTTTATGTTATGTTAATGGTCTCTATATATGGTAAAGTTAAAATAGATTCATAATTATATAAGGTAGTAGAAGCCTAAATCAATATTGAGTATTACTGACACTGACAGTAAGTTATAATTAAGTAATTACAGAATTTACAGTTGAGTCCTGCATGCTGTATTAATATTAGAGCTCCTAACAATATATCAATGCAATTGGTATTGCAATTGACCATGGATATCAATATAAAGGTATATTGGCACAGTATACCTAAAGGACCTTAACTTGGGTCAGTAGTTTAGACTATACATTAAAAAAAAATAAAAGGACATAAAAGTTATTGAACTAGAAAGCTATAGCGCTAAGCAATAGCCGTTTACGAATATATCACAACGTTAACAGTAATATCTGGGATCCCATACACCCGACATAAATATAACGAGTTAATTGCATACAAGTTGTAACGTTAACTTGTTAGTTGGTAACTAGTGAACACGTTAGTTTAGAGTCTTTAGACCAGTAATCATACAAATCTAGAACAGCCAATAAGAATACTTATAATAACTAGAATTATGACATGATGATACGGCTTATTGTATCCCAAAAATCGATCCAGTTATAATTAGCACTAAATTACAACATAATAACAAACTTCAGTGAAAAATATGGGGAAAGACGATTTTAAATATACAATATATATAAATATATATATTTTATTTAACATTTATAATGTAACAATGTGATTATAACTCTATATACTATTTTTAAATTTTAAATAAATTATTTTGTACATTGATAATCTAAGCCCAACCTAATTTAACAAATTCTGCTTTTAAAGCGGATCCTAATCTAGCAGGGGAAGGTTCGACAATAACACCAGCTGATGTTAAAGCAGCAATCTTCGATTTAGCATCACCTTTACCACCAGCAACAATAGCACCAGCGTGACCCATTCTTCTACCAGGTGGAGCGGAAATACCAGCAATAAAAGAACACACTGGTTTGGGCACCTTCCTTGTTAAGTTATATTCTTTTAAGAAATCAGCAGCATCTTCTTCAGCTGTACCACCGATCTCACCAATCATAATGATACCTTCAGTTGCATCATCTTGTAAAAATAATGTTAAAGCATCAATGAAATTTGTACCTGGGAAAGGATCACCACCCATTCCAATAACTAAAGTTTGACCTAAACCAACTTGCGTTGTTTGAGCAACGGCTTCATAAGTTAAAGTACCAGATCTTGAAACGACACCAATTCTACCACGTTTATGAATACTGGAAGGCATGATACCAATTTTACATTGTTCGGGAGCAATAAGACCCGGACAATTAGGACCAACCAGTCTAGTTTTTGATTGTGATTTAAGCATATCCGTAATACGTAGCATATCATGTTGAGGAATACCTTCAGTGATACAGACAGCTAAAGGAATTTCAGCTGCAATAGCCTCCTCAATTGATTTAGCGGCAATTGAAGGAGGGACGAAGATACCAGTAGCAGTTGCACCAGTTTCCTTGACGGCTTCGGCGACGGTAGCAAAGACAGGTAGATCCAAATGAGTTGTCCCTGCTTTCTTTGGGTTAGTACCACCAACGATCTTGGTGCCATACTCCAAAGCCTGGGTAGCATGGAAAGTAGCTTGTTTACCGGTGAAACCTTGGAAGATAACCTTTGTATCGGAGGTGACAGCTAAATTCTTGATTGTGTCTGCGTATGAGGCCCTGGCAGCGGAGGAGCTGAACAAACGGGCAGACTTGGCGACAGACTTAACAGCAGATTTGGCGATGTTTCCGGAAAGAGCAAGGGACATTTGGAAGAAGACGATGGAGAGATCTGGAAAAGAAACAGAAATGCGGATTTTGGAGGATTATAAGAGCGTAGAACAAGGGGGTCACGTGGGTCGCTCCTTGCTGCCGGAAACCAGGAGACAAGGAGCAAAAGGGTGGACGGGTTATGTAAGCGATGATCCTTATGTAATCGTGTGATAAGCAGGTGGACGGAGGAAACTCCCATTTCTCTGTTTGTGTCTGTTTGTGTTTGGAGTCCTCATAGCCATGTCCCTGTCCACCAGAGCCATCAAAAGTCTCTCGATACGTGACGATGATAATGACGACGACGATGGTTTATCCTCATTTCGTTTCGACATAAGCACCACCATGAATAAATTATATCTCTCAGAAAATGTAGAAGTGGAGGAAGTAGACGAAGAAGAGTATCACTTTGGTCTTCAAAATAATTTAATTAATTTATCTGTTAGAGACAAAAATGATACTGACATGGATATTGATACTGAAGAAGATACGACAAATGAATCATTTAACCGATTAAACATCTTTTCTCCAGTTCAAATAGCAAATGATAATAATAATTCGGTTTTAGATTTTAATGATAATAGTTTTATACAAAGTACCCCAACTAATACTAAAAATAAAAAGACTCATGATTCACTATGGAAAAAATTAACAAAATCAAAAGAGATCCAATTGCAACAACAAATTTTAAATGATTCTGATTCTGATATTGAAATGTCTGAGCCAATATCAATAGATGATGATGATAATGTTGTTTCTAATCATCCAGTTATAGATATTAATGATGAAGACGATAATGAATCTAAAATCCCCAAAACACCACAACATGAACAAACTTTAAAAAATACTGCTGTTCACACTCCAAGTCCATGGAATGGAATATTAAAAACTGTATCTGTACCAACTAAAATGGGTGCAAAAGCTGCTATTCAACATTTATACCGTGAAAGATCTATACCTAATAGTCCTCTACTGATTGAATTTCAGCCTAATGAAAATGAAAATAAAAGTGATGAGAAAGATCGAATTGATAGTGCTGATCAAAATGATATTGATAATGAAAATACAAATGTTGAATTAGATGATGAAGAGTTTGAGACAGCAAAAGATATTGATTTAATTGATGATTCTTATATTGAATCTCCAACAAGGAATAAGCATGTTAATAAGAAAAATTTTAAATCTTCACATAGATCATTTCCTATAAAATCACCTTTAAAAAATAATTTAAAAATGATAAAATACAACAAAAAAACTCATTCAAAACCGGAAAAAAATATTGATAATTCAAAACTTCAAAATAATATTGATAATGATTATCAAAATGATTCACAAGATTTTTGGGATCCTGAGGATTCACAGAATTTTTCATTTAATGAATTTGAAGAACCTGAATTACCATTACCAACATTTAAGTGGATTTTACAAAATGGTAATTTGCCATACATTATTTATTCATACATTCAATTATTTTTCAATATTGCAATTGGTTTTGTGATAATCTACATTATTATATCTTCATTGAAAACCTTAAGCAATGATATTTCAAATAAATTAGATTTACAAGCAGATGAATTAACAAAAAAATCATTACAATGCTCAAAATATATTGAGCTTAATCAATGTAATAATAATCCAAGGCGATATAATATACCTGAACTTGATTCAAAATGTTTAGAATGGGAACAATGTGCGATGTTAAATGTTGATTTATCATTAGGTCGAGCTAAAATAACTGCTGAAATTATTGGTAATGTTATAAATAGTTTCTTTGAACAATTTACAATCAAAACTTTACTCGTTTTAGGTATTGGTATATTTTTCGGAAGCTTTTCAAGTAACTATATTTTTGGTTTTTTAAGAGCAAGATCTTATTATAATCATTTAAATCATCAAAGTCAACAAGATTCAATTAAAGGTAATAAAACTGATGATGATATACATGAAAGTACAAGAACTAGTATAAATCCTTTTAATTCATTTATTCAACAAAGTCCTTCTCGTAGTATGATGATGCCGACAATGTCACCATTACCATCAACTCCTTTTCGTTTCAATAATAATAGAGCTTCAATGTCGACAGGACGAATAAGGGGCTATAATCATAATAATACACCTAATAATCATGATTTTTTCGATTATGGATTCCCAAGAACTGAAAATAGATATGGACAACAGCATTATATGCAAACTAATTATTCACCTTTTATTTCTCCTGTTAGACCACCTCCTAATTTTGGTTATAAATCAATGGGTACAAGGCAACAAAGACATTATTAATTAAATTTATAAAGAAATATAATTATAGGCATTAGCATTAACAAAAAAATCATTTTTTCGTGCGTACACTCTTAGACGCGTCAAGTCGTATCGTATACGAATATCCAGTCCGATTCTTACAGGTGTAGGCTAACTGGTGGTTGCAATTTTACTCTTTTTAGATCTATATTGTATGGAGAATAGTTAATGAATTAACTATTATTGCTAGCATATTATTCTTAATATTAAGCCTTCATATTTTATGTTCAATCCTTCAGCTTTCTAATTATAAGACTAATTACAAGACTAATTACAAAGAGATCCTAGGCATTGGGCTTTTAATAAATAAATTTTTAAAGAGATACTGTATATTGCAGAATCAATTCAGATAAAGCCATCTACCTATATTCATTTTTCACGTATGTATGTTAACATTGAAATTACATAAAAAGGAGTAACTATAACTATAACTATAACTATAAGGTCAATTATATAATTAAGAAAGAAATAGTCCCAAATAGTTTCATTACAGAAACAGGTAAATGGAAGAAAACGGTTAAAGTCGCGAGAGGTAAAGGAGATGAGCTAAATCTGGATTGGGTTTATGCAAATGTTGGTATATGCAAGGTGCATGCAAATAAGGTTAAAACGCGATACTTTAAAGCTTTACAACACATAAAGTTACCCCTTGCAAAATCATATTAAAATCAAATATATATATAAATTTATAAATCAAACGCGTATATACTAAAGAAAAACTCCTCATCTTTATTTCCATTAATATTCTTTCTTTTTATCTTCTTCCCTTTAACATCTCACTCCTTTGTAAAAAATCTGTCTCGATCGTTTCTAATTTGACGTTTGTGCTGGACTCAAACTCTTATATATATTAACAGATTCATTACCAAAACGTTTAAAGATATTTCAATCGCAAATTAATTATCCAAGTTTTATCATCCATAGGAATCTTTTTAAATCAACAATGACTGATAAATCGTTAATAATACGGCTATTATTAATCTTCATGGGAATCTGGGAGGTAATGTCTGTACCAAATCTTACATTTCCATTTAAAAATCAACTTCCTCCTATTGCAAGAGTTGGAGAAAATTATTTATATACTTTAGCCCCAAATACTTTTTCTTCAAAAAATGGAGCTATTACTTATTCAATTCAGAATAAACCAGATTGGCTTTCATTTGATTCCACATCACAAACTTTTTCTGGTTATCCGACTATTTCTTCAAATACTGAAGTTGAAACTATCTGGTTTGATATTGTCGCCAGTGATAATGAAGGTAGCGCAACAGATAATTCATCTATTACAATTACTAGCTATTCTTCGCCATCTATCTCAAAATCATATTCTGTTTTATCTCAATTATCTTCTATTGGTTTAACTGATGGTTATAGGGGATTAGTATTAGTACCTGGTCAATCTTTCGATATCCAATTTTCAAATCAAACTTTTGTTCCTTCAAGTTTAAATCATCCCATTCAAGAATATTATGGAAGATCTCTAGATCATTCGCCATTACCCCCTTGGATCTCATTTGATTCTTCGTCACTTACTTTCTATGGGATAGCGCCAGCAGTTAATTCAGGTATTGCACCATCAATTGAATACTCATTTGCGATGATGGGTACTGATATAAATGGTTACGAAGGAATTGAAGCTATTTTTAGCATAATTGTTGGTGCTCATCAAATAAGTACAAATATTACATTACCAGTGTCAATAAATACAACAAGAAATGAATTTTTATCACATAATATTCCTTTAAATTTAGTATTTTCAGATGGTGAGAAAATAACAAAAGATAATATCACTAATATAATATTGTCCTCTCAAAACGAAACTTCTATATCTTGGCTTTCAGTTATTAATGATAATGATACTATTACAGGTATAACACCATCATCTGAAGAAAAAATTAATTTTGATGTTAAAATTACTGACCTTTATGGTAATTCTATTTCATTACCTTTTCAATTGGCAATTATTGGTTCGATATTTGCCGTTACTTCAATCCCAGATTTGAATGTAACAAAAGGTGAATGGTTTAATTATACTATACCTTCAAGTTATTTATCAGATGATGCTGAAAATGTTAGATTATCTTATAACGCTGACGATGATAGTTGGTTATCGTTTAACGATCAAAATAATACATTTTATGGTACTGTCCCAAAAGATTTTGCGTCAAAGGAGATTATTGTTACGGGCACAAGTTCAAATGATCAAGAAACATTATCTTTTAAGGTTTTTGGAGTTTCGGCTTCGGATTCAACTTCAACCCCAATTGTAACACCAACACAAACTTCTTCTCGATCCTCTTCAACCACTACCAGTAGCAGTAGTACTACAGCAACACATAAAGCATCCAATAAACATTCAAACAATAAGAAAACGTTAACAATCGCACTAGGTATCATCCTTCCTATTATTTTCATCGCGGTAGTATCGCTCATACTTTGGTTTTGTTGTATCAGAAAACTAAAAGATAATAAACATGATGAGGAAGCTACAATTACCGATGGCCCGCTTGTAAATGAGAAATATATTTCATCACCAATTCTTACTAATCCAAGTAATGGTACTGCTGGTGGCTCTAATCGATCTGAATTTTCAAATAAATCGCCTCATCAATTAGAAGTAATTAAATATTTAAATGATAGTACCGAAAAGATGATTAATAATTCAAATGATCAAGTTATACATCATGAAATTAAACCTAGTGTTGGGTCAGGTAGTGATACATCAATATATCAAGATACGGTTGAAGAACTTTTTTTAAGTAATATTGGTAATAATAATGCTAAACTTAATACTGAGGTTGATATAACACAACCTAGTATTGTTGCACCGCTTGATCTTAAAAATAAGCATATACCTGACGAGGAGCCTAATTATCAGCAATCTCCTGAACAAAAAGGCTATTCACCCAGGAGATCTTGGAGACAAATATTAGATTCAAGAAGCACTTGGCAACCAAGAGAATCCATGAATTCTCTTGCAACAGTATCAACGACTGAACTTTTCGGTATTAGAAAAGTTGATAGTAAGAAAGACTCATCACAACGAAAACAAAGTGAAAATTCTAGTTTCAGAGAATCTGAATTTCTGGGTACAAATGTATCAGCTATTTTATCACCAAGAAATTCTGCTGGTACTTTATTGAGAGAAAATTCATCAGGCAATGTCAAAAGGTTAGATAGCTATGGTAATATTATTGTATCCTCCAAGCAAAATTTAAGTTACGATATTATTCATAACCGTGAACTCACTGAATCTAGCATTGTACCAACAATTGATATAACTGTCGCGCCAGAAGATAGGGACCCAATTACTCCACCGTTGCCAATTGTTGTTAAGGATGAACATTTTGCAAGTAAAAGAATCTCTTATACTTCATTTGATAATGAGAGCGTTGGTGACTATTCTGGCGATGAAATAGATACAACTGACCTTCATAAATATGGTGTTCCAATGGTAAAATCTAAACTTAAATCAAAATATTCAGTTAATAATCTAGGACCAGTTAAAGAAGAATCTTTTTATTCACAAAATGTCACAAATACAGGATATTCAATAAGTTCTGATTCTACTGATACACATAGCTATGCTATATTTGGAGAATCCGAATCTGATCTCGGAGTTAAATATGAAAACCATACACTAGTTAAAACCAGCGAGACTATGGGTGTACCACATTCAGAATCTAATGAGACAACAAATACAAATCAATCTGATACAATTTCTCCATTGAGGCAATTTAGTAATTCATTAAAGTATAAACAATCGAAAAATGTTTCGAGTGATAAAAATGCAAAGTTAGTTGACTTTAAAAATAAAGGATTAACAGTTAACAGTATGCAAGATTCATCGAAAAATTCAGATTTACCAGGAACCAGAAGTGTATCGACTGAGCTTGCATTCATATAGTAATTTTTTAAGATCAATTTGTTAGGTTTGTTGTTTTCTAGATTTCTCTTTTTTCTGTTTTTGGAAAATATATTAATTATGATGATATTTTGTACATTCCTCTTTGGATACTCTTTTATATGACGTCCTCCAACTAGTACTAACGTTTTAATATAAATCAAATTATATTATTAGTATATATTTTGCTCTTCGATATTAAATTAAATGTTTGTTAATTATATAAATTTTTTGTTGAATAATACGTATAAGCCATAATGTTTGGGTGTTTTATTAAAAATTGTCTTTTTTACCTAATCGGGCGACGGAAGGGATATCCCTATTATGGAAGAAGAACGTGCACTATTCAACAGTGTGGACTCACCCACTAAAACCCTCCCTGGAATTGAACCCACGCAGGTTACGATATTGAAATTGAGATAAAGTATAAGTATTCAACAACTTTTTTAATTTGGTATTTTTTTTTCTTTACTTTATCATTTTATTATAAATTATAAAAATCTACAAAAAGGCCAAAACGTAAGTATAGAATTATTCAAAAGTGTTATACCTTGACGGTAGAATCAGTTTCCGTCGTTCAATATTTGCAATGAACAATAGCACCTGTGTCTATTTTGAGATCACATGAGTTGAATCTTCTGTTTACTCGCATCTGCTATAAAATCTCTGAAATTAGGCTTATCTTTGTACGTTGGGCATATCTTTACCTAAGAAGTGTAAGAAAATTGTTGTTTTTTTTTGAAACTATTGAAAACATGATCTTCTGTTTCGATCATTGGTTGTAGGCAAAGAATACACCTATTCATATTACTATTTTTATGATCACTTGAGGTTAGACTCCAGTGATGTGTGTAGTGTCGGAGATTTAATCTATGAATAAAATCTACCGACCTGGCTCTTTCCTATTGATCCAGTGTAAGATCAGCCACCATTCTTCCAGTCCTGTGTGCTGCGTTCTTTGATTTGTCTAGTTGGCCAATTAGGAATGATCGGTTAATCATCCATTTGCTGATAGTATCTTGATGCCGCTCTTCTGAACGCTCCGATTTCTATTGGTTCATCATCATGAGTTGTAACATTATTGGTACATTCTAGAGGAGAAGATTTGGATACCACCTCATAAGCTGTATATTCATCAAGTTTTTTTTTACTTAATTATATTTTATTATAAACTATTTAAATTTATAAATATATTGTAAATGTATGTATAGTAATTATTTATTTTTATTCATCTTATCTGATGAAGACCAATATGTATAAATATGAATATATCACCATTATTTGTATTTTAAATATAAACGCAGTTTTTCTCTTTTCATCATTCTCCTAATGGTTTGCTGGAATCATCATTTTCCATATTTTGATTGCTAAATCTTCTATGGACTCTTATATTCCATATTATCTCAGAAATCAAACTCAAGTTTCTGATAATCTCATGATTCGTTATCGCCGGGTTTTGAATATCATTTTCTTGATTTCAGATTTATCAAATATATGCGATTCTGTTTCTATACTTGGTTGAAAACATAAAATACATTTGTCTAGTGATCCATTAATGTGATGTTTGGATTTAAAAAATATGAGAATAATTTCGTACGATGTATAAAATCCACTGATCCAGGATTTTCTTTGTTTATCTTTGCTAACAATTCCCACCATGTTTTCCAATTTGTTGGATCTCTATATTGAATCCGATGTTCCCAATTTGGTGTAAAAGGGACTAATGTGCTATTATAACGAGCGGCTGCCTGTATATCGTCATTTGTAAGTCCTGATCATCTTTGGTCTGTACATCAAGTGATGGTGAACTTACGCTATGGGAGATTTTCTTGTCTTGTCTCCAAAAAGAGATTGCGTCAGCCCGGAGTCGAACCGGGGGCTCTTCGATGGCAACGAAGAATTTTACCGCTAAACCACTAACGCCCTGATACGTGTATTGCAAAGGAACAATCATGAAATCATCATTATTTTAGGTGTTCCTTCTAAGAATACACAAAAATAAGAATAGAAAGAGAGGTTTTTATTTCACTATATATAGTAGAGATTTCCTCAGAATTTAGTTTCTAGTTATATAATTTAATTGGAAAATATATGAAAATTAAAAAAAAAAAAAATTGAGTCTATCTCTGAAATACATTCCACAGCTCTTGAACTAGCTAGTTCAGAGATATTGCATTCTACCACACATGTAATACCTTAATATGTTTATCACTTCTAGGACTTCTTCTATTAATAGCTTCTGGTTTTATCTATATAAACGTAGGATAAAGCCCACTTTAATGGGAAGTCAGTTTTAATACACTTTTCCTGTTTAAGATCTTGATCGTCGTCTGTATCTGATTCCGCCAGTTACATCTATTGTAAGTTATTAAGTCATTAGTAGCTTACTTTACATGTATCGCTGAGTCTCCGATGGCTAGACCGCATTGTGTATTAGCCGCAAAATAACTACTGAAACGGTACCAAAATTGACAAATGAAGCGTTACAAAAACTGGTGGAAAACCCAGCAGGAGAAGATATCGAAAAAAGAATAAAAGACATGGAAGAAGAAAACATATCCAAATACTCGATTAAATCAATAAGCCAGAAGTGGTATAATAAAAACAAAATTATATTGAAACCAAACAGATGGATGCAGTTAATTCCGGAACTAAAAGATGAAAATTGGAAGAAATGGCGGGGATTTATGTTACTCATATGCTACATCATAATAAAAATGCAAAAAAATCTGATATTTGTAGCTTATGTCAACAAGGTAAAGATGACATATTACATCTATTTGAAGATTGTTCAACAATAAGAATACTAAAGAAGATGATGTTAGGAAGAGAAAGAATAGGGATCAAATTATTGATGATAAATACAAAAGAAAACAATATAGAAAAAAGTGGGGCTTTTATCAAAAAGGCACTAGAGCTAAGAAAAAATGTTATATTTGCAGAGATCTTAGTTTTGATTTTTATGTTTTCTTTATTTTACTCCAATACTACTTGCAATCTCCTTGCTTAAGCTCTGATCTGTTTGGTTTTGACATTATTCTTTCCTTTTCATATATCTTTTTGCTAACTAATTTTATAGATATCTTGTTTATTCCAAGTCTTTATTCGGTGATTTCTTTATAATTATTATACCTTTTGAAACCACGACCGGTTATGAGTACTAGTATCTATAATCTTTGCTCACCTTTTAGTTTAGATTTTTATTTGAAATTCTTCCTTATAATCATCTACCATTAAATTCGTTTCTGAGTTAAAACTTAGAGTTGCATCAAAGAGCCATCCGCTAGAATGTCTATCCACAGAAATTTCACTTGGACCTATTCATTGTCAGGTGCTTGTAGATTTTGGCTACTTATTTCCCCGACTTCTGTGAAGATAATCTCACAAATTTAAGACTTTGCTAAATGTTTGACAACTAAAAGTCGTCAGAGAATTATTATAGGTTCAACTGCCGACAATTGCACGTTGTAAGTTATTTCTAAGCCATATTCTTAAACATCATTACTACGTAGTACGTATTAAAGTTTTCCAATTGTAACAATTCACTTCTTAGAATTTTGATGAGGTCCAGATTGCTTCAGTTTTAATCGGTGAATTTGTGGGATGCTCTGACTTTGGAAACTATTTGAATCAAATGTAAATAAAATCAAATTTATCCTTATTTGTTTCATTTTTCTTGAAGAGGATTATTTGTTTATCGGTCTGATTATGTTTTCTCTTAATTTGGTAATCATGGGTGTATGGGATTATTTTATCAAAACAATTCTATGGGAAATTCAGGTAAAAAACTCGGTAATAATCGTAAAAAAAGAAGATAGAAAGGGAAGTCTGAATACCTAAGAATATAGTAAGCAGTGGTTTTTTAAAAAAAGTCAACGTGGTTAAGATACAATTGCAATTTATGCATATGTATAATATAAAACTAGTGTCGGAAATAATTCGTCTAACTTACGATGGTGTAACCTTGTATTTAACCGGATGGTCACATGATCCGATGAAAAAGTAAGTTAACACTGTAACTTATAATTTGTACCCAAAGTCCAAACTAAAGATCAAAGTTGTAGGATGACCCAAAGTGCAAAGATTTATTTTGGGAAGTTTGTCGTTAATAGTCAGGTATTATATTTGGTGCTGTTACGTTTGTTATTCATACATCTAACAAATTAACTCGTTATTAGGTGTTTTATGTATGTTACAATTATGGGTTATACTATTATTTCAAATTTATTGACTTTTGAGGGTAATGAAAGAAAACAAAATATTCATATGGATTAGTTAATCTCAAGCCTATTCTACCGGGTCATGTAAGCATTGAAAAATATAATAAAGCAATAATTATATGGAGTGACTAATATAATTAGGTTCTTGTATGCCCATTACGAAAAGTCGAAAGATTAAAAGATCTTACTCCTATAGAATCACAAGATTTCTTCTCGACAATTCAATTAATTCAATCAAAACTTTATACAGCATATGAAGCAGATGCTCTTAATTTTACAATTCAAGATGGCCCAGCAGCTGGGCAAACAGTTCCACATTTGCATTGCCATTTAATTCCAAGACGTTGGAAAGATCTACCAGATGTTGATGACATTTATGGGGAATTAGCTGGAGAAAAAGGTGATTTAGAAGAAGTTTTTAAAAAAGAGAAGGAAATTGGGCAAAAGCATAAACTTGTTGTTGATGACGAAAGCCGTGAACCAAGGAGTATGAAGGAAATGGAAGACGAAGCTGAATGGTTGAGTGGTTTTTTTAAAGAAGAGCAAGACGCAATTAATATTTGAAATCCCGGTGGATCTAGATCTAACCATTGTAATATTAATTGATTAATCTTGAATTTCTTATTTTAAGGGAAAAAACCCGGATTATAATATATTTGTGATCTTCAGTGATTCTACACTCTAAAATCATAGAATGGCATCATTCAATAGATTCTGATTGAATCTGTTCATCTTCTCACAATGGCGTTAATACACACACACACGTTATATGATGATTATATAAACAATAGTAAGGATATATAAAACACTTGCACATCAATTAGTATAGCGATGGAAAACATTTATAAGCAATTGGTTGATCATTATTCTGCCATAACACGTAATTAAAGTTGTACTTATAAAATAGCTAATAGATCCTAGGTGAAAATATTATCGTCACCATCACCGACCAACCACACATCAATTATTACAAATTTATATATTAAACACTAGATCATTATAAATAAAACATCTAAAAAAATAAAATATAAATTCATTATTTTCATTTTGTAATTATATCATTTATCATTTATATATAAGCAAAACAGTATTGTGATGAAATCAAATCTATTTATTAGCCTTGTTGAAGTATTCTAAGGATTTTGATGGTTCTGGCTTGATGGTGTCAGAACCCTTTTGCCAGTTAGCTGGGCAAACTTCACCGTATTTTTCAGTAAATTGGAAAGCTTCAACTAATCTAACACTTTCCTCAACGTTTCTACCAACTGGTAAATCATTGATGGTGATTTGTCTTAAAGTTCCCTTTGGATCAATCAAAAAGATACCTCTGAGAGCAACACCTTCTTCCTCAATCAAAACACCGTAGTCCTTAGATAAGGAATGGTTGGTGTCAGCCAAAAGAGGAATGTTGATTTTTCCGAGACCACCTTGAGCACGTTCAACATTAGTCCAAGCTAAGTGTGTGTATTCTGAATCAGTAGAAGCAAACAAAACTTGGGTGTTTAATTCCTTGAATTTAGCGGCAGCATCTGAGTAAGCGATGATTTCAGTTGGGCAAACAAAGGTGAAAGCCAAAGGAATGAAAGCCAGCAAGACCCATTGACCTTTGTATTGTTCAAGAGAGATCTCTTCGAAAACGCCATCAATGACGGCAGTCTTCTTGAAAGTTGGAGCTGGTTTTTGAACGACGGCGACCATTTTAATTATTGTGAGTTAATTTGGAGGAGTAACAAGGAGTAAAGGTCAATTCAAGGGAGAAGCACGGTTTTTATAGTTTTACGTGATTTCTAATAGAATTTCTACCGATTTCCAAGATTTGCTCTGGCCGCTTCTCCATTACTAAATATGCATTGCCTATTCGGGAAAGCCCGACAGGTGCGCCCGGGGATTCGGGTCTCTTTCTAGTCTATGCTCTAAAATAGCGACCATTCGCTCTCCAAAACGCTCCAAAACAGCATCGTTCATCCTTCGCTCTTCAACATCTCCTCCCAGAAGACCCAGAGTCGACTGAATTTTCCCCTTCAATGTCTCCAAACGCTCCTGATTTTTGTAGAGGTGGTTGTTATAAAACGCTTGAAACGCATCCAATTGCGTCGTCAGCGAGTCAATCATCTCATCTCCTTCGAGTTCGGTATCCATCAAACCTCTTAAATGTGTGCCAGTACTGGTTGGAAGTGTGTGTGTAGATGATGCTTGTTGGGTATTATTGGAAGACCCTGTAACTGCTGTAACCTTAACGGGACCCTGCTGTATTTTCCTTGATCCTGATGCTTGTGATCCAGTTAGGTTCATATTAGTATCGGAATATAAATCATTCCTACATGTAGAATTTAATGTCATGACAGACTGTGATTTTCCTAAAGAGCGGGAAATATCATCAGGTTTTATTCTCATTGGTGATGAATTTCTTAATACTCCCGATGTCTTAAGGCTACTCATTGATATCTTTTTATGTAATTTACCCCTTGAAGCCTCGTTTATTACATCTGGGGTAACCACTTTTCGGATGGGTTTAGAGAGAGGACTCACATTAAATCTTCTTGAATTAAAACGTTTTAAAGTTAGTGGCGATGGAATTGGTGAAGGTAGTATAGGATCGTTGTAAATATTATCAGAAAGTGAGAATTCCCAAAGAAAAATACAGCCTGATGAATCAGAAGTAATAAACGTTTTGCTTATGTTTTCATCCACCATCAAGGTATTTGAATCTAAATCTGATCTAGCGCTCGAATCGACATCTGATTCATCATTAGGAACTTCAATTTCAATTAATCCACATATAGTACCAGAATGTCCCCAACATGATGAAATTAAAGACCCTGTTTTATAATCATATACTCTAATACTTTTATCATTCCCTGCTCCTACCAAATAATAACTGCCATTATCAAATAGCTGTGTAACGATAATATGATCTAATGTTAATAATTCTCCATTCTCATCTATACTTTTAAAACTTGTTATTAAATTACCTTCGGGGAAACTAAAAGTATGTATTTGTTTATCATTAGTTGTAATAATCAATTCGGAAATATCTTCGATATCGCAGTTGTAATTGGAATTATCATTATTTTTAATTCTTTTTTGATTTTCGAATTCATGAAGATAAATTTCAACAGGAGTTGATTTCAAAGAAATTAATTTCTCTAAAACAAATATAAATTCTTCTCTATCATCTACTGGATCTTCCTTATTTTTTAATTTACATCTTTTATGTATTAATATTGTTCGATCTGCTGATGATGTTATAATGAACTTTTGATTTTTTGATACAATGGTTTTTAAAATATTCCCTTTATGCTCCATTATTGTTTGTAAAATATTCCAATTATTATGATTATTATTTGATTCTTTTGATTTTTCAAGTATTTGAATTGTTCTATCACGGCTTGCTGATATTATTAAATCTTTTGTTAAGTCATTAATATAACATAATGTTTTAATTTCTGAAGAATGGGATTTTATCATAAATGTAACGTTTGCATTATCATAATCATCATATGAATTTTTATGATTAATATCTTTTGAATTAACATGTTCAATAAAGTTTTGTAAAGATATAATTTGTAATATGCCATATCTGTCTCCAACAATTAGTTTACTATCGTGAACCATTGCAGTACTCAATTGGTTAGCCATTTCTAATTCAGAACTATCCGTAATAGACACCTGTAACGTCTTTAAATCTAAATCTAGTTGTTTAGCCAATGAACAGAAAGATATAATGCCTTCATTAGACCAAGTTATGAAAGACAGGCAGTTAATATCTTTGGAACTAACACATTTATGGTTAAATAATGATTGCATTCCAATATTCCCATTAACAATACTTGAAATGATTATTTTAGACTGTGATAATGATAATATAGTTTCATTTTTTACTAATTGTGATGGGAACAAACATATTTCGTTGTTGCCTGTTAATACAATAATATCTCCACTTTTCAACATTTCAATTGCAATTATTCCTTGTGTGTTTTGTTGATTTCTTCTATATCTAGTCGGTGATTGAGGTATATCACGATCGCCATCATTGTAAGTAGATGAATTAGGGGGAGTGCCTGAAAACTCATTGTTGTTTTTAGTTGGTGATAATGATTTATAACGAAAAATCGAATTAGTAGAGCTTGATCTTATTGGTTTATTTGTTGCAATCCGCGGAGTTTCCATAATCTCTTCGATATCTTTTGATATTATTGTTGCCATATCATTTCCAGCAAGCCAGTATTTTTTATTTATATAATCAATATTAATTGATGATATAGACGTACCCACTACTGTTCTGCATTGTAGTTTCAGTGTATTTTTGGTATCATCTAAAAGACATAAATGTCCATTTTCCGTTGAAAGCAATAAACATCCTAATTCTTTACCTTTATAATTCTCCATATCATCATTGATATTCATTAAACTGATAACATCAACAAATTTTTCATTTAACATTTCTCCCATTAAGAAATTTTTACCACCAAGTATATCAACAGTACTATTTTCTTTAAATAAATTCAATTTCCAAAGTCTTGAATGTCTAACACCGATGGTAACAATAGAATCGTCACTACACCATTTCATTTGAATCACAGATGCAGAGCATCTATTACTTGAATGTAGTTGGACTTGGTGTGATGACAAGGATCGTTTACTTGTTATATCTATAGAGCTAGCGATTAACTTGGTGATCATCCAGATATGAATAAACCCATCATTCTGAACACCTAAGGATGCTAGAAATTGAGAATTTGGTGAAAATGCAATATTTTTAATACCAAATTGATGTTGATGTATAATAATTAATGGAGATTTTGGACGTTTGGTGGAGTAAATCAAAATTCGAGGTTTATATCCAGTCTAAAAATTTCATGTTAAAATAAAAAATGATAAATGATAAGAGATATTACACTTACTTCTCCAACAGCTAATAATTTTCCATCCGAACTTAATGAAATACAACTTATTGATTTCACTTTATCTCTTATCATAGATTTTGTAGGAGATTTACCTGGAGATCTATAGTTACCAGAAGCTGCGGTTAATGTATTACTATCTAGTTCATTTTTTTCAGTATTATCCCACGTAAAAGGTTTTAAACCACCATTTGTAGGTATAGAATATGTATCATATGCATATGGTTGTTGTGAAATTTCCTTTTGTAGTTGATTATTAACACAAAAATATGTTTGACTTGAAATAGATTCATTCATTATCTCAGCGACGACAACACCAGCACCTAAAGCATATGCTATTGTATTATTGTAACTAGTAAAACATGATTTGGTTCGTGTTGAAGTCCCATAAACCCGCTTTGGATCCAAATTAGGAACCATTGTTGAAGATTGGGACAAGCTATATTTCGACTGCTTCACTGAATTCGAAGATGATGATGCATATGGTTGATTTTCTCCCTTTATATTATAATTATTGGATATTGGTTTCGAGGGTTCCTCTTCTATTGCTGTTGATGATGAAACGAAAATATGATTGTTTTCTTTTATATCAACTCCAATGGTTTCAACAATAGCTTCACTCGCAGTATCACTACTACTTGCGATACAGGGTATAAATTCGCAGTGGCCATGATTAGACACTGTCATAATACAAGTATCGATATTTCTCGAAGGGTGGATGAGAGGTGAATATCTAGCAACGGCGATGAGAAATATAGCTGAAACGAACCTTATATGTATACTTATTTATCAATTTACAAATATAGAACATAATCCTTAATTTTATTGCTGATTTTAATTTTGTTTTAAGGAGTCGCGTTTTTAAACTACGTAAAACGCGTATCATCAAGCTAACTAAATCATAATCATTCACTAAATTGAATTTTTAGATGCAAACAATATTGGATTTATAGTTTAGTCATAATTTACTACTTATTATTGGCGAATGTCGTCTTTAACGGCCGGCGAAAGATAATAAGAATGGCCGCACTAGATCCATTTTACGTCTCAGTGACTTCATATTGTGTCTTAATTTTTTATTCTAAAACCTCTTGATTGTTCAACTAAGTTTTATTCCTATGTAAACTTAACATTTCCTTTAAAATTGATTTATTAATCACTCTATCTTATATCTATATATTCCCATTCACACATTTTTATGCATTAACCTCATTTTCATGATCATTTCTAATGTCATGAAGATCATTGTATAGACGTCGATCATGATTATGACCATTACTATCTAGGGCTGTCCTACCACCTGTCAATATTGAACATAGATGTGACCATTTTCTAGAAATTGATCGTTTGATTATAATTAATCTGGCCATAGTTAATGGAATTCTGTGTGCTAAAAGAGCATTGAATTGTCTAACAATATCTAATTGAATCATCCCAATTAAAAGAAATAAAGATAACGAAAAAATCAATTGAAATCCATTTATATTATGGGTTTGTAACTGGTAAAAGAAAAAATAAGATACTAGAGTCAATCGAAATAGAGACCACATTAAACATATTTCAATATGATATCGAACTATAGCTAATCCTAACTGCAAGCCTAAATTGAACCAATTGATGATTTCATCTTCATTAATATTATCATTCCGAGTATCATTAGTTGCTTGTGCCGATTGATATTGTTGTCGGCCAGGTTGTAACCCAGATTGTAACCCAGATTGAATATATTGCAAGTTCTGGCCATTAATATAATTAGAATTCGTTATTCTGGTAGAATATGTGCAATCGGCCAAATGTACTATCGGTGTGGGAATGACCGCTGTATTTAATTGAAGTTTAGCAAGAGCAGATGGTGATAATAATAGTATGTTCTCTCCTAGCCCATCTGTCGACATTATCGCCTCGCTTGTAGAAAATTTCAGATCTAGACCCGAATCTTGGGATACATCGGAGGAGCTTGAAGCGAAAGATGGGATACTTATATGCCATGTTTTTGTTCCAAGAATCTCTTGTTGCACGATATACTTTTCTCCACTTATAGTTTTTATGACATCAAACGTGCGACCTAAATAATTAACGGGGACTTTGTCTGTAGAACCAGAATTTTGGTTAATATATCTCTTTGCCACTTTTTGACTTCGTCTTATAATTGGACCCGTTTGTGGCGTTACAATAAATAGTTCTGAAGAGTTCGAAATGGCAGAGTTGGATGGCGACGTAAGACTTGGGTCTTCGTCTTGAGATGAATCTAAATCTCGAGGTCTAGGTGTCATAATATGGAAAATAACAGGTTCATCCTTGATCAGAAAAAGTTAAAAAAAGTCTCATCAAACAAACAAATGAAAAGGATCTTACTTCGGTTCCCAATATATTTTCTAGTTCGTTTTCATTCTGTAGTTCCCGACCTTTGTATATTAATCTAGATTTGGAGGCGACGTCTTCATCTATAGATAATATGTCTTGCTTTATCTTCAATACCGTAGACGCTGTTGAGATATCCAGATATCGTTCTTCTGCTACATTGTTATACGACAAAATGAAGAATTTTGCTTTAATAGAGGGGTTGGTTCCTAGTGAGCCACCTGAAGTGGAATGTACAAAGTCCATGGGTATTTGCTAATGCAAATGACATGACTGAAAGACTCTGGATCTGTATTAATACCATTCTTATGGGCCTGTTTATGTATATCACGTGATAATGCTTCAAACTACTCCTATACCTGAAAATACACGCTGACCAGTTTAATTATATATAAAAAAACAGCCAAATTTATATATAGACCTCTTATATCAAATTTCTGATTATTGTATTTTAAACAGTTTTTTCATATTTTGTTACAAACTGTGGCAGGTTGATTGAAAATTTCTTAAAATTAAAATTTAATATTATGGGTTTAAACCAAAATTGAAAGAAGTTACACATAATGATCACAAGAAAATTGGCAACAAGCACTAAATCATTAAAATATGCATTTATAACAAGACCTCTATCAACAGAAGTAAGATTTTCGCTAAAAGAAAAATTCCCATACCTTGGAAACCTTCTTTCGAGGCTTTTGGATCTGGGTGATCATTCGGTCCCTGAAGTTACACCTTGGGACAAAAGCACTCACAAAACTCTTCGAGATAGGGCAGCACATATACGGCAAGTTGGGAAGTGTCCAGTTACAGGGAAATTGATAAAATTTACCTGTCCTTTATCAGGAATTCCAACCCATTATTCGATAGACGATTGGAAAGCTGATAATAATTATCATAAACATGCCATATGGAAAATTTTAAAGAAAGTAAATATTTATGAAAATGATATATTAAGTGATAGATATTTTCCTGAATTTAGATTTCCTTATGAACAACAACTAGATCGAAGGGTTAATTTTATGAATTGGGATACATTTTTATACACTAGAAGCTTTTGGAATGTTGATAATGAACTTCAGTTGGCGGCAGTTACCAAACCTTTAAGTTATCCAATAACAATAGCAAGTGTTTTACATCAATTCTTTCCGTATAGTCTAAGTCCATCAGGACCTGCTACAGAAGAAGGTATGAAGATTTCTTCTGAAGCTGCTATAGACCTAAACACACCTGGAAAACAGCCTCATCAAATTCTTATAATTGGTTCAAGAGCAGAGTCAAAACTTCCGGATCTCGTTTGGAAACAATTAAATTACCTTTTCCCAATATCATCATTTGAAATAAATTTCATCGGTCCAGAATGCTTTTATTGGAAAAAAAAGAAACAATATGTTAATAGTAATACACCTATAAAATATCAAATTGATCGAAAATTAACATTGATTTATCATACGTCATATTTTGATAATTCAGAGATTAATCTAAAAAATTTAATAAAAAAAAATATGTATATAAATTCAAATCATAAAAATTTTATATTTTTATTTCATCCAGATTTTACAAAAGTTAATGAAGAAGGACAAAATCGTTGGAAAAAGACAGTAAAAGAGATTATAAATTCTCAAATACCAACATATGTTACAGCATATAACGAAGAAAACATGAAAGAAATAAAAGATTGGCTGCTTGAACATTATGGTAATAAAATGGATATATTAATTGAACCAACAAAGAATATTTTTAGTAGTACTAAATGGGAAATTTACGATGAAAATCCAACTAATGCTTATCAGATAAATCAGCAATTGTTTGCTTTCAAAGGAAGGAAGAAAAAGCATTCGAGTACTAAGAAACCAACGAGTTTTGATCTATGGGGGTCCTGAGAATTCGAATATAATGATTACCTATGTATATGTATTGGTCAATTAGTTTGGATTAAGATGATAAACTTTTCTAACTCTTTATTTGTAAATAACACATCACTGAATCTTACATTCAAATACACCTTACATATTAATCAAAGAATATCTGTGTCCTAGGTTAATTTCGGCAATTGGATCAAAATGTTTCGATCCTATGGAGACTTCTTCTATCGTCATGTCATGTGGGACAAATATCCTAAATATTTGGTAGAATGTTGAAGTTCAGTAGAAAATGGAATCATAAACCAAGTGCAGAATATTTATCTATTATAATAAATGTTATATCATTTGGCTAACTTTTGGCGCGTATTCGTATATGTTGATAGCTTTTCAAATACTTTTTGATCTTTGTTTTTGCCAAAAGTATATTATTATATATCAAAGATTAACCAGCATTCTACGGTATATATTGTGTCACATGACGAAAACGAATCATTTTGTTCCGAAATTAACCAGAAATAAAAGTTTAATAAAATTTCAGACCAGCAATTATCACTATAATTTGATGAATATTATTATAAATAATAGTCATCTAGTGGCGGAAAAAAGTAGCACAAGTACTCTAATAAAATATATAAACCATGTTGTCATTTTGGCAATATGATTCTTATGGTTTGTAAGTGCTAATTGTATAATTGTAGTTATATCAGGAGATTCTTCAATAATTGGACTTTGAAGGGCCTATTTTGTATGTCGTATTTCAGAGATAATTAATTGACACATTTTGAAGTTCGTTTGGTAGGATTTAGACATAAGTTTTGACAAGCACATTTGAGAACAAATTGACTAATTTCGAGAAATTCAAATGACAAGGGCTGAACAAAGTACTTATTGTTCCAAGGGGTTTTATTTTCTATTGTAGTTATTATATTACAGCCGTTGATTTGATTATATTGTACCTATCAGGAGTCGTCATCGCGATTATCTTTAAAATTTTGAAGACCTTAAGCTGTACCTAAAGATAAGTGTTTCAAGACTCAATCGGAACAACTAATAAGAAAATTTTGTAGAGAATTGTAGCTTTTGCTATTTTACATTTTGTTAAATCATAAAGTTTATAGCAATCGTCAATTTTATTATATAGGTATAAATTATAAGTTGAATTGGAAAGGGTCAAAAACGAAAAATCAAGAAATTTTTACAATCTGTAGAGATTTCACTCAATAACGTGTAAGCCTCTTGATATTTTATTTGAGAGTATATATAATCAAAACCTTAATCATTTTTGACCGCTCGAAATATAAATGAAGTTACTCACCTAGTTGGTTGGAGCACGTCATACATAGGCTGAAACTGGGTTTGTAAAATATATCAAACCAGCTAGGGGAAGGCCAAAGTTTTCTTTGCGAAATCGCAGGGATCTAATATTAAAAGAATTACAAAAAGGTCCGATGCAATATTCGATTGTTACGGAGCGGATTCAGTTAAAGACTAATTCATAGGCATATCAAAGAAGTATTAGAACGGATGGTGATATCCCTCATTCAAGCCGTTGAGGGTGGGATTCAACAAGACTATGTTCCATTCAACAAATCAAAAAACCCAAGAAAAAAATATAATGGAACACCTATGCTGGGGGTGCGAGATCTCCGGACCCACTAATCCCATTGAGTAATAAGCTTGAAATTGGTTTAGGAAACAGGATCCCGGAGTTAGTTGTAATAAAAGGTGCTATCCAGAAGATCAAGAATCATTTTTTCAGAAATATTGCCAGAACTATGGGAACAGCTATGATAGATCAATTGCTCTTTCTCCAAGTCATTGGATTCATGCCAAAACGAATAGAACAAGTTGCCTCCAATGATACTAAGACAAATTAAGGGACGTAATTTCTGCCTTATTTGGTAATATTTCCTTTAGAATTGGTTCTTTAATTATTTCATATTTATGAATTATATGTCTTTCAGAGTGAAGTAACGTTGCTCCGTATCATCTGGTCATCTACTGTAACATCTTATATATTTCTTCCAATCAGCCTTAAATTTCTTATATTAACTGGATAAAATTTGAAAAGATTCAAAATAAGGATTTATATATCTTAAACCGGTTAATTATTTTATTACGTCACCAAGGCATCGATTATAATTATCTTCGATCCACTTTTATTTGTATGGCCATGGTGTCGTACGAATAAGTACAAAAAACTTGTATATATGTAACATTTATTTGTATAGTTATTTTCTAGTCCGTACGAGTGATGCATTTGTATTCAGTTTCATATACTTTTCACTGATTATGTATGTTATAAGTATTGCTTAGTAATATATTGAAAGAGATAGTAATATCGATATCGATTTAATCATGAGTTTAAATCAATTAGCTGTTACTATTAAATTTCACAGTTGCATAACTCCATTTTATAATTATTGAAGGTGTCGTTATATGTTTAATCATAACCCGGGATTTTTAATAGTTCTCGGCCATGACGATGTGATAATAATACTAAAATCATGCAATTGGTTTTAATTATAATTATAAAACTTCGAATCCAACGGTTTCAAGAATTCGATGGGTATCAATACGTATGGTCCTAGCTATCTATATAAATTATGTAATTTACGAAGTTACTTGGTGGAGTATTATATGTAAAAATCGGTTCTAAGTTTTGAAATTCGAAGCTATTTACCTCCACAGCAGGGATAATCTTCAATAATCAGAAATTCGTTGATAAGAGAAGCAATAATAATTGTTCGATTGCAAATTCCAATTCTTCGTTGCTGAAGTCCTATATATTTATATAAATAACCACAAGGATAGTTACATGGGTATAGAAATTTCACTGAATTAACCCTGCGTGAACTATACCCATATGCATATTCATAGTTATATATTTCCTTAGTTAGGATCAGAAGCCAAATTCACCCACTCGTTTACTAGTGATTCTCCAATTATGAGATTACGACATAGTAATCGGAAGGTTAAGTGCTGATCAATTGTAGCAATGCTTGGTGCCGTATTAAATCTACTGTCCTACAATGTACGGCTTAACATTAATCCTTACCAAGACCGTTTTTCTGTCATGCTAATCACGATATCTATACTCAATAATTCAGATACCATAGAATTGGATCTTTCTGCTTATAGGCTATAATCCAATTATCCAAAACTCATACCAACGCTCTACAATTAATCTACGTACTTCTGCATAATCATGGATCTTTCTTCGCTTCCAATGCTTCCATCTAAACTTGCAATTCTTCTATGCACAACCGTTGGACTGCAAATCTGAAATTTCTATAGATCTATATCTTAAGCTTGTCTCTGATATTAATTTGATTATGAAAGTAAAGTAATTATAAGGTTGGCCTAATGGTATAATTATTTTACCGTATGCATATATTATTGCCAATCTCTAACATATTTTTTACTTTGGCAGTTTCTGGATGCTTCTAGAAACTCTTAGGATTTCATACCTAACTATATATACCTAGATAGAGAACCTTTCATCGGCTGTAATGGCCAATTGAAAGCTTAGAGTGTTTTCTGGTTAAGCTCGAGAAGCTGCTGAATTATAATTAGTGCTTCAAGATCAATATCTATAGATCCAGAGTTATAACTAGCTATATCCGAGTACAGTATCATATACCAATTAAAAGTCTTTTTTAGACCCCTAGATTTTGTCGAGAAGGAAATAATATTGCAATTGACAACCTAGATTGCGTTCATATTGTCGTAACTATGGTATAGCTTCAACTATTATAACAACATATCTATTACAAGGTGTGCCTCAATTTTACAAATACGTTGATATTTAGACTGTAATATTGTAACTCCAATTACAATTACAGTTACATGTAGGCTAAATATTATATACCATCGAGAAATATTAGTATTAGCGTTCACAACTTCACATACAAAACCAGCATAGAATGCCATATATGCCACTATGTAGATACAAGTAATATATAACTTAAGTTTTTAATTGAAGATATTGTTTTCAATGTTTTCAAACCTATGTCTATATAGCCAGCTATACCGTATATATATGGGGCATGTATAACATATTGTATAGTACTTAAATGATCTATAATCATGTAGACTCAATTATTAATACGTATTTAAAAATATCAATATATAACCCAAGTTGTATAATTGGAAGCCATTTAATGATAAGATCTAAAACTAGAATTTACTTGAAATTATCATTAGCTCTTAGTTGTGGTTTTTATGATTTTGAGATTAACCAGAAATATATAATGCCAATAGGATTGTAAGAGAATGATAAAGTTATATTTAAACACGCACACAAATGATTACCTTTAAAAGGTTAGTTAGTAGTTACAGACTTGTTAGGAAGTGCGACCAATTTTATTTTTGCTATATATATAAGAATTTATAAAACTGTCGAGGATCGTATCTTTCCATTGTAGTTCTTATTTAGGGAATAGAGAGTTGCAATTGGAGTCCTTATATTGCTGCATATCAGTTATGAATTATCTTCGAGCATTATGTATTGAAATATTAACTGTATATAAACATTGAGAGTATTTCACACAGCTTATTCGAGGATTTGCATCCGGAAATATCGATTTATTAGCTATATAATTATTACTTAGTCAAATTTTAAAGTATCAGATGTTTTTTTCTTGAATAAGAAAGGAAGCATATGAGCTACCTTTATCAGGTCAATATTCATTAAATTTGTATAGTAAATGATTATAAAATCGATATCATATATCCACAAATAACAACATCGATATCATGATCAAGTATATGATAAGTTAAAACAATGCATTTATTGCATATATAGCTATAAGCGAATATGATGATCATGGTATGATTGAGCTACTGTAAACTAATTCAAAACCAAATTTAATGGTGATCTTGTTCATTCGTAGTTACTAATTGTATATGATATGCAAGGTACTCAAGGGTTTGAAAGTATATAATATATAAATAGTATCAAATTATATATATATTATGCTACTTCTGAGTTAATTATATGTATGCTATGATGTTATGTAGGTGTATATTCCTAGTATGGGTATTTATCATCACTTTTATAATTAATAAATGAATTGATATATGGCTATTTTTTTTTAATATCCTTTTAAGCTGTCTTACTTTAAATTTAAAACTTTTCAAAAAAAATAACGATTTTATAGATGTTCATCGGTCCAAAATATCTGAAGCTTTTATTAATATGTTTCATTTATTCATTTAAAAGTTTCATGAACATTTCTATAAATAGTCTAATCGAAATCATAGAATAGTGTCTCAAGTTTAATTGCGACAATTGCAAGTGTATAGCTAGGGTGGGACACAAATCGATATCTATTCAGCAGTAGCATTTTATATTGACAAAAAAATCAATATACCAAATCCAGACCCCTTTTAAGATCTTATTTTTTGTTCCAAGTTTATATTCTTTGAAAACGTTATTTAACAAAAAGTTAATTAAGGAATACCAAAACTTCAAGACAGTAATAATTAGTGTCTTAGGGACATTGCATTTTGTTGTATTTTAGGTAATCTAAAGAAGTATTTTTTCACCCTTTTTCCTTAGAAAATTGGTGACTCTAGAATATTAAAAATGAGATAGCTTTTAGTGGTAAGATATCTTTTTGGATAAACTTCAGGATTATTTGGGACGATCGTATTTTATAATTATTTAGTAGAATTAAAAAAATTCTCCTTAATATTAATAAGTCTGGATTATAGACCGCGTAGTTAACGTATAGCAATTATAATTTTCATTTTTTTGTTAGTAGACAAAAATAGTAAATAAATGAAGTTAAGAATGTAAAATAAAGGTGGTGTTATTTTATCACATCATTTGCATTATTTTGTTATCTCCCCATGCATACTGTGTATTTGTTAACTAATCATGCATACCCTTGTCCAACAAATAATTCTAATTATAATTATAAAGAATATAGGTTTTTTTTCAAGAAAAGTAGGAAATGAGGACCACAAAAGGAGGAGAAAAGTGAAGATAACGATGTTAAAAAATTTTCATATATTTCGGAAAATCTTTTTTGAATTTGCTTTAGAATTTCTTCATAATATAACGTTTTAGCAAAAAAGTTACTAATATTAATTGTATATGACACTTATATATAATCAAAACGGATTTAAATTTTTCTAGAACAGAAATCGAAGCTTCATGGAACATCAGACTTCTGCATAAAATTATTAATTTCTACATTGGCATGTGCATCTGATATTTCTATGGTAAGTACCGACAAATTGCATATAAGATCTTCAAATAATATTATAATTATAAGAAAGAAAGTTAAATGGATGGCCATGGATATATAGTAATCAGATGATATCATCAATATAATATCATGTATCTTCTCCTTCAATGGTCATCTTATTAATTTTAGTATGAATATCGATATTATCATGATTCATGATACTTTTAATCAACATAATATGTTCAAATTAAAATATTTATGCGAATAATACTATATATGTTAAAATTGGACCACAATAATTAATATTAATGAACAATTAAATTATATTGTACAACAGATTCATAATTAAGCTTGTGATCACTGATCAGTCATATACTCATATTTATTATACCCATTTGTTATTGGCCGGAATTTGGAAATGCTTCTAGTATAATTGGTTTATCATGAGCTGCAGTGTTCTATGTTAGGCCATGAAATATTCGATTAATATTGCAATTGTATATTTCATTCATTGTATTATTGCAACTGATATAATACATTTCAAATTTAAACATGATACCTGGATCATCATATATCTTAATTATGAGAAACTTTACCATGAGATTTTATATATATGGATACATGTATAATATAATTAGTTTCCTGAAGTACAAGATTAAAGCTTAAGTCAATTGATTATTTACATTAACTAGTCTATTCTGTTGTAGTTGTATATAAAATTGTTATACATGTATATATAAATTTCAACCATATGCATATAGCTATATATATGGTATTATGGTGTAACTAGCCATGAAATACGAGATTTATTAACATATTATTATAATTATGTTAATAATTATCAGAAGCTTATATTTTTCTTTTCGTTAATTATATAATATTAATGGGAGTTTACAATAAATTAAAGAAATTTATAAATGAAATTTCAATCTCCTCCAAGTGCCAATGTTGTCCTCCAACTTTGAATATGATGACTATATAATAGTCATGGCTATATCATGATTTATCCGAGTGAGATTAATTATAAAGAGGCACTACAAACAGAGTTTAAGTTTTTCGGGTTATACATATTAGAAAGCCTTCTTACGTACATGGGGGTTAAGAACAATGGGGAAGATAGTTCTAGGAAAAAAGAGGGAACCGAAACTTTTATATTTGATTCGTCATGATCATTTTTCGTTTCTTTTTCTTTCTAGGTTTGAGTTATTCATACTTGAAACGTGGAACACGAACAATTGCAATTTGAAAAACTCTCAATTGTAAAACAACCTAAATAGAATCATTGGCTCCATTTCCAAATAAAACCAGTCTAGATCTGTTTCATATGGCTTCTATAAACTTCCTATTTCTTCTATCGTGTGCTCAACTTGCATTGTTAATAATTTCTTATAGCCTATTAGTTGTATATTGATAGTATTATTAAATAATTAGTATATGCAACCGAATCAGCCATTGTAATAATTATAATTATAACTATATGTACCGGTATTAATTTATACAGTTCTAGGTCTCCACTAATTATATAAGCAAACAAAGAAATACTTGACTATTGAAATATTCAGGAATGAAATAATAAATATATGGCGTATTTTGTATGAAATACGAGAATCTAGGATAGTCTTCATAATCAACGGTAAATTTCTTCATATTTCTTAGGCATGGAATAGGTTTTAAGATCTGTAATAAAAAGGAATGATGAGTAATAGCAATATTTATGAGTTGATAGTCCGGTACTGGTGGACAAGTAGTGATATATGAGTTAATTGGGATTGAACCATGATAGTAGTAGCATTGCCTACGGTCGAAAGTTCAAGGTACAACATATTGGGTGTAGTGTCGTACCACATAACTTTGTATAAAAAATATATTACATTACTACTAGATATAAAATATGCATTATAATTATAAGTTAAATTTGTTCTGGAACTATCGATCAGTTGAAGGTGTTATAATTAAATATTAATACTGTATTTAAAAATAAATGAAAAGATTGATAAACCCGATTGATCACTGTACGAACGTTTTCTAGAATTGTAATATTAATCTGATCAAAATATAGCATATTAGCAGCTATATAATGTAGATTGAAGTCTTATATATAATTATTATATAGTAGCACATTATAATTCATATTTATGATCATGAGCTCCAGTTCGAAATTCATAACTTTTGAAATATTGAATTTGGTTAATGCTGGTTATAATTAGAGAAATTATTTATTGTTAGAAAAAACCTAGCACTTCAAGTGAATGTGAACTGGAGTAACCTGTTAGTCTGTATCAAAAATTCAAGTTTTTCTCAAAAAGTCCTTTTCAGTAAACTGTGGCTTATAATCAAGGATTGTGATGATGTACTAACCATTAGTAATGATTTGTTCAAAAGTGACTAATCATATAATTGTGTAAGTTATACAACTGTTTAACATTGTTAGGTTAAATTCATATAATCAATTGCAATATTAATGCAATTCTCATTGATTATGATTACATTCTATAGTACTTCTTTTGAAACTGGTTATAATTACAAGCATATAATTGTCATAGCTAGTATCACTTTTTCCGATAAGAATTGAAATTTGCAATTAGTACGTGGGACAGATAAATCATGTTGCAATTGCAATTGAGGGACTTAACTTAAAGAAGAAAACAAGTATCCAATTGTAAATGTGATGTTTGAACCCCGGCTTTAACTAGGGTGTGATGAGAGGCTATGGTAACGTTGACGTTGGATAGATCGGAGCACAGCTATCAATTGCAATTACTACCTACTACAAGGATGAAGTAGTATTTACCAGTAAAGTCGTCTAACCACAACGGCCACAGACATGTGACAAGAAGCTGTTCCCGATGTTGTAATGGAAGATCTGATTGGTATGAAACTTGGAACAACCAAATGGAGGGCGGCATATTGGTGCATCCACAGGGCAGAAAACCAAATATTCCCAGTGAATTTCCCACGCGGATGGAGTTCAGATCGATGTGAAGGCGATCGAAATACTAATGTAAATTAATTATAATGTGACAATTACATAAGCATGAACCATGAACTGCATTAAAATACCTGTCTGGACTGATGTTTCTACTTTAACCGCATCCGGCTGTTTTTGGTATACATCGACCGTTTACAGTATTAACTCTGCAGTGCATCTCCTTGTCGAGTATTAAAATATGACAAATCATGCTACGTCTGTGGTCTAATAATATCTGTAGGTACTAATCATTCAGACATACAGGCAAAAAAAAACAATTAAAACCTCTTCATTTCTCCTTTTCTCTCCTTTTTAAAAGTTCTTCTCGGACTGTTCATAGTATATTAACATTTTAAGCCTACTGCGTTTTAAAATATGACCACCACCTTACAAGATTCAAACGAATATCGGGAGTCTGGCTCCTGTCTTTCTGCTATATCTTTAAAGCAGTCGGAATCAATAAAATCAAATATTTCTACTACATCTTCGGAGTCCACTGCAAGTACAGCTGCCAGCTCTGTGTCGAGTCCTTCGTCTTTAGTCCCACAGCGTCACCCTTCAAACCATAAAGGCTCTCATACTGCGTTTATCCATAAACTTTACAAGTAAGTTAAAATTTGTAACCCTCAATGCATGGACCACGTAATTTCTAACTAATATACTTATGCAGTATGCTTGAAGATGAGACAATATCACATCTTATATGGTGGACTAATTCAAATGATAGCTTTTCTATTAGCCCTGGAGAGGAATTCTCCAAGGTACTAAGGTGAGATATAGGTGAATTGTGTTAATCTGTGAACCTTGAACTTAACAAAATGTTTGGACATCGTCCTTTTTCTTTTTTTATTATTTTTAGTAAATATTTCAAACATACCAATGTCGCATCTTTTGTACGCCAATTAAATATGTATGGCTTTCATAAAGTTAATGATACGTCATTTTTGGGGCAAAATGCGAAGCACGATCAGGAGGAAAGCCATAATGCTAGTAAGAGAAATTCAAAAACCAATGATTTTAACCCACATTGGGAATTTAAACATAGTACTGGAAATTTCAGAAGAGGTGATACCGATTCATTGAAATGTATCAAGAGAAGATCATCCAAAACTTCGAAGAATTCCAACAATTCAAATAACAACTCAAGCTCTAAAAGTTCAGCTGTATGCAAAACCATAAATGATAGCAATATGAAAATTAAAGATATGGAGGCTGGGAATTCGGGCGATGATATAGATATGAATTACCACAAGCGCAGACATTCTGAAATAGATGTGAGAATCACTGCATTGAATCAAAACTTTATTGTACTACGAGAGGATTACGTTAGACTTCAATTGAAATACGACATTGCGATTGATGAATTGAAGCAAACTAATCTCGATATGATCCATTTACTGGATATTACTCAAAGGCTAGCGTCTAACCATATCCCAGAGGTATCTTCTCAATCATTAACACGGGTACCATCAAGTGTTTCATCTGTAAGTGAAACTCGAAGTCCAGTATTAATGTCTAAAGAATTCCAACAGCCACTTATAGAACCTTCTATTGAAGCTGAGTTATCGGGGTTCAGAAATAAAGTGATTCAAAGAACTTTTTCAGGTAAAGGAACTTCTTTAGAACCATATCATTCTCTTTCTGCAATTAAACCATCTTTTCGAAAGGATGTTCAATTTTCAGGGTCTAAGCTTAAGCAAAGGAATTACTCTATATTTTGTGATCCACTTGCGTCGTTTCCCCAGAAGAGGCATTCTTCCCCATCTTCTATTAATCCAGCTCCTTCGGCATCAAACCCTATGAGGTCATTAAGCAATGATATGTCATCGAGGTTGTCTTCTGTGGGTATCTCAGACTCATTGTCGTCTGAATATCGGAGGCCGTCTTCATTTTCAACGCCATTTATGCACTCAAACGTACCATCAGCTCACAGGGGAAGCCCTCTAGTTGGTTCTTCAAATCACCTTGCGCATTCATCTTCAGCGAGCTCATCATCTCCTTCTTATATTCCAATGGCAAGATCTTTATCACGGCCATCCTCGCTATTAGAGGAGCAGTTCTGTGAGTTTCCTGCTTCTAAGAGAATGAAAACTAGTAGTACACCATCGCTATTGGAGTCTGCTAATATAGGTAAGCACCATATTCCATTAAGCTTGAAGGTTGCCAGGGAAGCATGCATCATGCAATCGGGATATTCTCCAAGTGGCGATAATTTTAATGATAGTCAACAATTTAATTCATCTAGAAGAGACACCAGTGTTCAGGCCCTATTGAATAGGGATTAAAACGAGGGTTATAAAGTTATTGAGATCTATCTATAGATTTTAGTCTATATTAAAGATGTATTATTTATTTTGGGGAATTTGCATTCTTCTATCTTTGTGTTAATTTTTCTATTTTTTTTAAAAAGGCTCTTGCTCTAATGGTTTTGTGGTTTCTTATAATATTTATAAAGCTTTTTAAATTTGTACAATGTTTTTTGGTACCTTTTGTGTTGGTATGGATTTGTTCTGTACTGTGGGTTTGTGGAGTGGTTGTGGTATTTTATTTATTTCTTTTCCTTAATTTCACATCTAAAGAGCTAGATCAATCTTCTAAGAAAGAGATTGATTTAATGTTATTTCAGGATAAGTTTTGAATATCATTTAGATTTAGGGGGCTTTTTGGAATCGTTTTGAATCTAATTTTATATAACTAGTTAGGAGAGAAAAATAGTAAATTAAATTTAATAAGAACTAATATTGATGTGTGATGATTCTGATGAATCTTAATGGCTGTGTGTGATAATCCCTGAACTGCTGATATTATTTTATAATGAGTGTGGCGAGATTATATATATATTATTTATTATGACAACTAATTTTGGATTATACATTATAATTTATAATTAGTAACTGATTGATTAACTTTCAGTTTAATTTGAACGGGATATTTACCTAATTATTTTTGGCAAAATTGTCGTCAAGAATACTATACCCTAGGGCTTATTTAAATTTAATTTGTTGTGAATATTTCATTCTACCAAGATCAATCTCAAGGAAGATCGTGAGACAACAAACACCCAACTCTTTCTTTATATTTATACTTCGCTTCACGATTGAAATAAGCTGAAAGCTTGCAATTACTTTTAAGCTTTGAGATTTTTAAATTTTTGCATTTGAGTTTGCAGTTGGTGGAGGATATTGATATAAATATATCTAGATGCATGCAAATGGCCCAAATAAGTAAATGACTATATCGATTACAACTATTACAATGTCATAGTAGTACTAAGTATGTATATCTTAATAAATAGACTATGTACAGGCCGTCGGGTTCTTTACGTTATCTTAAACTTTATACTTGATTCATTAATATGTATATTAATATCTTAGAACTTTGATACTCAGCTAAGCTAAACAGCAAGAAGTTATAATAGTTTTTAAATTAAATTATTCAATTGAAGATGCTCATAATATAGGCTTATATTATATTTATAAGTTTATGTAATTAGTCTATTTGTACGGGCTCATATAACGTTTAAATACAATTCAAGGGTCGTCTCATAGATAAACTAATACTCGATCGCTCGTACCAGTTTAAGTCTTATATTTATATTTAGTTTTGTATTCAGTATTTCTACTTAACTTTTGTTACTTTTTAACTAAATGTTCTACTAACTGTTAACGAATAACCATTGGTAACCCCTCACTAATTAAACATTCTATCCTTATAAATTATACTTTATACATATAAGCTTGAGCGGTATAAAGCACTTGATATTATAATTAATAATTGTGTAGCTGTAGATTTATTATTTTTAGCTAGCTGATTCTGTAGTACACTTTCCATTTTCAAAGTATTAATATGATTGATGTAAAAATTGTTCGATTACATGCTAATTTAATTTTTAATTTATATTTATTACAGCTGCAAACACATCCTAGGGCTAGTTGTTTCACTAAAATTCAGGCTGGGTTCTCAACAATGTATAATTATATTATATATTGCCGCTATTATTGCAATATCAATGTAGGATCATCTTAACGTACAAGCATTGTCAGCACCATAGCTATCGTAGATACAAAGTGTATGTAAGTTTCTTGGCCAAAGGAAAATCAGAAATCAAGACACACTTTTCAAAAATTTTTAATATTCGAAATAAAAATTGGAAAAAATATGAACCTGTGTGTTTTTACAGCGAGTCAAATGGAGAACCAGGTAAAATGTCTTCTTCAGGCGCTCTAGATCTATTATAGCAACTCTTCTTGCAGCTACACTGATCGGCATTTTTGACCTTGAGCTTCAATCATTTCTTTTACTTGATCTTCAGTAATGCAAAGAATGATTGCAACAATTACGGTTACACCAGCTAATTAGTTCCTTGCTGAAGGCCATTTCATTTTTGTAGGTAGATCATCGACCAGGTTGTGATCTGATCAGTGAGCTTGAGTAAAGTTCCTCTTATGCTTCACCTCCTCCACAAATTTAAGTTTTAGTTTCCTCATTTCTTTTCAGCGTCACACACTCGCTGATCAAATGGAATTACTTCCCATCAGTAGCTTTATAAAGTGTTATTTCACCATCCGGGTCCTTTATTTTCAAGAAGGATGTTTTCCGCAAGGTCACTGGGGATAAGAAGTACGCTATTTTTTTAGTGCAAACTACTTTTTTATATTTACATGCTCATCAAGTAGGATGAATTATATTCACTATTTAAGCATGTAGTACGTCATTTATTCCTCTCCTCCTCTGTGATCTTTAGACCGTGAACTCTGGTCATTTTTTGATTTAAAAATAACTACCTTATAGCTATAGGGAACAAGATCACCATTGACACATTCAAGACAAGTCACTAATTATTCTCCAAGAGGGCAACCGAGGAATATACGGATTTTCCACTAGAATCAACGCCTTTCTGGACTTTCCAACATCCCCAAGAATACAGTCATATGCGCTGTAGATATTTTATGGCTTGTATTTGTATTTGTCATATAACCATTTCAGCCACAATTTACTTTGCAGAGAATGCCAATCGAGAACCTGAGTTAGCTTGCAAATCATCTGATCATGTTTATCTAAAAAGATTGTGACCCATCGGTCGGCCACATAATAACCATTTGTTGTTATTGGTACCTATTTAGACCTGGTATATAAATAATATCAATGATGATACATGAATTCTACATTGGCCATTTATCTACATTCTATTCGTATGTAAAAGAGTTGACACCTCCAGAAAACACAAAGCATCTGGTGAGAAACACAAATACAAATTCAAATACAGATACAAACACAAACAAAGAGACTAAAAGTGAATAGGGAAAAAGAATTTGCCCTTTAACAGAGCTGCCGCGTTTGACCATTTTCCAATGAGCACATTATAATCACCATATGTCATCTTCCTCAGAAGCCAAAAGTTTTTGCTTTGTTTTATGAAACTACTAGATGGGCGGAATTTTATTTAACCTATTCCTAAGGGAGAGCCTGGAACGGTAAAGGTTTTTGAATATTTTGTGTGATGGTATGCAATGCATAGATCAAAAGAACTTAAGTTTTACGAATTGCATTTTCCTTACTGGTGAAATCACCAATATTGTAATATCAACAACAATGTTACAGTTCATCCCAAGCCCTGAAATTAGTATCCTGATTCCCACAAGATCAGTAAATAAATAAGACCAAAATCTAAACAAACTCCTTTAATTGTACTTTGGTGTTTAGTACTAAATAATAGTAAATATAGCTTGGCATAGTTTGAAAATGCATAGATACTAGATAGCATTAATGAGATACGCTCAAATAACAAGTGCTTCGTAAAACAACGAGATCTGGATATCAAAAGATTTTATTATCCTAAACTGCTCAACCACAGAAAGTTGTTTCATACCTAAGCTTTTATAATATATTAATCATATAACGAATGGTGCACGGCGGTATTAAAAGCCACTGAACATGAACAACTTTTAGGAAAATCAAAAAAATTGATCACCCTTCGCGGAAAATGTGACGACATTACCAAAATGACTTCATTTATATGCTAAAGGTAAAAAAAAGTTAGATAAATGGCGAATGTAAATCTTGTTTCAAATTAAATTTTGTACTTTGTCAAATATTTTGTCCCCATTTCTTAACTACATAGTACGTAATATATATTATGTACTATGCATCGTGTAGGTGGCCTATAGTTACGGAATAGCGTAATGTTTGCATATAATCATGTGCATAAATGAGGTGCTTACCACTACTAGATGAGTGCATGCATCTGAATACTGAGATATTACCTCATAACGTAGTATATACAATTGCATACATATGATTGAAGACCTAGAAAAACGTTGATCACTTTCAGTGCCAAACATAGGTATTAGTTTTTTCATATTTGTTACCCGGCACAGAAACTTATTATAATGTTCTCTTCCCTTTATTCTTGGATTATCTCTCTAACTGATAATCATGAGCTAACAATGGAATTACGACTCTTTAGACTATCAATAAACAAGGATATCGAATCCTCCCAAGACTCGCAAGTAGAAATACCGCTTGAAATTGAGAACAAATACTCTTTATTATTCCTTTTTAGGAAAATAAAACAATGCCTCAGAATAGGCTCAAAGAGAAATAATAGTTGGCCTTTTCAGTTAATCTTTATATTGTCAACATTATTCTTGATTTTAGTACTTTATTCATATAGATTTTTAGGCTCGGAATCGACTACTTGTGATCCAGGACCACCAATAAACCCAAGATATATCAAAATTGACGGGTTTGATGCTAACCATTCTAGGCTATCAAAAAAATATGATCTATTTCTTTATAGAGAAGATACAGAAGAGGATATTATACCTAAAGGAATTCCTGTCGTTTTCATACCCGGACATGCTGGCAGCTATCAACAAGGCCGTTCATTAGCTGCCGAAGCTGTAAAAACGTATCATGAAATATATGAAAATGATAAGATTAAACTACGCAATCCATTCGCTCAAAACTTGGACTTCTTCCTTGCGGACTTTAAGAACGACTTTTCTGCGTTTCATGGTCGAACTATCCTCGATCAGGCAGAATATCTTAATGATGCTATCAAATTTATTCTTACTTTATATAATAATGATGCAAACAAACCAGCAATTCTTCCACAATCAGTGATATTAATAGGCCATTCCATGGGTGGGTTAGTTTGTCGTGTGTTAATGACTACTTCAAATTATATACCTGGCTCCGTTAACACTATAATTACTCTATCTAGTCCCCATGCGATTCCACCAGTGACATTTGATTGGGACACGATAAACATTTACGAAAAATGTAACAAATACTGGAGAGACTCATTTAGTTCCTCAATGCTAGATAATCCCTTAAGTAACCTTTCATTGATCTCGATTGCTGGAGGAAAACCCGATACGACACTTCCTTCTGATTACACCAGTCTCATTTCTTTAATGCCGGAAACTAACGGATTGACAGTTTTTAGTACCGGAATTCCAAAAGTTTGGACGCCAATCGACCACTTAGCAGTTGTTTGGTGTAATCAACTTCGACATGCTATTGTGACAGCTTTATTAGAAACCGTTGATAGACGCTCCCCCAGCAAAACTAAAAACTTGACAGAGCGAATGAGTATGTTTAAGAAAATATTTCTAAATGTAGTTGACAAAGAAATGAACAATGACACCCTTGATACTTTTCTTCAAATAGAAGATGGGTCAAACTACATCCCTGCAAAAGATCACCTTATTATGAAAGGCTATTCTAGTTCACAGAATATTAACCTTATCAAAATCCCCCAAACATCACAGACCGATAATAAACTTACGATACTATCAAATGTTAATTTTCAAGAAAATGACTCGTTGAAAGTGCTCATATGCAACCAAACAGACAGTCAGTCTATACCTGTCCATTTGACTCACATTAGGACAACTTCAGGTGAAACAAAAGTTATAGAGAGGAACCAATTTGATTCTGCTCAGGACACACGTAATCTTGTTTGTCAAAATCTCAGAGAATTTACTATGCTTGCACCGAAGTCCTCAATGGATTCTCTACAATTGATACATACTTCCCCCAATGATGACACAAATTTCGGCATTCTAGATTTCAATGTCAACGATATTAAAAGTTTTGATTATGTTGCTATCGTCGGAGCGCTGGCAGAGAAATCAGACAGATTTCTTTTAGGAGAAATTTCACCTCTATCTAGAAACTCGATAGTAATCAAGGAGAATATATGGTCACTTTTAAGAGGTGTTAAATTATCGATTCCATCCAAAAGTATAAATACGGATATCAAAATTGATTCTTCCAAGAGTAATCTATTTGTTTACGATGTTGAGATAGCTCACAACTCGTCTTGCTCTTCTAGTTCCTTATTTTCACCATTTGCACGTCAATATATAAATTCACTACATGAGAGCGCTTATCACATTAACCTTGGAAAATACCCCGAACGACGAATTTCATTCGATGGAATGCCACCATTTGTGCCGTATTCAAAATCAACAGACAATAGTTTACACTTTCAAGTTTTTACTGACTCTCTAACCTGTGAAGAATCAAAGTTAACTTTTAGCATCAAACTCAATATTTTCAGCTCACTTGGACTTTTAGTCCTTAGATATAGACTTGTGCTAGTTTCATTCCCATTGCTGGTCGTTCTTTTGGTCTTTTTAATTCAAATTAACACATATTCAACCAAAAGGAATTTTATTAGTTATGAGGAAGGGTTAAGCATTTTGTGTAATAGGTATCTACCTATAATTCTCATAACTCTATCTCTCACTTCCTGGCTTGTTTCAATAGATTTAATAAAACATTTTCTGTCGCTACTTGATGTTGCAAGTTCAGAATCTTTCAGAGATGTTTATAAATTGGGTTCGAAATATTCAGTGAACAAATATTTTCTTGGTCTTGAAGATATTGGCCCACTATGGTTATTGGGTCCGTTCTTCTTTTTTGTTTCCATTACAGTTTCCACCATAATTTACTTCGTAATTATAATATTACTTAAGCTCTTTTCCCGACTGTTATTGACGCTATTACGTCTATTTCCTAAAGGAACTCAAATCTTACAGTTCAATCCCGGCCCTACAAGTGCTCTAAAGACAACAACAGCACTGGTTGCTTTATCAATGCTATTGGTAATATGGGTCCCATTCCAGGTTATTTTTGTTATTGAATTTTTTATTATTGCAATTACCTGTGTTCGATTATATACCATTGCTCAAGATAAGGAAGGTAATTACCATATTCCTCTTTTCAGGTCAGAAGAATCAACATATGTCAAGTTAGAACATTCTCTTCACTTTATGATATCTTTCTTAATGATAATGATTTGGGTTCTTTTTCTAAATATACCTATTACCGTTGTTTGGTTACAGAATTTATCATTACATTGGTATACATCTTTTAGTATTTTAGAAAATATTCTTTCAATTGCTCCTATTATGCTTCTAGTTAACATAACGGCGATTAATGGAACGCTATCAACAAAACCCACTGATACTCAACTTAAGATATTGGGACTGATAGTTATCTATATGGGTTTCTATGTATTAATATATGGGATACAGCACACTTTTTGGATTCATTATATATTTGAGACTCTATGCTTTTGGTTATTCATAATTGAATTTGGGCATGAATATCTTCAAGAAAGAGCTGTAAATTAGGGGAACACACATTTAGGACATATTTTTGAGGTTCATATCATATTTGATTTTTATTCAATACAGTATAACTATAAGTATGCATGTATATATAACACTATAGCTATAATTGTTTTCAAACGAAGTTCGGATATAATAATAATTTACCTTCATTTTTTGTTTTTCAATCGGGTGTCTCTAACTTTGGTACAGGAGATACAAACATGAAAGAAACGGGTCATTTCCTCTAGGCCAAAACCGGCACTAAAATTTCTGTAAGCCCGTGTCGATTATAGAGGCTATGAACAATTCCTTTCTCCTCTTCATAATATCTACGTTCAGTATAACTGCCATCAGTATAACTGTTTCAGGGAAACATTTCTTCGTTATGTCCGCTCAAAACTATAATTAGTTATGCTTCCTTTTAGACCTGGATGTTTTATTGAAAATTCCAAACATATCATATGTTTTTCTTTCATACTAGTTAGCACCTTCATATAATCGAGCAAGACTGCTGATAACCTCTGAAGCGTAGATTTTGACCTTTGAATTATGTGTTACAAGATAGTTAATTATAAACAGCATCAAAATGTTTTACTTCAGTAGGATAACAGTTATATACGCTAAAGGCTCGAAATGTGTAGTTGCATGATATTTAAGAAAAGAAGAAATATGAGTAAGATCAGTTCATCTTTTCAAACAAAGAAAGAATTCTTGGATGATTTTTGCTCATGATGCCATATTTGTGGAGTTCTTCACCATGATTATTCTCTATATATTTAGCCGCTGAATTTATAATATCTGCCTTTAATTCATCAAGTTATATATTTAATCAAGATTATACGTGTTAATTTATTCATAACGTTTTGCTTCTGTGAATTATTGTACAAGTTATGATTGATATCTAACATCGATAGTTGAGAAACTTAAAATACCACACATCATAACGTAGCTTCTAGATGAAATAGATTCGATGACTCGGAGACTATTATGGTGTACTCCAAAATTCGAATCCTTTTATTGCAATTGAAAACTCGAGACATAATTACTAGATTTTCCATTTAAAGTAGTACAACAATTATATAAACAGTTTTCATTACTTATGTAAATACGTAAATATCATTCTACATTCTATTATTGTTTCTATCGGCAGTTCGAGGTTTAGCTCGTATGATATTGTCAACTCTCAACAAGACCTCAGCAGCTTCAGAAGCACTTGAAACAACAGCCCTCTTCAATTTATAACTTTCGACAATACCTAGTTCTCTCATATCTGCGACAACGCCATTATCAAGGTCCAAACCGGATGTAGTCATACCATTATAAATAGCGGATCTTAACTTAGTAACCAGCTCGCTTGAATCAAAACCTGAATTATCAGCGAGAATGGTGGGTAATTGACGCAAAGCTCTCGAAAAAGCTTCAATAGCTAACGCTTTCTTACCTTCTTCATTTTGTGCCTGTTGTTCAACTGCTTTTGACATGAGCATTTCGGAACAACCACCTCCTAAAACGGTTCTGGTTTCTCTGACTGTCTGGGATAATACAGATAAAGCGTCATGTAAGGATCTTTCAGCTTCATCTAAGATTTGTTCCGTAGCACCTCTAAGGACAATAGTGCAAGCCTGTCCAGCGGCGACACCAACAAATTTTGTCATAATGTCCTCACCAATGATGACCTCTTCAATCAAATCACAGTGTCCTAGCTTAACTAATTCGGGCTTATCAAAAGTTGAAACAACCTCACCACCAGTAACCAATGCTAAACGTTCAACACCCTCAAAATCAGCATGTTCTATTGAGTTTATTTTAGAATCAGTAAATAATTGTTCAGGCCAGTTGTAAATCAATTGTCTATTGACAAAACAATTTATACCAAAACTTTTAATTTTTTCGACCTTATTCTTCAATTTCTCTTTTTCAGCCTTTTCTAAAGCAGCCAATTTACTTGTTGAATCGACTTTAAATTTTGCTCCAAAAATCTTTACCTTATCTGTATCCATAGGCGTATTAGCAATTAATATTTTAGCATTTGTTATCTTTTTTGGCTGATTAACACCAAATCTTTTATTTAAAATGAAACCTTCATCCAAGAAAGAATCAGATAGTTTTCCACCAATAATCTTAATGATTTGAATGTGATCAAGATTTGTACTACCTTTTAATCTCAAAACAGCATCAACTGCTAATTTTGAGAATTGTATTTTGTCTTGACTTAAGACCTTTGAAGACAATGTTGTTTTTGCAATATTGATTAAATCTTCACGGAAAAGATTAGGATCTTGAGCATGATCGACTGCCGCCTTTTCTAGAGCTGACAAAGCTGTTTTGCTAGCAATTCTGAAACCCTCAATAATTGTTTGTGGATGGATCTTTTTATCAACCAATTTTTCGGCTTCACGCAATAATTCGGCAGACAGAACGGTGACAGAAGTTGTACCATCACCAATTTCATCGTCTTGAACTTTTGAAATGTTGACTAGAACCTTAGCAGCAGGATTGTCCAAAGGAATTGCTTTGAGAATCGTAGCACCATCATTGGTAACTAATGTTTCACCAGTTGAACCTGACTGTAATAGTTTGTCCATTCCTTTTGGTCCTAAAGTAGTCTTGACAAGGTCACCAACAGCAATGGCTCCAACAAAGGTTGAAAGACGGGCATTCTCTGCTCTTTCTTCAGTAACCTGATTTCCAAAAATATTAAGTGACTAAAAAATAACAAATTAGCATTCAAATCAAAGAATAAAATGAAATCGAAATCAATGGAAGGTTCCTAAAATCAGAAAAAAATGAGATTCAAGTCTGGACACCTTTAAATTTATTAGGATAAAGAATAACGTAAATACACACCATCTTGATATTGTTACTTATTAACTGCTTTTCAAAAGAAATCTGTGATATTGATGAAAATTTGTGAAAAAGATCCTTTTTCCAGATTCTGAAAAGATGTGTACAAAAGCATCATAATCACGTGTCATCATACACCCCAACACACAAATATACAAATTGTGATGATATTTTATAAATCTTCCTTTAGTTATTGATTTTGGGGGATTTGAATCTTATAGAAATTTTCTGACAGTTTTTTTAAAGTATCAATTTATTTAAGGGCTTACTATAGTAGTAATTGATGCTTATTGTCCCATATTCACACGTTCGTGAATTATAAGGTTAAGACGCGACTGAATATACTCATATTTCAACTTCTTCATAATGTCATCCAAAATACAGGCAATATCTTTGGGCTCTGTTCATAAGATAACTTCTGGACAAGTTATAGTTGATTTAAATTCGGCAGTGAAAGAGCTGGTGGAAAACAGTTTAGATGCTGGCGCGTCTTCAGTCGATATTCGTTTACACAATCACGGGGCAGATCTTATTGAAGTAATAGATAATGGTTCAGGAATAACAAAAGAGAATTATGATTCCATTGCTTTAAAACATTATACATCCAAACTAAGAGATTATGAGGACTTAAACAACGTACAAACTTTTGGATTCAGAGGAGAAGCTATGAGCTCACTTTGTGCTGTTTCACAAGTTTCGATAATAACTGCGACATTATTGGAAACACCAAAAGCACACAAATTAGAATTTGATAATACTGGGAAAATAATTCGGAAATCAATCGTTTCTGGCTTGAAGGGTACTCATGTAACTGCTGCTAATTTATTTTCCACCATACCAGTTCGAAGGAAAGATTTCGTGAAAAATTCTAGAAGGGAATTTAATAAAGTACTTGCATTGTTACAAGCATATGCTATTATTGCAACAAATGTGAAGTTTACCGTCTCCCATACTACTAAACCGAAGGATGAAAATAATAGGAATGGGAGGACATCAACTGGAAGGAAGAGTGTTTTAATATCATCTAGAGGCAACACTCATATTTCAGATAACATTATAAACATTTATGGAGCTTCCGGGATGAAAGGTTTAACTTCTTTAGATCTGAAATTGACTATTCCAATATCCCGAAGATTTCGGCAATCACTTTTGAAAAATACAGCAATTGACACAAACGATCCTAATTCTATGATTATGAATCTAAATGGCTATATATCAGAACCATCTTTCGGTCAAGGCCGTACATCAATTGATAGACAATTACTCTTTATTAACTCTCGACCGGTATCTTTGCCTCAAGTTACGAAGGTGTTTAACGAAGTCTATAAAATGTTCAATCATTTGCAATATCCTGTTATCATCGTTGATTTGAAAATGCAAGCCTGTTGTTATGACGTTAATGTTACTCCAGATAAAAGGACAATCCTTATACACGAAGAAGCCAATTTTCTTGGAGAATTAAGAGAAAGTTTAATTCAATATTTTGAAAAATTTGGTCATATTATCCCAAAGAGTGATAATATAAAGTCAAAGGGAAACATCAAACAATCCAGTTTGTTTGGTAATAGTTTGAAAGGGTTTTCTTTGACTAGTGATTCTAACATCAATACCGGAAATGGTGTTAAAGACATAACTCAAAATATAAAACAAATATATAAGAAAAGAGAGGAGTCACAAGAAGGTCTTAAAAAGCAAGAATACACTGAAAAGGAGGAGGAGGAAGAAGAAGAGCCGCGAACTGACCCTCATCACATTATGGATGACGATTATAACGAATCTACGCCAGCAACGTCAAGCATTCAACCAGAGACGTATTCGCATAAGAAGAACCGCAAATTATCATCGTCGGAGACATTAGAATCAGAAACTCCCACTAAGAGAAAAAGATTGGATTTAAAACGAATTAATCTCTCTTCATTTAAAAATTTTGATGGTACACTTACATCTTCACATACTTCAGACCTTAATGAAGAACCTATTTATATTAATATTGGTAATGTGGCAATTGAGGAAAATTCTCCTAGGAAATTGAGAAGATTTTTGCCGATAGGTTACAAACCACATTTGAGAGAAAAATCTATTGAAAGTCTAAGGTCGGATGAGGATGGAGATGAAGAGAGTGGGCCTGATAATATTATAGAAACTATATCCAACAATGATATTGAGCGGGAATATGACCACGATTCTAATTGCTCTTGCAGTCATAAAGAAGATACAGGGTGTTTGCCTTCATCTCCTCCAAAGAATAGTCATACTCCACTATTTGGAAACAATACACTAAAACAACGAGTGGATTGCAGCATAAACCTTTCCAAATCCTCAATTATTAACTCATTCAAAAAGCATTATATTAAAGAAATACTGGTATCCAATAATACAGAATATACAAATATAAACCAAGCGATTAAGATTTTTGATATATCACAAAGTGAAGATGCAGAGAATCAACTCTCAATGACAATCTCCAAGAAAGATTTCAAATCTATGAAAATTGTTGGACAATTCAACCTTGGTTTCATTCTTGCAACTAAAAGAAGTGAAAAATCTCTTATAGCTAATCAAGGAATACATGATGATAAGAAGATGGACTTGTTTATTATTGATCAACATGCCTCTGATGAAATCTACAACTTTGAAAGACTCCAACGGGAGACTACATTTCGAAATCAACCTTTAGTTATTCCCAAGATACTTGAATTGAGTCCTGCTGATGAGCTTATTATCACCTCTAATATAGATGTATTTCTTAGAAATGGGTTTCGATTGAAGATTCATGAGTCAAACCCACCAGGCTCAAAAGTAGAATTAAAGACAATCCCTTTCTCAAAAAATGTGATATTTGATGAGAGAGATTTATATGAATTGATTCATTTGATTTCCGAAAGTCATGGATCAACATATTCGATTCGGTGTTCCAAAGTTCGAAAGATGTTTGCTTCAAGAGCATGTCGGAGTAGTATTATGATAGGAAAACATTTAAATAAAACTAAAATGGAAACTGTTGTTGGTCATTTAGGGGAGCTAGAAAAACCTTGGAATTGTCCACATGGAAGGCCTACAATGAGACATTTAATGGAATTTAGTAAATGGAATGAGTTTACAAAGGATACATTGCCATGATGATTTATATAAATACATATATTAAGGAGGTTTTAATCACTATTTTATCATGTCAAGCACAAACACCAACACCTAAACCTCTAGTCCAATTATATGATCCCAAAGTAACAAGCACCATAATAAACGAAGTAATAATGGAAATAATAAAATACCTATATGCATATCTTAATTTCAATGTTGTTAATTCAACAACGAAAGTACTGATTGTAGATAAACCACCACAAAATCCATCACCCAAAGCACCCAAAACTTGGCAAGTGATTACATTAGTTACAAGTAGTGTTGATGACTTAGAGGCGGTTTTACCACGTTGTAATAAAATGAAAATGGCGAGTAATAAAGACGCCAAAACGTTAACAAAAAAGGTCCCCAGGGGAAATCCATGTATCTTTTTATTCCAATACTTTGAGACATAATATCTAATGAAAACGCCGAATGGATCCAACAAAGCTGATATTGTCCATTCTCTCCAACTGTGGATGCATACAGATAGAGCCAACAAGGCAACAGTAGAAAGAATACTTGAAATGATTAATATCATCTCTAACGGTCGGTAAATCTGTTTTAACGAAGGTAGAGATGGATCTATGCCTCGCATTAAATGTTTCCCCAACATCAAGCCAATTAAGGAAAGAGACATATGAGCAGCTAATGTAGCAATCCAATCCATAATTCCATAGGCTCCATTTGGAAAGTTAAAGGGTTTGTTACTATTGTCAATGTTGGCAGCATATAGGAATGCCTCAGTCATCATGGAAGAAAATGTAGTTATACTACCACAGAGCCCAGTTGTTAATCCCACATAAATAGGAATATCACTATTTGTATTGAATATTTGCTTCAAAAATAAAGAGCTTTTCTTGGGGACCGTTGATTCAATAGGTTTAGTATCTTGAAGCAGCTCCTTGAACAGAGAAGTATTCTGTATTAGTAGTCCCATTATAAAACTCCCTGTGAAGTTTGCCCAAATAACGCCTTTTAAATAGGCCCCATCATATGTTGTTAACACGGTTAAACCTTTCCTAGCTAAAAGACCGACAATTCCAAAGAAGTTTAATGTCAACAATAACTTTATCTCTTTAACAACCCGATTGTTTTTGGAATGAGGGGGGTTGTTTGAACCTTCTTGGCTATTGTTATTAATCATAGTGTAATTATAAATTATATGCTTATGTATGTGTCATTATTCCTTAGTAGACAATCTATCCCATGAACTTTGATCGTTTGTGCTGGATATATACCGTTACTATTAGTATGGGTATAAGGAATTCAACTAATCAATATTTTTATTGTATTATGAATCATAAGTGAAGTGGTGTGGTATGTTATAATTACCCTACCATTGTGCATCATAACATAATAACTTACATTCCAAGTTGTGTGTGTCCCACTCAAAATGAACAACATTTTGGAAAATCAAAATATTTTCAACTCATCTCGCGCAAAATGTGACCATACCACCGAAATCACTTCAGTTAAATATTTAAAAAGACAAAAGGTAGATAAAAGGCAAATATAAATCTTGTAGGTTCAAATTAATTTTTCCACTTCTTCGTCAGATTATTTGTCTCTATTTCTTAACTATGTATAGACCTCCAGATTTCCATTCAACCATAGTGGTTGGTCTTGCTCATCCACACAAACTTACTTTATCTAGATGACTGCATACATATGCATACAAGGATATTTCCTCATGGCGTAGCATGTACCTGTTGCATTCATTTTTTTCAGGAAGGAAAGTTTCGCGAAAGAAAAAATTGTTTCATTTTGAGTGAGACTCACCATATCTCTTATGGATCTATAAAAGAGCTACTAGCGAATTAATTATCTATAATTAACACACTTATAAATCTAACTTATAATTAAGGATTTCAACGGTATATATTCATGAATTAAAAACTTCATTATCATGAGTATAATCACTATTATTTGTCAACTGTAATTGGTGATTTGAAATATTTATCAATATTATTCCATTTTAATTATCAACGGAACTGGATTTTTCACCTTCCTTACTTTTAGAATCTCCACATTAGGTGCCATTCTAACTTTCCCTCCACTAGAAATGATACTTTCAACTTCAATGCTTGGCATATTGGGCTCAGGTCCATCTTCAAAATCTTCCAAGTTAACCTCAATACCCAGAATAACCATTAAGATTAAAATACACGCTGACTTTGAAAGCACCAGGTTATTCTCTTTACAACCAGGATATGCAATACATTTTGGGCATCCATATTTACACTTACAACTTAAAATACATTGCAAACTCATTAGAAGCAAGGAATCAATGTGATGAAATGCCTTTGCACAAAATCCACATCCATATTCCCCTCCTTTACCATCATAGAATATCAATCTTGCTGGTCTTTTTCGTGCTGTTTCCTTTTTAGTGAACTCTTTTTCGGGTGCTTTACATTCTGTTCCAATGTCGCTAGGTAAACTAGAGATAACAATTTTCGGGAAAAAGCTAATTAATAAATGTTGTGCAGCATGAATACCACCAGCTATGCTCAACTTCTTCGCTTTAATATATTCAAGAGCCAGATCGGGTATATCTATCCAAAACCCCTTTGATTTGATAAATATCGGAGGATTCTTGACCTCAACAACGTCGATAATGTTTCCCTTGTTGTCACATTTAAAATATCCAAATACAATTATTGTAGTTTGAATCTCACCAAGATTAACAAAAACTTTGTGATATTCATTCATTTCTGTAACAGACTTATTTATTTTTTCATATTTTGATTCATTCACCAACTCTCTATAGGCCAGTACAATCATTGGATCGACATCGGTGAAATCGCGTTGCTTTGTTATCCAATTAACATCAACTTTCTCTACTTTAGCAAACTTTTCATCTGGATTAAATTCTTTAACAAGATAGCTCAACCCCTGATGTAAGAAAATTCCACCTTCGTATAATGTGAAACTTGTTCTTGACGTTTCAATGGTTTCGATAACAATATCTCCACCATTTGTAACATCAACTACAGCAAATTCATCTTCTTGGATGTTTCTTATATTTAGATGTGATGATGGCCAAGGTAAGTAACGATTATGACACGTATAGTATGGATCATTTACTGAACCACATAACTTTGTTGCTTCTTTATCGATAATTAATTGATTGAATAATATCTCTTGTATTTCTAGTTTCAATTTATCACCATAATTACTCTCATCCTCCCCCTCCTCATCATACTGTTTTGTATCTATAAACCAGTTAATATCCCCCTTTAAATTGAAAGGATATTCAAATGCAGCACATTGTATATGTCCCTCCAAAATCAATCTATTCCTAAAATCGATGACAAGATTTTCCTCACCAGTTGCATTTTTATTGATCAATTCAGTTGGGTGTGTCATATAAAATTGATCAACGGGATCATCACTACCTACTATGATAGTCAAAGAATCTTCATTTCTCCTACCAGCTCTGCCACTCTGTTGTCTGAAACTTGATTTTGAATAAGGAAACCCACAAATTAAAACCGCGTCCAATGATCCAATGTCTACACCTAACTCTAAAGCATTTGTAGCAACTATTCCCATGAGTTTACCATGAAACATTTGGGATTCAATTTCTCGTCTATCTGATGCCGAATAACCACCTCTATATCCCATAACTAATTTCAATAATTCAATATTGTTACTTTTCTCTAATTGATATCTAACATTTTTTAATATCAATTCACAAGTTTTCCTAACCTTACAAAAAACAATGGTTTTAATACCTGATGATATTAGTTTAACAAATAATTTGCCGGTTTCACTTATGAATCCACCACCCGCTCCATGTAATATAGGAGACGTCTTTAAAGGCAGGATCATACTGCCATTTCCCAATTGCGAAGATATCTGTTGATTCGTATTAACATCATGGTATTGTATTTTTGTTTGAGGGTCCCATACAACAATATTCTTTGCTCCAGTTGGAGATCCATCCTGTTCTTCATCAACAAGAACAATATCATCCATTTGTATTCCAAATAACGATCCCATATGTAAAACGGCATTATTAATAGTGGCAGAACATGAAATGAAAATTATATCTTCATTTCCTAATATCCAACATAATCTTCTTAACCTTCTCATGATTAACGATACATGAGATCCAAATAATCCGTTATATAAATGTAATTCATCAACAACGATGAATTTTAAATTCCTTAAAAACCAACGCCATTTAGAATTATTTGGTAAAATACTTGCATGTATCATATCTGGATTTGAGAATATAACATTAGAATTTTCTGCAATAAATTTCCTTTTATCATGAGGTGTATCACCATCATATGTTTCAACGATGATTTTATTAAGGGATGATGATAAGTTTGAATTTGAAGATATCAATTCTGTTAATGATCGCTTTTGATCCTGTGCTAAAGCCTTTGTTGGGAAAATATATAATGCTGTATTATTTTGTGATTTTTCTAAAGCTTCTAATACAGGAACTTGATATATTAATGATTTACCTGACGATGTTGAAGTTGTAATAATCACATTTTTCTTCTTATTTACCGCGTCTATCGCTTTCCATTGATGATTATAAAAATTAGTGATCCCACAACAATCATGTAAAGACTCTCTAATTGTCGATGATAATTTAGTGTTGAAATAATCTGAGTCTGCATATCTTGCTTCACGCTTTGGAATTTTAAAGGATCCGTTTTTGACAATTTGATTATGATAGAAGGTTGAATCTTGTTTTAGACTCGTCAAAAATTCAGTTATTATTGGCTTCTTATACTCATATGTATCCATTAATTCATTATTTTTATTAGCAGAAATAATAGCTTGTATTGGGTCAGAATCATCAGGCTCATGCGGAATGAAAACTTGTGCCATTTTATCTAACTCATCCCAACATTCCTCAATTTTTAATTTTTTAACATCAACACAATCCCTCAAGAACTTTTCAACACATGAATCAAAATTATCGTTTTGAGTATTAATGACGTTCATAATATTTTCAATTTTAAATGTAGGATTTTGTAAAGTATTTGTACCCATTAAATTCTGAAAGTTTTGTGCTTTTAATTTTTTAGAATTTTTAGATGGTTTTAAAACATTATTTGGGAACCATAATATCAAAATATATTTCATATTATCCGAGTCTTTATAGATATCTATTTCATTGGCCGATTGGTATTCATCCCTAGGTCGATTGTGATTATTTGATCTAGTCAGTCCAATGTAATCAACCTCGCTTTCATGGACATAATGAAATAGTAAATCATTTTTTAATAAGGCCTTTATTCTAGAGACGTCAATGATTTCTACCGAGGAAGTGGATTTACAGCTGGAACTTGTTTTCATATCGGCATCCGAATTACCTCCTTCGATTGATTTCTTGACCATACTAAAACTGGGAACAACATATTTTCTTGATTGTAAAAAAGTTGAGATCGTATTTATTTGGTAATGAAGTTTTGAAAGTTGTTGAAACTCCAGAGGCCATTTAGATTTATCAACATTAACGTTTGAAGCTACAACAGATGAAGCCTTTCTTTTCCGTTTTTGAGAGCCATGTCCAGTACTAATATCAATATTACTTTTAGGAGGCATATATTTAAGAAAACTTACAATTATTAATAATTTATTTAAGATCTAATATAATCCCGGAACTTATGACTGTTTCTTACGTAACGTAACATTTACTCCCAATAAAATTTCAAATAGTCTGGAGCATCATCAACAACATTACACTTTTCTCTAAATCCTCTTAAATTATCACCCGCAACACCTTCAACATAATCCACATATTCATCCAAGGGACAAGAAAATCCAGGTCCCGAATGACATTTTGGTATAGGGACCACAGCTTCATTCAATACAAATCTAACAAATTTCCCTCGCTCTTTACAGTCCAATCTTTCCGTCTCTAAATGTGCCGCCATAGGAGATATCTCACTACTTTTAAATGGATTGTCAAAATACAAATGATCAGTAGGAAGATCAAAGTCCGGTTGAAATAAACCCAAAGTAGAAATCAATGCTATAATATCCGTATCATGTGTAAATGAAAATATCAAGTTTCCAGATATTTCAGGCCCTGTTTTCAATAAAGTAGCTGTTGCATTGGCAGCAATTGACCCACAAACTTTACCTAGTTTATGACCTGGACCAAATCCATAATAATGGAAAATATCTCTATAGTAGGCATAGTTTAACCAATTATCTTTACTTATGATATTACACCATTCAGATGAACCTCTTGAATTTAATTCATAATCACATAAACCAAAAATATTATAAACATCTGACTTTGTTAAATTCAAACCTGGAGTTTCATTATTTAGTAATATTGATAAGTCTTCAAGATAATCTGAAGGGTATTGTGATAACCGTACTTTATTATCATTAAAATCAAAATTTTGGCATGTAACAAACGGTGTTAACGTATTTAGCCCCTGATTTGCGTCCTCTGGTATGATTTTTAAATCTACGACATTATCATAATCTTGTTTAAAAAACCCTCGAGCAAATGCCTTCGCTGTGTCAATTAATCTTTGTTGACCAGCAATAAAGATAGAATATTTACTCCCATTATTGTTATATAAACGATTATAACGTTTTCTTAATGCAACACCACGAACAAAAGCACTATGGCTACCAGCGTATGGACCAGTAGTACTTAACATTTCATATGATGAATTATCGGGAACCCAGTATTCCCACTTTTTCAAGAAACTCAAGTGACCATGATACCCCGTAAAATCGTTAGGAGATATAGGATTGTTAAATTTTTCTAGGGTTTTTTCAAAACTGGCACCTACGCCCGTAGTAGGGTACCTTTCACCATGTCTCATGAAAACATGAGCCTGGTCAATAGTGCACCCTTGCGGAGTTGCAGAATCTATACCGAAGCCAGATAAAGGGACATACGGACCGGTGCAGGCGGAGAAACGCAAGGGGTTTTCTTTATCAGAGGCATCTTGTGGATATTGTCGATGATATCGAAGTCGTTGACTAGACTGATTATTGAAATGAAAATGTGTTATTATAAAAGGCAAAAGAATAAATCCAATGAGTACCAATACAACTTTATGCCGAAGGAGTTGAATCATGTTATGATAAAGTATTGAAGTAAGTAGATAGTACTACTAATTATATAATCAGGTGATTAAGTTATAAGCTGTTATAATTAAAGTGAAAAAAGTGTGCGTAATAAAATACCAAGGAATTTAAAGGTCCATTAGGTAAAAGAAATCAAACATCAAAGACACACTTTTCAAAAGTTTCTAAATATTCGAAGAATGAATAAAAAATATAAGCCACCGAATAATCTATATTATGACTTTCGAACGAAATCGTAATCCTCCTCCTATAGCTGGGAAATTGCCGAGCTTATTGGCGAACAACTTTTCAATAGAAAGCAAATTTTAAAAGGATACTAGATGAAACTTGTAGAACATAAAAAAGAGATACCAAGAAGAATAAAGACGTCAATAGAATAAATAAATGTGAATACTGATATAGTGGGAAAAGTAGCAAAGATTCACATATATTGGGAGAATGCACGAATTGCTTTTATTCATACCTGACGATTACATCTAGTAATCTTGTAAAGAAAAAGATCTAAGAGAAAAAAATCAAACCCGTATGTACGAGCTAGATTCAAAAGGAAAAAGAAATAGTTCATAATATAAGCTTATAGGTTAATTTATAATTAGACATAATTAAAACACTGGATCTAGACAATTGACACAAAATATATACACTTTCCGGATCCATTGACAGTATTGCAAAGCTAGCTCTTGCTAATTATAGACAAATTACTTTATATCAATATATTATTATAGTCCTATATGTATAATGATAATGATAATATATATATGTATTTTCTATAAATATAAATTTGTGTAAGAGTAAAATCCTTAACTAAGAAAAGCATAACCGCCGTAAAATGAAAGTAAAAAAATTTAAATAAAGAATGAAAAAAATTGATCTAGAAATTTAAATATGATAATAAAATAAAATAGTACAGATTTATAGACTCATTAATATTAAATGCTTATTCATCAAAAATAGATATATCCTAAAATTATAGAAAGTTCCAGTTACAACAAAAATAAAATAAAATACTCATTTCTTTAATCTTTCACCAGATTTCCAACCTTCAAAATCAATAAGGGCTTGCATACAGCCCCATTCAGTAATTTTATTTTGTAGCCAATCTAAATTGACAGGTTTTGTTAAAAAATCATTACAACCAGCAGCAAGAGCTTCTTGACGATCAGAAGCTAAAGTATTTGCAGTTAAAGCAACAATAATAACAGGAGACCTAAATAAATGAATATTTTGTAAAGTATCTTGATGTGTTGCCAATGCTCCATTACCATTACTGTTACCATTGGAATTATTATTATTATTATATTTTAAATTTGCAAAAGAGGTATTATTTCTATAAATACCAATCCTATTAAATTTTTCCAATTTCCTAATTTCTTTTGTTGCATCAATACCAGAAATTTTAGGTAAATGAATATCCATTAGAACCAAATGAATACCACCTTGTTTCCATTTTTCAATTGCTTCTTCTCCAGATTTAGCCATTTGATAATGAATTTTTCGTTTTCGTAAAAAAGCTGCTAATATAGCTTGATTAATTATATTATCTTCTACTACTAAGATATTAATGTTTGGTAAGACCTGTTCAGTTGTTGTTGGACGACGTAAATTATTGAGTGGTAAAGCACTTGAAATTGGATTTAATGATAAAGCAGGTTGTTTTTTGGTTTCTATAGGTATTTGAGAAACAAGGGATTTAATTGGAGGTTTCTGTAAATTTACAACGGGACCTGTATTTTTATTTGATTGTGAAGAATTAGTTATAATATTTTGAGTTTGAATTAAAGTTGTATCATTTTCAGAAGTTGTGTTTATATTTGATGTTAGGGTCTTTATTGAATTTGCCGAGTTATCGGATATTACGGATGTAGCGGACGTAGGCGTAATTGGCGATTTCTGAGGAGGAATTATAGTGCCCGGGGAGTCCGGGTAATCTTTCAGGGAAGGTGTTGTTATTTGCGGAGGTAATTTCTGGGAAGGGATATCGTAATTGCGAGGCAGAAGCAGCATCGCATACGAGTCGAGTGGCTTCGACTGTTCCTGATTTAGGACAGGCACCGATTTTGTTCTGCCGTGGAAGTGGGGCACCGCAGGCACACTGAGGTTGAGCCCCCCCTCAGACACCCCCTCGGGCACAACTGGAACCTCCCTTGACACCGCAGGTACCGGAGGTACAGTAGTACCCTTGGATGCACCCCCGCGTGTTTCGATGAGTAAAGCCTCGGCACTGGGCATGCCTCCGGGGAAGTGTGTGTCCAGGAAGGCCATTAGCGGAAGGTCTGCCTCCAGCAGCTGGGACCGGAAGGAAAAAGATAGATCGGGGGTGTCGAACTCAGCAGCGAGGGAGTGGGGGTACTTGGCGAGGGCCTTCGACTTGAGGTCGTCCACAATGTCATCGGATCCGACCATCAGAGACGTGGGGGTGTTCTGCGACGTGCGCACCCACACTCGTGCACGTGAACGGGATGTTGTTAACGTTTTGTGCATTTCTACCTGTTTGCGTGTTGCTGGTATTAATATTTAATATTTGGTGGTGTGTCCTGCAAATACACCCATACACTCTCGCTCTTCTGAAAATTTATGGTACAAATCAATTGCAACGATAAAATACATGAAACTGCCAAAGGGCCTACATCTAACCGCAAACCATTGTCCTGTGACAAAACTCACTCCGCCCGTCACAACTGCCCGGGACTTAAGGGGTCCGGTGGCTCCTATTGCTTCCGTTTTATATTCCATGAGAAATTTTCCCACCCCCGCAGTGTATAAATGTGAGTACTTTAATTTAAGATTCTATCCTCCAGAACATCCATTAGGTGCTGCTCGAAAATCAAAACCATCTGTTTTTATCCTTTTTAATAAAGAAAATCCTGGTAACACTCTTAATTCTAATTTCAATAAATCAATCTTAAAAGAATCGGTAAAAACTAAAAAACATTCAAACTCTGAAAATGAACATCCAACAAAATATGCAATTTGGAGATCAACATTAAAACAGCGTTTAAAACATATTTTTTGGTCAACTTTTTTAAAATATCAATTGAATGCTCCTGATGGCGTTTATCAATTTCATACCGGTTATGTTCCAATAAAGCAGGATACTGAATCTTATCATAAACATATGGATAATGCTTTAAAATCTATAATTAATACAACAACTTTTAAAACTTATGAAATGGATAAGTTTATATCCTCAACAAATAAATGTGCAAGCCTATCAACTATTTCACGTTTTTTAGAAATTGCTAGCTTACCTGGAATTGATTGGGATTCTTCTAAAAGATCTTATCAATTATCAACAATATATGATAATTATCAAAACCAAAATAATAATGATGATGTTTCAAATTTCTCATTATCTGATATACTAAAAAAAAATAATGATGTTTCTTTTCAAAAAGAATATTTTTTAAAAACTCCAATTAATAATTATTATAAGAAACATATAAAATCAACAATTTCAGCAAAATCTACTTTTTCGAATTCTTCAATTAGGTCCAATAGGGGTTCAAATCAAAGTACAAATCTTAAAAGAAATCCAACTTCAAAATTTATTCAGAATTCCAAATCGAGTAATTATAAATCGAAAACTCCAAAAATATCATCCAAATATGATAAAGCTGTAGAACCAAAAATATAAGCATGAATATCTAGGTTATATTATTATATAGTTTTCAATCTATTAACGATTAGCATAAAAATGGCATCAAAATATAAAGATTTTGTCAAGCGAAGAAGTCAGATGGGCAATGGAAAAAGACTTCTAGGTATTTGATTTTTTAATATTTACATCTTAAGCTAATCATATAATTATAGCTAGGTGGGTGTACGTTATCTTAGATTTTACTATACTTTAAATTTAGATCTGGAGAAATATATCTATACCTCTACCTTTTATTTAACATTTATGTAACAATATATCATATATTGCGATAGGACAGATTGATACATACCTCCCCCGCAAGTTCAAGACCTTCAATTGTATGTAACTGGTAAATATCCGTAAGTGTGCCCATATGAAAAAAAGAATCTCAAGTATTAATATTTGTCATGGAGAGAGTTGAAGTAACTGGTATTTTTAAGCGGCTATAGCTAGGAACTGGAAATTACAACTTTGACTATTACAATTAGTCATGGGAGTGACGAAACTACTTTTATTCAAGAGGCTAAATATACGTGTATAAAATTCAAATTATTAACTTTATAAACAGCTTGAACGAATATGCCTCCCAAACGGCCTAACATTAGTCTCTCACGTGGCCGAATAAATACTTAACTTATAGCCTAAATAATTAAGTAGAATGACCATGTAATAGTTTTAAACTAACAAATTAGGATTCAGTATATCAGAATAATCAGTATGAGCTTTAAAAGTACCAATGATGTAAATAAATTGTTCAAGGCACTGACTCAGTGATCCTATGATGTATTGGTATATGCACCTCTTCACCGATGGCATGGCCAATTACCACACTTCCATAATGTAACAACTAAACTTCACAACCATCAAACCAAAATATTGCAAAATTGCAACAGTTACATTAACATTACTTTATATATAATATTAATATGCGACCTACACTCTTTTATTTACAAAAAAACATTGGAATAACTTTTTTCACACGCGCTCGATGTGGTTTATGCTTCAACGCCAAAGATATACTTTTCCAAAGTCTGAAAAAATTTGAAACTCCTATAAACTATAAAGAAGTCGATATTGATTTACCTGAAAATAAAGAATGGTTTGATAAATATGTAAGTTATTTTTTTTTTTTTTTTTTTGATAAACATTACAAGTAAAATTCAAACTCAAATGGGTTCCGTTAAAGACGTTTTATGTGGATTATTAATTTATATTATAGTGTTATGATGTCCCAGTGATACACATTGATAAACCAACTAGCACTTCTTCAAAACCAGTTAAATTTATGCATTATGTTACCGAAGATGAGATATTAGCTGAGCTAAACAAAAACTAATAGTGGTAATAATTATCTATCCCGTTAATTATAAATTGATGGATCGTTGAGACTTGAAACTTATGAATTGAATGGTTTTTACATAATGATTTATACATGGTGCATAATCTCTCTTATTTTGATAGCTATAACATTATTAATAGATCATAAAATACCTTATTTTAACGTATACTATAAGCTTATATGTGAAACCTTTGAATTTTCTGTGACCAATTCAAATTTATTCTTTTAAACGTAATATAATACTGCAGTATAAAGTGTTATAATTAGGATGGCCAGTTGTGACTGCAAATAGTTTGAAACCCCATAGTAGTTACAGTTAAAAGACATAAGCCTTATAAGCCTTATTGATATCGATATATCAGTTTTGTAATTGATAGCAATAGATCAATATAACTAATTAATTTAAAAATCACTTTAACTGCTATAATAAGGTATGGTACTTCTTATAACTATAATGTCTCAACCCCCATTCCTTCTAAGCTTCTTGACATAAACAGTAAGCCTGAGAGCAGAGTATATTAACCTAAAAGAGTAATTCTATTACTGTAAATAAACATGTAAGACATTAATTTTAGGGTAATTATTATGTTTTGACAGAAGTACTCGATTTCAAACGGTTCTAGATTGAAACGTAATTAATGTTTGGAATGAAATATTTACTATTAAATTTACACAAAGCATGAAAGAAAAATGGACTATAATTTTTTTGGTTTTCTCTTGTTGTTACGAGCAAATGGATGAAGAGATGTTAATGGCTGACTGCCTTCGAACTTCATAATACATTTTTCGATCTTTTGATATTTATTCTTTAATTTGCTATTGATATACTATAAAACTATTTTCCAAACATTTTAATATTTGTTTATTACAAGATTTTTATATTGAAAGAATCATTTTAATTAATTATTGTTTATACAAATCTATCAAAAGAATCCCATCTATCTATAATTAATACCATAATTAACGAAATTAAATATACAATAAATTAATCAAATATAATGGCCAGTTCACTTAAAAGGTTAACATTTGGACTTTCTCGGTTCTCAATAGTTGAGAAATTTCATTCATATCATGGATTTGATTGGATTTTAGCAGTTACATTATCATTAGTTATACTATTATTAGAAAATTCACCACCATTTTATAGACAATTTTCATTAAATGATATGACTATATCACATCCTTTTGCACATGAAGAACGTGTTCCTAATGTTTTATGTCTTGTATGTTTTTAAAAATTATTATTTTTTCTATATATAAAAGATGGATTTTTTTACTAACTTCAATATTTTTATTATCATGAAATTTAGGAAATAGCAGAAGGAGCACCATTTATTGTTATAATTCTATTATCATTAGTATTAGGAGAGAAAGGCGAAAGGGCGCGCTTATTACATGTTTCATTACTAGGACTATTTGTTTCATTTTCAGTAAATGGATTCTTAACAGATACTTTAAAAAATTGGATTGGAAGGCCAAGACCCGATTTCTTAGAAAGATGTATACCAGCAGAAGGTACACCAATCGATAAACTTGTTACGGTTGATGTTTGTACACAGAAGAACTTGGCATTGCTAGCAGATGGATTTAGAAGTACACCATCGGGACATTCATCAACAAGTTTCCAAGGATTATTTTATTTAACGTTATGGCTATGTGGACAATTATTGGCATTTACAAAAGGAGTTGAGTATTATAGGTTGTTTATTGCGGCATTACCCACATTAGGAGCAATGCTTATTGCAATTTCAAGAACAGAGGACTATCGACATCATTTCGTGGATGTTATTCTTGGAAGTACATTAGGATCGTTGGTGGCTTGGATAACGTATCGGAAATACTTTCCTTCCATTTTCGCGGGAAGGTCGTATGTTCCGCATCCAAGTCCAACGTACTACCACGATGATCTTGAGTATGGGACGGAGGATCCTGAAAGAGGAGATTATGAGTTGGCAAGAGATTTGGAGGAGTCAGTGGCCACGCCAGAGACACGGGAAGGATCTGAGGTCTGAGGAATAGATATTTATATACTGTACTGTTTCCAAGAAGAGCAATTTTGAAAGTTTTGAGTGAGAAGAGATTATATATAATTATACTTTTGACCCCCGTGATCGAGGCAGGCCAATCAGCTTAGTTCGGTGAGACAGCGTATTTCATTTTGTGGCAGTGGTTTGGAGGAAGGGTGTATGCACAGCCTCTTATTTGCATTTGCAATATATACGACGCAATCTGTCAGGCCCTGTTTCCAGTGTTCCCTGCCCGTCCCCCTGCTCCGCCCCCCCCGCCCCCCCGTCCAAACACAAATGTCCTTTCCCGAAGGAAATTTCCCCACGCGAAGGCTCACTTTCGGCCTCCACAAGTCCAAAGCCGTTCGTGTATTCCACTTCTACCACGGCTTCGACTGGCTGTGCGCAATAATCCTCCTCATCATCGTGGGCATCATCTACAAAGTCGACATTTCTCCCTATCATCGGGAGTTTGCTCTGAGTGACACCTCCATTGCCCATTCCATGAAAAAAGACACCATCTCCTTGACTCTGTGTGGTGTATGTCCATTTTCCTTTCTCTTTTTGTCCAGGTACTAACATCCCTCTTTCCAGATCCTGGCTGAGCTCATACCCTTGGGCGTCATCATTGTGGGCTCACTGCTGCTACAGGAAGATAAAGGCCGGTACCATCTTTTACACGTCTCGGTACTCGGTCTCGTTATGTCCTGTGCCGTCAACCAGGTCATTACAAATGTCGTGAAAAATTGGATAGGGAGACCCCGTCCTGATTTTCTGTCCCGCTGCATTCCAGACGTAGCTGGAATAACCTCCACTGACAATGTATCTATATATGAAAAAATGTACAACGCTACTATATGTTCCCAAACAGATCAATCGTTAATCAATGAAGGTTATAGAAGCTGTCCTTCAGGCCATTCTTCAACTGCTTTTCAGGGCTTTTTCTATCTTACCATTTGGTTATGTGGTCAACTATTAACTTTTGGTCCAGGTGTTGAGTATTTCAGATTGGTTATTGCTGCTTTACCAACAGGCGCGGCTCTATATATCGCAATTACACGAACTGAGAATTATAAACACCATGTTACTGATGTTATAGCTGGTGCCTTATTAGGTACTTTGGTTTCATGGCTAACTTATAGGAAATTCTTCCCTTCGATTTTTAGTAAAAGATGTTATGCTGCATATGATCCACCAAGCTATGATACTTATAATGAAGTGCCGGAATTTGAAAATGAAATCTCAGGTCATGATTTTTTATCTAGAAGGACTACAAGACAAGCTGATGATATTGAAATGAGTATTCAATCAACTCAGCGTACCGATCGTGCGTATTATTCTCGTCCAAGTAGTAATCGAACTTGAGCATTAGTTTTCTTTTTTTTTGACCTTAATTCAGTTTTTGATTACTTTTAATTAATTTTTAATTAATCTAATTATAATCAAAGATGGTTTTGAATCAAAAATGGTGCGATCTCTCTCTCTATTAGAGCTAGTTGAGAAACATGAAACATGCTATGTGCAGGCCAATTACTAACTATTTTCTTTTTTATACATTTAAGACACAAAAGGACTATTACCACCATCACCCTCAGGGCCTAGCACGAGTTTCGAACGTTAACCAATTCTAGATCGTACCATTAAAATTAAAATTAAAATTGATATTTTAGAGAAAGGTTTGTAACTGAATCATCATATAACCACTTATTTATACTAATGGTTGTGCAGATAGTATATTTTAGATATCTGTTATCTGTTATTAGGTTATGTATGTTTTGTTTAACCCAAACTTGTTTTTGGAAATTGAAGTTGTTTCTTTTTTAATGTTACTGTAAATGATTTTTCACACTACCTATTTATTTTTATAAAATTTAAAGTAATCGGCCTTCTCGATGTTTTCTATTAATATTTGTATTGTTATTTTTGTTTTTCTATTTTGTGGAGTTAAGTTACCCTGTTTTGATCCCTAAACTATTGTAAACGTAAATATTCATCTCTTATCTCAACTCAATTTTAGTAATTTTTTATATTCTTCATACAAAATGTCTTCATCGGACTTACTTAATATACTTGAATCAAATCCTTTATTTTCAAAAACTCGTCTTCCATCTTTGTATTCTGATTTCAGAAAACTAAAAATCTCAAATGTCGATGGTTTTAATGCAAATTTAAATGCTTGGAAATCCCTACTACTTAAATCTTTAGAAAAAGGAGCTTTTAAAGATAAATTACAATTAACTGCTGATAATGAATTGGTTCATAGTTTACAATTACCTGGTGTCGGTATACCTCTAGCTATAGATTGTGTTTTGGTAAGTAAAACAAATCATCATAATAACGAATCATCTAAATTAAACTTGCTAACTAATTTTCTTTTTTTAGGAAGAAATGGTAAATCAAGGGATATTAATACCTTCTAAAACTTTTACTACACAAACATCATCAATATATTCAACAAGTTGGTTTTCCCCTTTATCTATCTTATCATGGACCATCAATAGATTAAATATTTATGATACATCATTTAAATCAACAGATCGAAAAGGTAAATTAAAATTTGAAAAATATATTTATAAATCAAAACTTGAAGATACTTCTCAATTTATTTTAGATATAATTCATAAAAATGATAATGATAATGATAATGATAATGGTAATGGATATTCAAAATATATCTTTACTAAAAAACAATTTCAAAAAAAAATTAATTCTTTTTTAAACTTAAATCTATCAAATGATGATTTAAATTGCTTAATTATTTATTTATATAGAGATTTAAGAGAAATTTCAATATCATCAATAAATTTTAAAAAATTAATTAATAATGATATTAATAATGAAGAATCATTAATTATAAAATTTAAATCGTCATCAACAAAAGATCAAAATCAAATTCAAAATCAATTAATAAATGAAGAAGATAAAACAATAGCACTTATTAAAACAAATATTTCATCATTAGAAATTAAAATTAATTCATTAAATTTAAAAATTCAAAATATTAATGATAAATTAAAACAATCATTATTATCAAAAAATCGGCAATTATCAAAAATTTATTTAAAATCAAAAAAATTATATCAAGGAACATTATTAAAAAATTTAGATTCATTAAATAAATTACAAGAAATTTTAATTAAAATTGATGATGCAAATTCAAATATTGAAATGTTTAATATTTTAGAAAAAAGTAGTAATACTTTATCTTCATTAAATAAAAAATTATCAATTGATAAAATTGATAATTTAGTTGATGGATTAAATGAACAAATTGATGATGTTGAACAAGTTAGTCAAGCTTTACAACAACATGTTGGTGGTAATGAAAATATTATTGATGATGATGAAATTGAAAATGAATTGGCTGATTTATTAAAACAAGAAAAAGATACTGTTACCACCGGTACTTCTGAATCAAATGTTGATGATTTGATTGCCTCTCTTGATAAATTATCAGTTACTGATTTACCTAAACCACATACAGTTATCACAACTGATGGAAATTCAGAAAATGAAGAGTTTGTTGATGCTTTAGATATAAAAGATACTGAGCCTTCTTTGGAAAAGAAACAAGCAGAGAAAGAAAAATCTAATGCTATTTTGGAAAGTTGAAACACAATATAAATTTAAATATTAGCGTCCATATATAACTATGAAATATAATATCCTTTCATATAACATAAAAAAACTTAAGGCTCAAGTATTATTAATGAACACAGCGTCTCGACATAAAACCGTAACTTTTTTAAAAAATTTCCTCCATTCTAAAGGATCACCTTTTGTCTTCTCAAATTCAACTTTATATAAAATAACATTATCATCTTGTTCATCATCAACCTCTTCTTCATAAGTTTTATTTTCAGGTTTTGATTCTTCCTGTGTGATTAATATATGACCCATTAATGGCATTCTTCTTGAATCTGTACATTTAATTTTTAAAATAACATGATTATTTAATCTAATATTATGTATCTGTTGAGTTGAATATTTTGATGTTGGTACACCAAGTCTATTTAATGCATCACTTATTAAAGGTACAATTGATTCAATTGGCATGGTTGTGAAAAATCTTGTTAATCTACTGAAAAGTTTAAAATTTTTATTTTTGTTTAAATTTTCAATTAATTGATCCTTAACATGTTTTTTATGAATTTTACTTCTTTTTGTTGAATCATTAATAAATTGTAATTGAGAAGGATCTGATGAAATAATTTCAAATGCTATTTCTTCTTTTGTTCTTTTTATTCGTTTTTGTCTTTTGGAAACTGGTTCATATATTTGAGATGCTGATAAATGATGTTGTGGTAAATCATCAACAAAAGTTGCCATATCTGTTATTGGTTGGGTCATAGAATATGGAGTTGAATCTGAATCAACCTTAGTAGCATATTGACTAGTATTGAGATTTAAAGGAGCTTGTGAATAAATACTTGTAGTTGCCTCTTCAAATGAATCAAAATCAATCTGTAATCCTACTAATAAACGAGTTGTTAATTCAATTGGATCCTTACATAAACCTTTCTTAGATAATAAAGTATTATCGCGATTAAACCATGGGTGTTTTCTAACATCATCAATTTTAAATCTTTTTTCAGGATCAAGTTTTAACATTCCTCTAAGTAAAGATAACACTGGTAATGGTAATATTGACCAAGGATGTTCTAAAGTTTTACCGCCTTGTTGTACAAATCTTTTAAAATCAGGATCACAATCCAATGGTTCATCCCATGGTGTTATCCCACACATTAAAACAAATAAAATGACCCCACAACTCCAAACATCAGCAATATCAGGAGCATAAGAACCTTTAATAACTTCAGGTGCAATATATGGTGGACTACCACACATTGTATGACATTTTCTTCTTTTCCCACTTTTTGAATGGCGAAATAATGCTGCTAAACCAAAATCTCCAATTTTTAAATTCCCACCATTATCAAGAAATATATTCTCTGGTTTTAAATCTCGATGTGCAACGCCTCTAGCATGTATAAAATCAACAGCGGAAATTAATTGTTTAAAATAAAAATGAGCAATTTCTTCTTCTATACCAACATCAGGTTCAATTTTATCAAATAAATCACCCCCTGTTGCTAATTCCATGGCGATCCATCTCCAATTGATATCCTCTCCAGTATCCATGAACGCAATGACATTGGGATGAGGTGAGCAGTGTTTATGTAAAACTGCCTCTTTTGCTATATCCTTGGGAGATAATCCACATTGTTTGGCTATTCGCTTATTAATACATTTGATAGCGATGATTACAGGTTCTTGTAACGGATCTATTTTCACTCTTCCTGCTTTTATTCTAAAAAAAGGTCAGCTCATATTAATTAACCCAAATAAATATTAATAGTTACTAACAGTGCAAAAGATCCTTGTCCTATCGTTATTCCATATTCATTGCCTGGCAATTTTGGTAGAGGGTCTAATTGTGATAAGCGACACATCTCTAAAATCAACAACGGCAGAATAAAAAGAAAATTTTAAAAAGTACCGGTGTTTATATAATCAATGTTTTTCGCGTTTGTTTCGTGATTAAAGTTGTTCGCGTGTTGACATGGCAACAAAAAAAACTAATCAATCATTTCTCAGTGACTACGGCGCCATTTCATCGATATCGATTGCTTGATAAAATGAGCAACAGATGCCAGAGAGTTGAAGTTTGTTTTTTTCAATCGCTGCGCTCGGTAGGCTGGATTCCGGGAAATTATAAAAATAACAAAAAGTCAAGGCCAAAACCGGATTCGAACCGATAACCTAAGGACTTGCAATCCCACGCGCTGCCATTGCGCCATTTGGCCCAGAAGATATCTAGGAAGGTGAAATAGTTAGTCTGCTCTCCTCTGAAAGCGGAAATAAGTCTGAGAATGAGTTAAATCATCGGTCTTACCAGTCTTGATGGATTCAAGTAAGAAACCTTCAGATGGATTGTCCGGATCGTTGAATTCCGTATCGACTAATTTTGTTTAGCTAGTCACATCCTTCAAAAAAGCTAGTACCGAACAGTACACTATCCATTTGAAGGATGTTACTAACTTCATTGTGACATTAGAGAATCCATTGTTTGAAAAAATTAAAATCAAAGATCCCTAATTAATAAAAATAACAAGGAGAAAACTTTGGATACTATTGAAAAAATATCAAGAATAAATTGCAGTCCCACTTTAAATAAACCTGGGATGATTATTGATAAGAATCATATGGAATTATTTATCTCATATTCCAAAAACACATCTAACCACATACCAGAATAATATCAATATAAGGTCCTTATAAGGTACACCCCAGAAGTATAAATCAAGAGGTCAATTATTCATTACATTAAATAGACATTTACAAACCTATAAGGAAACTAGTTTCATTACTGATGGAGATTACAACTGTGTTCTCGATCCGATATTGGATACGTATACCGTATACAACAGATAGTAGTGTAGATATATTAATAGATTTAAAAAACAATCACAATTTAGAATATTCCTTTAGAGTTAGATATCCTCATTCAAGGGAATGGACAAATATTCCTTCCCCAAATGTCGACTCAAAATATCATAAAAAAGGTAAACCTCTTGGATATCTTATTATCTTATCTGTAAGAATCAATGATTTAAAAGCTTAAGGAATCTATGTATTTTGTAATTCCAAATATTAATGGATACATGCTATTATATGAATTTTGATTATGAGTTGTTTTATAATGAACATCTATACCAAAGAATTTAGATTTATAACATAATATTATTAAAGGGCGAGTTAGTTACAATTGTACAAATAGATATCTTTAGCTGGGTAAACTGATATATTAATTATTTGTTTGAGCTGTTTTCTTTTTATAGTTATAATTAATCCTTTTGTTTTTTATTTAAATGTCTTTTTCCAGACCATTTTTAATTTTACCTTTTAAATGTATATCCATTCCTTCACTAATACCCATTGAATATAATGAATCTGAAGAAGGGCCGATACCACCTTCCGATTTCATATTACACATTAAGTCCTTCATTTTGTTAATTATAGTTTCTGCATCTGATGAATTCACATCCTGTAATAAACCTGCTTTAACCATATCATTATAAATAGTACTGATTTCTGGTAATTCACCATCAAGATCATCTAGATCAGGTAAATCAAAGTTTTTATCATTATAAGATCGATTGGCATTTTCATTGTGTATATTTTTCCTTCCGTTAATATTGTGGTTTGTATGTTTAATTTCGTCATCTTGACTGTCATTTTCATCTTCATTGTCCGTTGAACCTGATGTTTCAGATGATTCTTGTGATGCTTTAGGTTCCTGATACATTTCTGATCGATATTGATCAAGATCTTCTTGAGGAATATTTAATTCCTTGGTTAAGAAATATTCAAAAAAATCATCTGGTGTAATTTCATCATCTTCTTCATTATTATTATTCTCATTTTCATCATCATCACTACTACTTTTATTCAAATCTTCATCATTAAAATCAATTCCTTCAAACTCTTTTGTGATATGTTCAAAAAATTTCCCGAAAAGTTCTGGTTGTTTCTTATTTTCTCCTCCATTATTATTATCTTCTTCCTCTTTTAATCCTTCTATTTCTTCTTGTTGCTTTATTCTTGCAAGTTTTATACCTTCTTCGTCCCATTTACCTAATTTTTCTAATTCTTCCTTTAATTGATTTCTGTCATTATTTTCTTTAATTTCATCATTATTTATAATTTTACTATTGTTTTTTAAATCACGTTCGATATCTTGTAATAAATCAATACCATAAGTTATGCAAATACCAAGTTTGGTTGCATCATCATCATAAGCACTTACTATTTGTTGATAATCTGATTTATTACTAGATATCATCATATTCGTTATTGTTTTCATTATTAGGCTATTATTAATTATCTCTTCTAGCTTTGAAATTTTATAGATTGGAATATTAAGTTTTAAATCAACTAAATCACTATAATTGAAGTGTTTTAGTTTAACATTTTTTTGAGATGATAGTGATGATAAAGATGATATTGAAATATTATTTGATAATTCATTAATAATTAAACCTATTAAAGATTTTGAATTTTGAATTAAAATACTTGCAATTTCTCTTGGAATTTTTAAAATTATTGATGATAATGATGAAATTGCATAAGATGGATAATAATTGATTTGATTTGTTTTAATTAAATTTGTTATATCTAAATTTGTTTCAAGTTTAAATGGATATTTATCAAGAAATTTAATTGCTTTTTTAATTGATAAATTACCATCATCATAAAATTTTGTTGGAATTAATACAATATTTCGATTTCTTACCCAAACCTAATTGTAAGAAGAAGTTAATGTCAGTACAATTTAGTATAGTATAATATGGTGGAAATTTAAATAGAATCTTACCCTATTTTTCACTAAACTTGAATCCATTAATGATTCTGGTAACACATCAACAGCTTCAATCAGCAGCACTTCATCTCCAGCATCCAATATCCTAAAAAATGAAGATGAAAAGTTAGATGGAACAAACAAATAAAATAATTAATAAACCAATGAATCAACAATTTAATTCAATTCAATTACTTACTGTATAAAAACATCATCTTTGTTATTCGTTAAATTGAATAAAATTGATATAACTAACCATTCATCAACTAACGATATCCCATATTCTAATGATAATTTGATTGCTTTAAAGTTATCACTATTATCTTCGTCATCGTCAATTGTATCATTTTTAACATCAATGATTGTAATAATAGGTTTTCCCAAGTCCCAGACATAATGTAATAAATATGGTTCTAATTGTTTCGATAATTCACCATATAAATCATGTAATTTTTTCAATTGGATTTCTGATGTTTCAACAGGATTCCGATATAATATTAACGCGCTTAGAGTATCAAGATCCATTTCTGGAATTATCAATATAAATAATACAAATAAATGATAACTATAATAAGTTATGGGTTTATCATGTTGGTTAAATAATGAAAATGAAAATTGCAGATGTGCAAACACCCATTCACATAAGTTATATGATGCATTTTTAGGTAGAATGGAAAATTCACCAAAAACTAAAGCAAGTCCATTATTCAGTATTAATACCTATTAATAGAACTTAAGAGATGTGTGGAATTTTGAAAATGAGTAATGAGAATTTATACGTTTGAAGCATTTGTCAGTTTAATTTCATGATCATATTTTAGAGATTCATTACTTATTTTTTTGAAATAGACGAAGTCTAGACAGTACGTATTTATATATATGTATTTCAAGATTTAGAAAAATTACAATGATATGCTTGATGAAAAGTATTAATGTAGCTCCTTATCTTTATACTAATAATTGCAAAATTATTGTATACTATAAACATAATATAATATAGGTGTAGACCCAAAATCGAAAATATATCATTAGCCTGACTGGTATCCCTGCATCGACCTTTTAACTATAAACTTCATATCAATTGCAATCGCTCTTTTTTTATTGCCATATATAGGGCCAATTAGTAAGCCAGAGCGCTCCAGTAAAAAGACCAGCTTGTATAGTAGACCTTTTAATTGAAAAGTAAATAATTTATACTGTATAGCACAAAACAAAAATCATAATCAAAACCTAGACATTATTTGTATTACCATGATATGGCGTAGGAGCAACATTGTTTGGAACAATATTATTATTGTTATTGTTATCATTATTATTGCTGTTATTGGGATTGTTATCCATTGGACCAAAAATGGGACCATTATTGTTATTGTTATCCAAAGACTCCTGTTGTTTGTTTGTATAAAGTTTAATAGCATCAATTATAATTAAAAGACCCAAAAGAAACCCTAACGTAATTAATAAACCAGCTATAACGTTACCCATTCTACAAGTACTATTAACCGTACTTAATGAATACCAACTATTATTTGAAAGAATCTTTTTTGTTTTTTTACAGCTATAGTTGTAAAAGTAAATCGCTAATAAAATGCCAGCTATAAAAGTATCTAGACAGTTAATTACATCAACAACTAATGGTAAGATTGGATGTATTCTTGATCTTAAAACAATGAATATAAAACAAAAGACTGCACCTAGTAATGCTAAGATTGCTGCAATGGTTCTTTATATAAATATTCCTGATTAATATACTTTTTCTCATGATCAGTATTTAATGAATACATACCCGTAAATTATTTGGTAATTGGTGAAATCAACAAGAACACGGCAACAAAGACCAATTGCAGTTATAGACAAAATAAATTGAAGTATTCTTAACAGAGTTTCAGCGGCAAGGAATATTTTTCTTCTAATATTAAGTGATTGTGCGTGAAGATCATTGACGTTAAGATTATTTGACATTATATTATATTTATTGATCCTTTTAAATTGATTCAAATTGAAGATTCAGAATAATGAAAAAGAAGAAAATTGGAAGAAGAGATTTATATTTATATGTATTTATATCTATATACACATTCTCTTTTAAATTGAAAACTTCCCAAGTTGGAATTTCCAGCTCATTTCGAAGTTGTGTGCAGATCGTATGTTCCTAGCTAGCTTTATATATGTAAATCAAATCCTTTTTGGGTAACCTCCCATGTACGAGCATGCGTGCCGAATACTGAGTACTCCACATGGCCGGAATTAAGTGTAACACTGTAATAGAAACACCATCATATTATGCATCAATCTATCTATAGGCTATAACTATGTCAATTTTTTTTAATTATGTTATATGAATATACATATACATTGGGAATTATCTAAGGAATTTACGAAGTCCATGTTTCTTCTTCTTTTCTTTCTTAGGTTCTGGAACAGAAGCAGTAGATGGGGCAGTTGACAAAGGTTTTACTTGTTGAACAACAGGAGCCGATTGTGCTTGTCCTTGAGGTCTAGTCTGTGGTCTTGATTGAGGAAGAGGATCCGGCTGTAATAAATAACTTGGAGGGGCATCTGGTTTTAAATTATCATAATCAAGACCTAATTTACGTCTATCAACGGTTAAACCATAAACTGAATTTATAAAACCTTCAGGATTTATTATTTCACTACCACCATAATAAACGTCACGATCATATTGTTTTTCTAATTCATAAGCAGATCGCATTTCTGAATATGTAATACCTCCACTAACAAATAAGAAAATTCTTTGTCTTGGAGCAGAAGATGTTGTATTTTTAGACCAAGCAGCACGATGTTTTTGATTTCGTAAAGAACCACCATTTCCTAGATCATCATCTTGGCCATCTATGACAGGTTTATCTTTAACATAAGGAAATAAAGCATCACTTAATTTACCGTTAATAGCCTGTGAAACCAAAGATTTCATTGATGGAATAAAACGAGAAGTATTATAAGCTCCTTCACCTTCTAATTCATGATAAACCATATTTTTGGGTGGTTTTGTTTTTAAATCTTGTTTTATTGGTTTTAAACCAATTTTATTGAAATTGTTTAAAACAGTGAAAAAAAAATCATGTTTATCAATATTTGAATGACTCATTAATTTTTCAAAATCTTCTTTAATAATTCCACCACGATAAATAGAATATATTAAAATAAGTCTAAATTTATCATAAATGGAACTCTCATTAGATGCTAATAATTGAATAATATCATCAATTAATGTTTTACAAGCATCACCGTCTATTGTAATTCCATCAGCAATACAAATTTGTTCTAATTCTGCAATTTCTGATAAGTGTCTCTGTTGGTTTATATTTAGACATTGTTCTATAAGTGTTTTATGCAACGTAACACGTCTTCTATCTTCATCAAAATCTTTCAAATGAGCAACAATGTGCAATAAATCAGATGCAGATTTGGCTTCATTTCTATCTACCATGACAGAATTATTTGAAATCAATTCATTAATACGGTTAGTTATTGCTTGAGAAGCATCCGCTATATGAAGATGACGCATAGATACCCATTCAATATCATCATCAGATAGTGACCCTTCTCTTTTCAATGACATTCCTTTTTCATCCAAAGCACTATATCTATAAATTCCATCATCTTTAAAAGGAACAACATCATATGCCATTGCTTGGTATGTGAATTCATGTAAAATTGGAGAATATAGATCTAAAGTTCTATCAGTAACTAAGAAAATAGATCTAGGGCGAGATGAGGCAGGCTGGAAATCATCATTATCACGAGCATAAGCATCCAATTGATATTGAAATGCTTCAGCAATCATTTTTGGTAGTATAAAAGCTTCAAAAGATTTATTTGGATTATCAAAATATCTAATGATTGGGTATTCTCCAGTAACAGCACAAACGCCTACCAGACTTGCAGCTGTTTCACTTACCAAACGATTAATTAAGTCCATACATTCCGAATTATAAAACATTTCAAGAGATTTTTTCTTGTTTATGTGGAATATATTTGATTCAAAGGGGACGAAATCGATTTGTAAAGTTTTAATGGATTTTATAGCATGAGATTGTTGTATTTTAGCCATTGAATCTTTAGCTATACCAGGAAGAAGAAAGACGTTATAAGTTTTATATCTGCCTATTTTAAGGTCAGCCAGAAGACAGTTTACATTGAATCTCGTAGGGTCCAGAATATAAATGGCATCAAAGGAACGTTGCTGTTTTCTCCTAGAATTTATCTTTTCAACGGCTACAAAACGCTATTAGGAAGAGTAAAAGGACGTAAGTGTAAGATGTGGAAGAACATACCGGAAACCTGCCTTAGGAGTTCTGTCTCGGGAATAAGGTTTTTGACGAGTTTGTCTGTTTTTTCATCCAGAATTAAGTATTTAAGCTACATTTCCATAAATATGATAAATGTTAGGGCCCACCCATAATGAGAAAGAATAATGGCAGCACATACATAATTTTGGGCCTGAACGGATTGAATAGCAGACACGATGCCTATGAAATGTGAGGGTTAGAGTTGAGAGGAGTGGCATGGCGATAAACAGGACAAACATGGCAATACTTACTGGATTTCTGCAACTCCCGCAAGGAGATGGGCATTTTTGCAGGAATAGAGTAAACACAGTTTTTTGAGGACGAAGAATGTACCACTTGTTTGGACTAATGTCTGCTTGGCGCTTACCCGGCCTCCCATCAGCAGTATAAATAGCACAGGTCCCACTCCTCCAAAGCTCCTTCCTTCTGGCTTAGATCAAGTGTAGTGTCTGTTCTTTTCTGGAATGGTACCATCGGTGCCCACTTTATGTTGCTCTTATTTTTGGACCCGGCGGTCGAGTCCCCCAGACTTGCCTATGGCCCGTGGCACGGTGTCGATGCTGCTGCACCCCAGGCAGTTGACGCGGATCCCCTTTAGTTATGTCTCTCGGTAGGCTTATCCAAAGGAGAACTTGCCCTTTTATTTCGTATCAGTGCTAGTATTCTGTGCTTGTGTAGGTTCCATGTAAGATAAGGCACCAGGATGTACGGAGATCGTGTGCTCTTGTGTGATGCTGACGTTGTACGGACTTCTCCTGTGGTGTGGACCTCCTACGGACTGACTTCTCCTTGTTTCCATTTACAACTACAACATGTCCCTCCAGAATGAAAACAAACTATCTGCCCTTCGTAGAGTAATGAAGGAGCGTGATATCTCCGTTTATAGTATGATTAGATAATTGTCGAAATACACGCTTGAAATTTTTATGTCTAACTATGAATTTTAGTTGTTCCTTCGGAGGATGAACATCAGAGTGAATATACCAGCCCAGCTGATCAAAGAAGAGAATTTATCTCAGGCATGTGAATCATTACTTTATTAATATATTTCTTTTATTCTATTTACTTACCTCTTCCTATTCAGGTTTTACTGGTTCTGCTGGAATTGCCATCATCACCATTGATGAAGCCGCTTTATCAACTGATGGTCGATATTTCCTTCAAGCAAGCAAACAACTAGGTGACGATTGGCGTTTAATTAAACAAGGTGTCAAAGGAGAGCCTAATTGGAAGAATTTTGCCGTTGATAAAGCAATTGAAATCTCTCGATCACAATTAGTTGAAAAAAAATCTGTAAAAATTGGTGTTGATCCGACTTTAATTACCGATTCTAACGCAAATGGGTTGAAAAAACTAATACAAAATAAAATATCTGCTATTAATTCAGTTTCTGATAATGATAATGAAAATAATATTATTGATGTTCAACTGTTCCCCCTGACTGAAAACCTAATCGATTTAATATGGAATCAATTTGAGGAAAAACCAAACAGACCATTAGATCAAATCTTCATTCAAGGCTTGAAATATACAGGTCTTGATTTTGATCGTAAAATAGAAAAAGTAAGAGAAGAATTGACAACGCTTAATGGTTTATGTTTTGTTGTTACTGCTCTTGATGAAATTGCATGGCTATTTAATTTAAGGGGTGCTGATATTCCATATAATCCAGTGTTTTTTTCATATGCTTTAATTACACCGACAAAAGTAATATTATATATAAATGATGTTAAAGTTCCAAATGATGTTAAGGAATTATTATTATCATTTGAGGGATTTGAAATTAAAGATTATAATCAAATATGGAATGATGCTAAAGAATTAAGGAGTAAAATCGTTGAATTAAGATCTAATTCAATTAAATCATCATCTCTTGAATCACAAGAAGTTAGGGGGAAATCTCTATTCCTTGCTTCAACAACTGCTTCCTGGGAATTAGTGAATGCTTTTGGAGAAGAAAATGTTCAACTTATTTCTTCCCCTGTGGAAATATTAAAAGGTCAAAAGGATGAAGTTGAAATTCAAGGACAGAAAAATGCACATATTAAGGATGGCGTTGCACTTGTGAGGTATTTCTCTTGGCTTGAACAACAGTTAAACAATGGCGCTACATTAGATGAAGTCGAAGCAGCTGATAAATCAACTGAATTTAGACAACAAATGGAAGACTTTGTTGGACTTAGTTTTGATACAATCTCTTCAACAGGTAAAAACGCTGCAATTATTCATTATTCTCCCATTAAAGGACAATGCTCTATCATTGATTCTAATGAAATATATTTGAATGATACTGGTGCACAGTATCGGGATGGAACAACTGATACAACACGAACTCTTCATTTTGGAACACCAAAAGAAAATGAAATACATGCCTACACTTTAGTTCTAAAAGGTCATATTGCGGTTGCTACTGCAGTGTTCCCAGAAGGTGCAAATGGGTATATGTTAGATACATTAGCAAGACAATATTTATGGTCTGAAGGTCTCGATTATAGACATGGAACAGGTCATGGTGTAGGTTCATTCCTAAATGTTCATGAGGGTCCATTCGGTATAGGAAGTGGCTCTACATATAGTAAAGTACCTCTTAAGATTGGAAATGTTTGTTCGAACGAACCAGGATATTATGAAGATGGGAAATTTGGAATTAGAATTGAAAGTATAGTAGTTGTGACAGAAGCAAAGACACCTAATCATTTTGAAGGTAAGAAGTTTCTTCAATTTGAAACAATCACGATGGTTCCCTTATGTCGCAAGTTAATTGATATTAAGTTATTGACTCAGAAAGAGATCGATTGGATTGATGAATATCACAAGAAAGTTTATTATACAATCGAGAAATATTTTGGAAAGGATGAAATTGCTTTTGCATGGTTGAAAAGAGAGACAGCCCCATTGGAAGTGAATAAATAATTAAATCAATAAGACTAGTAAACACTAATTAAAAATTGATTTAAATAGCACTCGAGACATTTCGTAGTATCAAAACTAATAAAGAATCTAAATAATTTCACATTGACATATAAGAAAAGTTTTAAACAATATAGGATAACTACAATTTTAAACGTTTTACTAAATCTTTCATAAGCTTGGAATGCTATGTTACCAATTGCTCAAAACATTTGCAGTCTGTAACCGAGGTTAACCCTTTAAATATCATTTACCCATTTTTCATATTCATGATCATACAGTCTAAAACTACGATTCTCGTTTAACATTCATTCCACTAGTCCTTATTAAGTAATGCTGGCACACTTAGACCTTTACAATCTGATATATACGTACAAGATTAATTCTTCATATATTTGACCTAAATCCCCAACAGATACTTTGGCTGAGGTTTTGTAAACAGTATAATGTTTATATGATAGTTTAAATTCTGTCAACATGGTACTTCTAGATCTTAGATATAATGATAACTTGGATATAGAGCGAGTTGGGAGTTAGGAACTCACATACAATGTAATTTGTATTCGTATCACAAACAAGTCAAAAATATAACAATTAGATTAATTACAGGCATATATATATGTATAAGTATAGAATCTTTTATGCACTTTATACTATAACAAGAGTGTATAGATAAACAAAAATATCAAAAACAAAATAAAAAATACAAAAACCACTAGGAACCAAAATTAATTAAGTCAATTTTAACTTCATAATATTTAAGCAAATGTGTTAACAATTCTCCTAGAGAATGTTATAAAATGAATAATTTGTTCTGTTAACAGTTTATGATCAAATGAATCCATAGATTTAACATTCAATTTAGTAAGTCTATATTCATTGATGAGCGAAGATAACTGTTTCTTCATATCATCCTTTCGATTAGCGTCAAATGATGGATGTGTAAGAATGTCTGTAGCAAAATCTTGACTGGCTTGAACTAATGATAATGATGGAGAGTGGTCGCAAATATCCTGTAATTTCTTATTCAGGCAAACGTAAGTTAGAAATTTAGGTCTTGGTGCGCTGTCATCTAATGTAATAAAAGATCTAAAGAATTTGAGCAGAACAGAATCCTCACAATTAGGCTCACTCAACAATAATGACACCATAAACAATACTATAGCGGATTGGTCGGTATCAGTCTTGAAGTATTCAACTAAGATGGCTGGTACGGCTAATCCATATCCAATAGGTATTAGCTTTGTTTCATCGTATAACCCACGCAAAAACTTCTTTTTCTCTTTGTGTGATCTGGAATAGATAAACAAAAATACCATATAAATAGCAGGTAAAAGGATAAATTCTTGACTATTTGAAAGTTCGTTAAAATGTATTTCCTTATAAATCTTACTGTTTTTAGCACAGATATCCATTATAGTTTCCATTACTGACAAAGTAGCATGTCTAGTACTGGCAACATGAATACCTTTTAACAATTGTGATACAATGTAAATGTGAAACTGTGATGGATTATATTGGATATCTAAAATTTTATCCATTTCAACGTAGTTTGCTCCCAATCTGTTTCGCTCTTTAGTTAAATAACCAACTACATCTCCATCGGGGAATCGGTTATATTCATCTAATTTTTCAAGAGTTTTTGCCATGAGTTGAATACCACCGAGATAAATACTGACATAAGAAAATTGGGAACAAGCGGCCCCTAACCAAAACATAACACCGAACCATGGTGAATTAGAAGGAATGGAATCCATAAGTTTTGTAGAACAGTACAATAAACAGGTATTCAATTCTGCCGTTTCGTCATCACCAATAGCATCAGTAGAAACTGTTCTTGACATAAGTTTAAGTAATTTAGAAATTAAAAGTTCAGCACTTTGACCTTTGGCTAACAAACCTAACATAATAAGAGCCCTTCCACGAACAAGAGAGGCCTTCTTAAAACAAGCATCAGCTACCATAGAGAGCCATTGATCTGTCCAAGATTTTTTTTCGTTTTCATCGGCAATTATTTCAATAAATTGAAGTATACTTTCGGCCATGAATTCTAAGCCCGCCATAACCTCAGGGCCTGTTGTCATTTTCTTAAGATCATCATTTGTTTTGTTCAAGCCGAAAACTAGTTTTGCACGGCTACCACAGATTCTCTCGATGATGAGATTCAATTTGTTATAATCCTCAACAGATAAATTAGGTGTACTTGTATAAGTATGAACAGAGTTTAGTATTAACTCATGCAAATATGAACGAAATTCATAAGGACCAATATCTATAAAGACAGAACAAATAAAACAAATATCAGGTACAAAAGCCCTTGTGAACTTCAAAGAGTCAAAAAATAGAGCAATACAAGCCTTCACGAGTACAGTAAGTTCTAGCCAATTACCTTGTACATGTGATATCAATGCTGCACTAGTTTCGAGTGGAACGGTGGCAGTTGCTCTTAATCGGTTAATGACTTTACTACACAATTCCAACGTAGGGGCAATTGTCAACAGTGATAAAACTTCCTCACAGTTTCCTCCTTCACTCTTCCTATCTATTGCAGCCTCAATAATTTCTTCTACCAATAGGTCACCTAATTCCACCGTAGAACAGATAGGTTCCCAGATAAGTCTATGAAAAATTGCAACTTGTTCAGGATATAAAACAGTTAATTTAATCAATTTCCTTATTAAATCTCTAGTTCTTCGCTTTCCTCTTTTATCATCTGCAAGATAAACATATTTGTAGATATTTTTTACCCACTCTGATAAGATAACAATAAGATCACCACGCTGATCAGGCTCAGAATTAACATACGGTAAACTGAATGCTTTAATGAAATCCTTTGTCATTTGAGGATGATAGGTGGCAATAGTATTGGAAACCTCCTGACAAAATTTGACATTATGCTTTGGAAAGAATATTCCTTTTCTTACTACCTGTGATCTTCCAGTAGATATGTTGAATAAAGAAACAGCTGCACATCCTAAGCCATAAGCTTCTGACCTGATCTCATTTAACCCACAGGTCATACCAGAAAAAGCCATTGTTACAAAAGTAGCAGACACATCCTTAATAGAATGAACAGTCATTTCACTGACTGATGTTGAAGAAGAATGTTCGCTATATTTTGCAATCATGTTGTTGATAGAACGAATGATATCTGACCGACTTTCACTGAATAAAGTAAATTCTGTTCCATCATCAAGGAGAACGGCAAATTCATTTTCTATGGTCGTATTTTTTGAAATATATGCCTTTTTGATATCTACAACGTGGTAGACATTCAATGGCCTTACATACCTTGTTCTTCCACCACAATCAATCATAACCGGATTAAGCTTGCATACCTGAACATATTCTTGACCAATTCTCATCTCTGCTGGATCTTCATAATCTCCCTCCTCCATGTAAATGGTAACATTATTATACTCTACTCTACTATCTTTAATGATTCTTTTTGATAATCGAGACAAACCAAAAGGCGGTTCTTTCATACCTTCGGTCTCGTAAAACGAAGATTCAAAATTCCAAGGAATAGTATAAGGATTGAATATTGAAGAGGCACCAGCTGAAAAAGTATCAGCAAGAATTTTGATATAGGGTAACAAAGCGGAGGAAACGTTATAGAAATAAGCTCCTATACATGTTTTGAGACTGGGAGGAAATAGACGATCCACGTTTTGGATGAATTCCAATGGAACAGAATTATTCGATGAAAACCCAGTACCATCAAGAAAAACAACCCATTTCTTATCCCAGAAATGTGTTGCGACTTGAAAATAACGGAATGTTAACAAATCAACATCTACCGTGTTATCAGCAGGAATTAAACTCAAGTTGAGAACAAGGAATGGAACCCCATCCTTTGTAACGGCTTCTCGAACCATTTGATGCTCACTTATGGAACCAAAATCTTTTGCCGCGTTCTTTGCCATAAATTCATACAGTCGCATACCAGCTTCTGAAGTGTCCTTCGTAACATTTTCTGGTAATTCGTATGAAGAGTTACCTTTCGGCTGTCCTAAAGATTCCAACAAATCATCAAGTTTATTATAAATCGCCGAGTCTGCAATGTAGGTGTCTGATCCCGTTGAATCTGAATTAGAGCTTAAAAGAGAATCGGCTGAGGTTTTAGTTGAACGTGATTTCCTATAAAGCTCACCTTTACTCTCCAATGTTTTTAATCTTGAGTGAATATCATCCCAATGATTATACAAATACTCATGAATAAACATCAAATCAACCTTACTAATCGCAATGTTTTCAGCTGTGGAATCAGCTTCAACAACAGGTGAGGTATCAAAAAGTTTTGATTTATCTTTCAGAAATGGAAGTTCAGCAGAATCTTGCATGAATTGAACAATATCATCATTTATCCTATTCAAATCACTCATTCTATCATATAATAAGGGCAGTTTTAATGAATATAAACTACCATTGGCCATATTCTGTATTACCTTTGCAAGGAGAAGTAATGAGCGGCGAATGTCACGTCTTGGGTGCCTTCTTAAAAGATTATCGTTTTCAGGAGCCACAATCGCCGGACAGAAGAAACGTAAAAAAAGAAATGACCCAACAGATGTAGCAGATGCTTCGGGAAATTTGGGTACAGCCGCCTTTTGAATCGTGTAGCAGATTTCCCTAAAAGCTAGAGGCATGTTTGTAACTGATCTTAGAAAAGCGTTCGATAAAGCTGAAAGTGATCTCATAAATTTTTCAATATTTTCACTTGCTCTATTATCTTGAGAACCTAGTTTGTCAGCGCTAATTTCAAAAACATGATCCTCTGGAGAATCAACAAACTCCTGTAGCACTGGTGCCAATGTAGAAGATAGATATTCTGAGCCATATTTACGGGCGTAGAGAGCAAGCATTCTAGTAGCAACACTATTTCTCCTTAAAAGATCAACAACTCTCACTGTATTTTCAATTTCTCTTGTTACAGCAGCCTTCAACAATTGAAGCCCATTTCCTTGAGTTTCATACAAATCCATAAGAGCAGAAGCCAAACCATCAACTTCACTGGCTGGACAGTTATCACATAAATCAATACATAGATATAAATTGTCTGCAAGAAAACGCATTAAGGAATTATATTTATCTTCTTCTGATGCATCTAGAATATTGGTTTTTCCTTGTAGAACAAGATCCTTAAAGATACCTAAAAATGCAGTTCTGATTTTAGGGTTCTTATGGTAGCCCATTGGAATTGCAAACTTCATAGCAACATCCATATTTAATCTAGTAGAATTGGCTAAGGCTTTAATACAGCACTCAACGATTGCAAGTGATCTTTGGTTTTGCTGTTTACCAGAATATGAGGATGAAGGAACCGATGCTGACGATGTTAATGTCTTAGCAATCGTACTACTTCTACTTGAACCATTTATGTCAGACATTTCAGAATTGCCTTCGTGCTTTTCTAACAATCTCATTGCCAGAGAGAAAAATTGAGCACATTGAGTGGATTTTGCTTGCATATAATCTTCTTCGTTTCCTGTGCGAGGAACTTCAATAATACTTTTTTCGGATAAACTGGCCACAACTTTGGCAGTTCCTAGAGCTAGATCATCATACATGTGCTCTATATCATTAAAACGTCGTTCTGTTGTAGACAATGATGAGGCAGCATAGGCATCAGATTCATTATAGAACGAAGCTTTTTCAAACCAATCACAAAATAGCAGTACCATAGAATATCTCATTGATCTAGATAGTCTAAATCCAATAAGTTCCCGATTACCTTCCGATAAGGCTATTGTGTTACAAACCCTAATTCGTAGTTTCAAATTAGACAAGTTGTTAAAGTCCTGTTCAGATAGATAGGTAGCAATAAGCATCAGTGTTTCAACAGCCCCTGGAAACACTTCCATTTTTTCCTCGACACATCTCGTTACATTTATCTTAATGGTAGAAATTACTTGCTCCAAAATTTTAAAAACTTGTTCCTTGTTTTGGAGCTTCAGGAAACCAGCAGTTGCTATAGTCAGATATTTGTAACCAAATGGTATAGCTTCTTTGGCCAGATCTCGGGCTAAAATTTCTTTGCAAGCATCACCAACTATCATATTAGGGCTGTCAATAAAGTCCACCACATTTCGAATATACTGATGAGTTACTGGTAAAATGTTTGCAATTTTATCATTGGTTTCAGGATCTGTCGCAACAATACAGCCACATAGAGCTGCCAACAATCCAGCATAGTTTCTCATTTCAGATATAAATGTATTTCTGTAATAATCCTGTGAAGAACGACCAGACCATAAAACATTCAATGTCTCCCAGGCTTGTATCACACCATCTGTAGCCACTGTAAACCCAGAAACAATTTTCCTTATTCTTTTGTGTAAGGCCACCTGCCCTGTAATTATAAAATTGCCTTCATTAAACTCTCGGTAACTATCGTAGTTATATAAGAATGGGCATGAATAAATGTGGTTGGCTCTATTTTCAGTTGCGTGGCCATCTTTCAAAGCATTTTCTATTATTTGAATTATATTCTTGTATACCTCAATATCAGTTGAGCAAAGGCAATAGATAATGACAGTCTCCAAAGATGTATAGAGTCGTTGTCTTGTCTCAAACCCTTCAATAAGATCAAAGTTATTGTTTGATTTCTTTAACAATTGAAATCTGTCGCCAATAAAAGCTCTTGATATAAGCAGTTCTTTTATTAGATCCAGGTAATCCATAAGTCGCGCATCATTAAGATTGGTATCAATAATCTTATCAGAAATGGCTTTTATTAAATAACCAGCGCAGCTGTAAATCTCTGTAACTATATGGCTATTTGTAACTGTTACTTTATCTGGATTAATTTTCGACAATCTAGAGGTTGAAATCAGAGCTAAAACAAATTCAGTTGAAGCTTTAACTAAATCGTTATCATTGTCTATCAATGAAGTTACAATAGGATCCATATGCTTAACTGGTAATATTGCTTGCTTGAGATCAAAGTCCTCAAAATAAGCATGCGGATGGGGAATAAATGCAAAGAAAACATTAACAAGAATCGGGAGACTAACTGATTCAGAATTGCTTGTGGATAATGACTTTTTAGAAGAAGTACCAGATGCTCTTGTCTTTAAAAGCAATCTTGATTGCTTCCAAATCATATTTCTTAAAACACGACCATTCCTCTCCATATAGCTGAGATATGTTTTTTTATATTGGGCACTTGCTCCAAAAGCTCTCAATGCTGTTGCAATACAGCACACAATTGATGGTTCAGCATCTTTTTTCTCTAAAAGGTTATGAAAATCTTCAAACAAGAACTCTGGTCTCATAACAGAATAAGCGATAAAAAATTCTGTATATAGGTGAATAATAGATGGAGACATATCATTAGCATAGCTATAAAACGCTGTTTGTGCGTCTTCTCTAACGGACATCGCAAATGTAACTATTGGATTTTTCTCATCAAACAAGAAAATATTTGACGCTGCAGTGCAAATATTAGCCATACACAATAATTGTAAATCACCAACCCTCTTTGAATTTACTTGAGATTTAATAAAGTTGAGGAGTTTTAGCTTCTTTGAATTGGCTGAAAAGCGTTTGATTCCGGAACTCAAATAAGTAGCAAAAACATTAGGCATAAGACAAAGCAGCATAGAAAGAAATCGTGTCGTTATCGCCGAGTACTTTGAGTTTTCAGTAGCCGTATACATGTAGTCAAAGAATCCACTGGCTTCAACAGCCAGTGGCGAGGCCTCATTTGAAACCGCATTGTACAGTTCTTCGGGTCTTGCTTGACCCCAATACTCCAAACTAGAAGATAAAAAATAGAAGACTAATGACTGATGCAAGGTGCTTCTAATGGTACTTATGAAATGCCACATCTCTTTAAACAATAGAATCATGGCTTTATCATCAAGATACACCATGGAAAGTAAATCAATATTAGGAACAACATCATTCTCTCCACCAGTAAAATTTTTGTACATTGTGATCTGAGAACTTATCATTGAATATGATACGGACCAATTGGAAGCGGTTAAAAATCTGATAACTATAGAACAGTATTCATCAATTTCGTCGATTAAAGGTCGGAATGGGTGGCCATCTAAGCCAGTAGGTGGTTGTATTTCACCATTTGATATAAGTGTCATTGTATCAGCAATGGTTGCTTCAGACCTCAAGGTCAACATTTGTTCCATTAATTTCAATACTACATTATCGTCAATGGCAGGTGGAAGTGCAGTGTGATATTTTATAAAGGGTTTGACGTAACCCGTTTGACCATATGTAATTGGAACTCTTCCCTTTTTTAAGGGGCCTGGTTCACTGGAATCCCAATTCACTTCAGTGCATTCGGTTATGAGTTTAAGTACTACCAGTACAGATCGAAGTGAGTAGACGTTTCGGTTTTTTGTTGGTTCAAAACGATCCCGCTATATACTGTTAGATTATTGGTGTTCCGGTGGATGGATTATATAAGTCAATGCTTACCTTTGATATTGTGTCTAAAAGAGACGTAAATCCAAAAAGAACTTGGGAAATACGTTGCGATGTCGAAAGTTCTAAAAGTGTCCTTTTTGATGAAATGAATAGTTTATCTGCTTCTGTGTCTGAGATACTATTGCCGGTCTCAAATGGTAACTAGAGCACATTATTAGTATTTACGGATTTTAGTGGAGAGAACTTTAAAATTATAAATACTTACAACTTTCACCAATCTATTGATTATAGTAGGAACAATAGCCCCCAGTTTCTGACCACCAGAAATCATAGTGAGATTTTAGGATGGATTGAATTCAGAATAAAAAATGACTGAAATCGGTACGGAAAGCATTTTGCTTTTATAAATAGTATTCTAAATCCCTAGCTGGAGAATCAATGCATTTTGATTTAATAAAATTAATACCAAATGCATTAGATGTGGTGGTACATGTATGTTTCCCTTTCGCTTGGAAAGCAGATTAAGGCGGACCTTAAAAGTAGTGTTATAAATTTATAATATAGAGATGTGGAAGAGCTCCGCTTAATGGAATACCAGGATCTTGGTAGTAGATGAGACAACCCTGGTCAGAAATTCTTCAAGAACAAGTCTAAGTAAAATAGTGCCTATGTTAACAAGGTTAATTAACTACTTCTCTAGATCTACCCTCTACTGAAAAGGTATTTTGGAACTGTAAATCTAGATGGAATCTTAAGATCTAATAGTTGCATGTTTTTTACTAAGGGAAACTCCGAATATTTTGGTATATTTTTTAGAAGTATGTTTCGGCATTGGCTGCATTTTTGAAAATAAAATTATTAACTGCATTCACTCCAGAAATATTAAAACTCCTATGGGCACTGTGATTTAAATTTGACCGGTCTTTCATAGTTGCTATTACCTGTTAAGCTTGCATTTTTTTTTTTTCGTCAATAATTTATTCCATGTAATTATATAAGTAATTACAATTGCAGACATTTGCAGTGCTCTTCCTGCAGTTTTAACTCAAATTCAACGTCAAAAAAGGTTATGAGAGATTTATTACATATGTATGATTTTTCACTTCTGCGAATTACACCCTCGGCGGGTTACAAAAGTCGTGATATATACTTTTAAACAATAAATTAGCTAAAGAATTGAAAGTTGCAAGTTTTCAACATGGTTAAGTTCATAATAAATACCAGGGGTTTTAGGAATAACTTATTAACAACAATATGATCAAGTATATGTCAATCTAATTGTACAGGACATTAGCAGGTAAAAAGGCTGAAGATTAGCGCTGGTACGACACGTCAAGTTAGCATTGATATCGATAAGCTTTAATTATAGTTTCTTCAACTTTCTTATATATTATGATCCGCCTGCATGTCTGATTACTATAATAATATTGAACACATTTATTCATATAATTATATAATTATAAGACCCTAAGATATATAACTATGCGATATATGTCAGTGACATCAATACATGGACCGATTGTGAGTGCCAGGTTCCCAACTTCCCATGTAGCTATGGCTATAGCCCTAGCGGTTTTAAGACAATGAGACTAATATTTCATATATACATACTATTGTTATGGTTAATATTATTGCTAACTTGGTATAATTCATTGATTACAAACCGATTGAAAATTTGAAATGTCGTTTTAAATTCATATAATATAGTTATCTAGGTATATTTTGGAGTTGAATTATGAACATGATGTAATTACTAGTTCCTTACCGCCCCATAGTTATGAAAAATTGCAATAGATGTATTCGATCATACATTTATAATTAAACCATTCGGCTCAGGCACAAAGACATTCTGATAGACTGTTACGGTGGTTTAAGTTCCAAAGGTAACATGTATCTCATTCTATTTATGGTTATGTTAAGTTAATGACATATATACACTCCGATAAATAGCCAAAATAGTTGTATGAATATAAAATAGCAAATGCAAAATTATAATAATAATAAAATTGAATCTTAAAACTTAATACACCGGTATAGATAGATATAGGTAAAGCTTAAGGGCTACAATGTTAAGCATGTAACATATAACTTATATATATATATATATATAAATTATGATCTTGCAACAAATTATGCATAGTACGTTTATATAACATACAATAGAAGTACATAATATTAACTTTCTCATGCTTTCGGATTAATATAATTATAAATATAATTCTTAAAATGACGTTACAAGTTAAAACGTACTGTGAAAGTTTAATGTAAAAAAGTTTCAATAAAGTTTAAACTGAAAGAGGATATAAATAGAATAGAGTTATATACCAGTATAATCATAAATATTAGAGTTTACACCAAGGAAAGAAGATAACTAGAATTCAACAATCATATAATATACAGTATATGCCTATATATATGCGCTAATAATATTGCCTATACATATATTGATTATTTATTCTAATTTAATATTAATCGATCATTCAATTTGAAACGGATATTTATATACATGTATAATATATATATTCTGAGCTTGTATACAGTCCCGTTTTTGAAAATATTAATATATATATAATTATAAACAATTTATAGACAGTTATTTGGTTCATACTTATACTAAATATGCAGCTAGAATAACATATTATAAGTTATAATAGTAACTTTTAGTAAGAATATATATAGTTTGACGAGATATATACAGTGCTAATAGTCAATCGTGAATCGAGATGCTGACCAAAAAGATGTAACTCGTTCTAAACACTGCGGCTGCAATTGAAAACCTATAAAGTTTATAATGGTATATATCAATGCCCAATTGCAATGTGATATTGAACGATTAGATATACTGTATACCGTTATAATCATACGTATAATGGCTTCATATAAACTTTATAGATAATCCTAGAATGTTAGAAACTAACGGTGAGATTAATGATTATAATTAATTTATAATTATAATGAAACTACTACATATATCAAATTATTATCAATGTGGTATTGCGATCGATTATAATTATTATATAATCGTTATATGTAGGTATAGATCTATAATCCATGATGAGTTTAATACTGGTAACAACTATAATTGGCTATTTATAACCACATACTTCATTGGATCGGAACTAATTCTAGAACTATTTTATATTGCCGTATACCAGTTTCGCTTCTGAGCTTCATCTATTATATATATTTAGTCTAAAGCTAAAGCTTATATAAGTGCTTTTTATATGTGATTTATATGTCATGAAACTATACTTATAATTGCAATGAATAGTAAGTACGGATACGCCTACATAATTATCTAGTACATTTGAATTTTCAACCTCCACCGGACACAAGCAATTACAAAATAATAACATATTCGCGTGTATTATTATTTATGATCAAAGAAAGCTACAGTTCTAGCTATAGCTATCTTATACTTATCATTATAATTTAAAACTATCCTATCAAAAACTATTTGTAATAGGCATAAGAGCTCGAGTCGAGTAAGGATTTAATCATAATAATAGGATACGGAAGCTTATACCTTTTATATATCGGCTTGAGATGTTAAATTTTAATATAGTAAAACCGTTAATTTAAACTGCGTTGTTCTAAATTCAGAACCAAGAATTACAATCTAAATATGTTTAAATTTATAATACGTATAACTGTTGTTTTGTATTTTGGGACGGATCGTTCATAACTAAATTAAACTAATATATATTGAATATAATATATTATTATTGTTATAAAGTTTTATATATTAATAGAGAATAGATAAAAATTTAATGTAACCGGATTTTTAATGTACCCCCACGATGTACACAATTAATTATAAAGCAATATGATTATCGAATCTTTCAAATATTATTAATAATGTAAAGGGATATCTTTTTGAATCAATTTAGAGATGCGGCATAATAATAGCATATATATGCCTATGAGTTTTCTCCTTAAAATTGGCTTCTAGGATCTTTAGAGGTCCGTTAAAGATGAGCGTAAGTGAACTGAGTATGTGAATGAGTCCATATATATACCGGTATATAGATATAGATTTGAATCGATTATCATGGCATTGTATCTCCTGTTCTTTGCGTACATATGTTATAATTACAGATAAAACTGAACTTGAGAGGTTGTAATTTTAAATCTAAATTTTAGGATCAAAGAATCAAGATCAAGATCTAGATCTAGATCCAGATCTGTAACATACCATAGCATATTATAATTGCAGTTGTAGTTACTCTATATAATACATTATCATTCGGATATTTTGCCATATATCAGGTACATGTAATATCTGATTTCTTCTAAATAATATTAATTCGCCTTCATCGGGATTATGATGGCACTAATTAGGGATAGATAACATATTCGATATTTTGGTAGATATGGAAATAAGCATGTAGATAGAATATTCATAATTTCAGATTAAAATATGGAAATTATATAATTATGTAAGTCATATAGTTATGGTCAGTTACCAACTAAGTTGCATAATTACGAAATCTGGATTACATACACCCGTATATATTTATGATGGTGTGATATGATAAGAGATAATCCAAAGCAAAGAATCCCACAGAGAACGGTACATAAATATTAAAGAGTACTCGTGTAACTTCGCGGAGAATATTAGTTACAACTTACAACTTATATTACAATAATAATTATATTTAATTTATATTAATGATAAGTACTGGCTATTGCAGGAATACTCTTTTCTCATAATTATTAGTCTATAGCTAATTAATTCAGTATATCCTATATCCTTAAAATATAAGCGTATTAGAATTTTTTTCTCCATCTCATATTATATATTTAGCTACATAAAGGTGTGATTAAGATCGCGAGTAATGATAATTACACTAGTAAATCTAACTCCACATCTATCTCAATAACATATTCAACCAATTTTAATAAAACCATTCAAATTCAAATACTTAAACTTACCACACGGATTGCGATTGTAGGACCTAAAAAATAAGATTCATATCTATATATATATATATATATCTAAATCTTGATATTATAGCTAGGATTTAATTTGATGGCGCGGGTACCTAATTATAACTTTATAAGTTATAACATTGGCATTGTGACATGAATAATTTATTTAAACCGTTAATATAAATATTAATGATATATCATGCAAAATCGCGGACAATTTATATATAAATCTGATATGTATACCGGTATGTCAATTATTAAATTATCTCCATATTTATTGAGCTTAATATGCACATAATGATAATCTAAAAAGTTTAATTAATATAATTGCATGTTGGATATATATTACACTCTTAGAAAAGTTCACTAAAGAGTCGATTGGCTTTTTGGCGCAACTGGGAGAACAGGCACTTTGAACTTTAACATTGCATAAACGATATCCATATGCATGGTGCAGGTACCCTATAATATACAAATTACTACAAGATATAAACATGTTGCAATATAAGAATATACAGTTGGTAAGCGGTAAATTGTATCCCTATTAAAGTAAATGGACAATAAATGGACAATTAACAATCGTTTCACACCAAACGAATTCATTTTATCTTATACCATTACTTAGTGATTTATATAAATACACAACTTGCACCACTCAATTGCAAATCTCATCTTAATATTGTGTTTCTGGCAACAACTTGATCAAAATCCTTTGTTGTCAGTGTGGGAAATTTATAGTTTTTTTACTTGCAATAATAGTATTATACAAGTAACGTTAATTAACATTCAAAGAAATGGTAAATTAATTACCGCTAGAACTTGAGCTTTCCCCGTGATATCATACATCATTATAAGCAGAAAGTATCGATGGATTACACCCCCTTTCTTTGCGACAAGCAGGATGTGATGAGTCAAACAGAGATGATCTCGCTGATCCCATAACTCTGGTAAAATCTCTGAAATACAATTCTTAGTCTCAATGCCACCACCTTTCATTGTAGATTACTCTGGAGTCTGGATGCTAGCCCTTGTTTCTCAGATCAATTCTGAACTTGTACCACGCGTTTTCAATGAGGTTTGGTTTATGTCTGGAGAGTTTTCTGGCCAACAAAAATATAAAAGATACCACTCCGGATTTTTTTACAGAGAATTCTGATGATAATATCACACATTCTAGTCATCTAATGTCTAGTTATTATGATGCTTGGCAAGTTCAAGTCTCCATTTTCTATGGTCTGCGTTCAAGTAGTTTATTTAAAGTTCTCTGAATTGTCTTGGAGGACTTTAAAATCTCTTCGAAGCGATTTAAGTCTCGTGTAATTCCCTGAAATTTCATGAAGACAACTTTGGCATTCCGCCAGTGTGTGTGGTATACTTTACAGTGGCAGTGATTTTGTAAAGAAACCATAGATATGACCTGCTTTGATAAAACGAATGAGATGTTACTTTTGCACTGTAATCAGCCGAGTCGAATGATCAAAAAAGATTAAGGTTTGGATGAGACGTTCTCAAATAAAGTTTATCAAGAACATTTACGCATTTCGTGTGTGTGGGGTGAAACACGTTGCGTACCATCTGTAGAAGAAACTAGATTCTGTACTTGTAACTTGTAAGTTAGAAGTTATAAAGCTTTATGGGTATAAAATATAATTATAAGCATATTAATTGAATCATTAGATAATATAATAGATATAGATATTTTATGATTAGAGATATAAAATTAAATTGTTAATTATAATAAATAGAATACATTAAAAAATGCATGAAAATATAGCAAACAATAAACAACAAGCATAGGTTGGCCATAGCCATATATGAAATTAAGGCATCATGATTGATATTGATATCATGCTATGAAAAATGAAAGAGAAAATATAAACAGTAGTAGTAGTAGTAATAATAACAAAAACAATAACAATAACAATAAAAACAAGAGACTTTTGTCAGTTTAATATGTGATTGATGGTAATAAATGAAAAAATATTGCTTTAGCACAAGTATCTTTTATGATTGTTTTAATCATTATGCAAAATTGAATAATTATCCAAATCAATAATAATAGTTGGTTTTTTTGAAATATCATTTATAAAATAAATATAACGATCATTATAATCGTCATAGTTGTTATCACTTCTAAAAGTAAGTTTTCCAGATTCTGATAATGGTATATTATCAACAAGTGTTTTACAAGTATCAATTATTGATCTTTGATCAGGAGCCCCTTGAATCGTTTTTAATATTTGCTTTTCAATATTAATATTATCATTTAAAGTTGAACTTGAAGATGTTACATCATCATCATTCTTTAAATAATAATCAGAATTTAAACCTTTTGCAAATAAATCTAATAAAGATTCACAATATATTGAATTATGAGTTTTGATATTATTATGAAAGGTAAAAATATGAGTTGAAGAAACTAATGGTAAAATATTTGATTTTATCCATGTACCGCCAATAAACTTGCCATTTTTTTTCAAAAAAATTAATAGAAAATAATCATTATTATTCAACTTATTATCAATATTATTACCATCAAGTACAAATAAAAAATTATTATTTGAAAATAATGAACCGTTGAAATTCCAATCATGAATTATTTTTGAATTATTTTTTAAATTTTTAGACCATAAAAGTTTACAGTTTGTGGTATCATTATGATTTGAATCTAATTTTTCATAGACTTCAATCATTCTTCCTGAAGATAATAGCTTTTCTTCATCTTTATAAAACCATGGTGTACCTTTTGAATCTTCATAAATATAAGTAATATATAAAATAGAATTATTTAAAATAATTCCTTGTAAGTCGTGCTGTTTTTCTTTACCTTTTGGTAAATTTAGCGGTTTAAAGATCCAATCTATATTATTATCGCCAAAATTAAACAAAGTTGTACCATCATCATTATTCTTAACTACTGTTGGTAAAGAATTTGAAAATAAGGTTTCATAAATATAGTTATTACTACTTGACCTAGATATGGTATTATTACAAGTGTTGTTAAATGTTAATGTATGAGTCGATAAATTTGTAGTGAAACGTTTATACCGAAGAAAGGAGTTCTTAAAGGATAAACAAGTATTATCTAGCGATATCAAAGGGTCTTTATTCAAGATAACATGATAATAAAACCATTGTTCATAATCCTGACAGTGTAAACTTAAGAATTTACAAGCACAAGACAAGTTAAAAAAAGCATGCTCATCATGACAAAGAGCAGTTAAAATCAAATGAAATAACTCGGACGGTAGTGATAACAACGACATTCCATAAGTGTAGTAGTATAAAGCATAGAAACCCTAGAATCTTTAGAATCTTCAGGCCAAAAAGAAGTTTTGAGATGAAGAAAAGGTTTGGGCGGCCCAAACGTTTCTACTTTAGGCATCCGTACCGGAACAAATAAATTATTGTATGCGGGGTGCTCCGAGTTGTTCCGACGTACGTCAGGTGATTGGGGCGGCCCGTCACGTGGCGTTCTATTTTTAGAATTTGGATGATTACATAAGCATTACAAACGCAGTTAGTCAGCAGCCGGAGATTTTGTTTTTCGCCCTTTTCGTTTTCAATTCAAACAAAAACATAAAAACAATTTGGCTGCGAAAATGGGAAGACGGAAAATTGCTATTAAACCATTAACAAACGAGAGAAATCGTTCTGTGTGAGTAAATGTTATCAAATGAGTGATATATCTATGAAACTAACTGAGGATCTCTTTGTAGCACATTTGTTAAAAGAAAGGCAGGTTTGTTCAAAAAAGCTCATGAATTGGCGATTTTATGTCAAGTGGACCTGGCTGTTATTATATTTGGTACAAATGATAGGGTTTATGAGTATTCTTCCGTTGAAACGAAGGAGCTTCTAAAAAACTACGAAACGGTATGTTCAAACTACTTGTTGCCTCTTCTCCTGAGTCAAGAACAAATCTAACGTGTTTATTGTAGATTATGGCCCCGTTTGAAGCAAAGAGACCAGCCGACTACGATCCTTCTTTAACAGACACGTCTTGGAAAAGCAAATCTCATTCTTTTGATACTTCCAGATTAAATTCTGATGATGAGCATGCTGATGAACAAGATGAAAGTGACTCCCAAGACGACGATGATGTAAATACAGATGATGAACATTTTAGCAGTTATACAAGAAACGCGTCTCATTCTAAGTCAATCACAAATAAAAACACTAATAAAAATTCTCAAATGCCACATTTACCGCCTAATCAATTAAATTCTTGGAATAATAATTCTTCAATAAAAACTGAAGAACAATTACCAAATAATCATTTCCAACCTTTTAATAGTTCTTCTCGTTCGACATTGTCAAAATTTACAACAAATGAGGTTTCAAATCAGATCCAGAGTCAAAATCAAAATCAAAGTCAACATCGTCATAACAGCAATAATAATAACCAAGAAATACCTTTATCCCATTCAAGATCCCATTCACAATCTCAAAGATCCTTGAACAATACTCCAAATATACCAAATAGATCCTTACATTCAAGATCATCTTCAACGACTTCTAATATTCAATCAATTGGAATTCATTCGGCTCCTTCACCTTTTGCTCCGCCATCGCAGGCGCCAAGATTGTCAAATTCAGGTTTAAATTCAAATTCAAATAATATGAGACCAAAATTAAAGGTTCAGATCCCTGGTACTAATGCTAATAATCCTACGTCTCATAACGGCTTACATGGTAGTCCGGGTTCAAATTCTACTTTAACTCATTCTGAGTCTGAAAATTCGATGATGGATCAAAATAATCAACCACAATCAATAATTGCAAACAATCAAAATAATCAACAACAACAACAGCAACAACAACAACAACAGCAACAGCAACAACAACAACAACAACAACAGCAACAGCAACAACATCAGCAGCAGCAACAGCAACAACAACAGCAGAAATTACAATCACAGCAGCAGAATAACTCTTTACAAATACCAACAACTGTTCCACCACCGATATTACCAATTTCATCCCAAAATAGTCCATTATCAGCATCTGCAACAGGTGGACCATTCTTTGTATTACCTCAACCATCACCATCATATCAAACACTTGTTAATAATACATTTCCAAAAAATTTATTCAATTCAACAAATGGTGAACAAACTCCATTATCTGGTTTACCAAGTAGATATATTGCAGATTTATTACAAAGTCCGTCGAATTTTTATTCAAATGATTGGAATATACCGTTTGGTGTAAATGGTCCAAATTCTGCAAATATGATGACAACTCAATCATTAAACAGTAATTTAAATATTGGAAATGGCTTATCTATTATCACTCCAACAAATTATACTGCAAATAATCTGTCAATACTTTTAACAAATTCAAATTCAAATAGTAATAATAATAGCAGTAGTAATCAACAATCAACATCGACAACGCAGCCAAATGGGAATAGATTGATTAGACAACCGCATTTAACAAATAGTGATCAATTACCATCACCATTAGGTATAACATCACCAGTATTAGGTAGTATATCAGCAATTTCTAATTCAAATGCAAATTCCAATAATATTATGAATCCACCACCTCATACCTCAGGATCTTTAAATATAACAATTCCGACTTCAATGTCTAATATAAATTTAAATTCTATGACAAATACTAATATAAATGGTAATAGTAGTGGTGATAGTAATGGTAAACAAGTTGATAATAATAAAGAAGAAAAAAGGAAATCTAATGAAGATTTAACTGGAGATTTAAAGAAAGTTAAGTATGGAACATGACAAAATATTATGCAGTGGAGCACCAAACTTTGCTAATATTAATATTGAAAAAAATTAGAAGTTCAACAATAAGAAAAAGAAAAAGAATAACAATAAGAATAAGAGTAACAACACCGATAAGATCATAAATACGGAGGATAAAAAATTCTATATATATCAAAAAAGATAAAAATAGCATATATATGTAGTACCTACAACATGGAACATTCATTCATTTTTTGTTTAATTTTTTTATATGCAATTTGTTTTGTCTTATCTTTCACTTCTTTAAAACAAAAAAATCATTTTTGATTTTTCAGTTTACAATTGGTTTTTAATTTACTATCACTATTATTATTCAATTTTTTTAAGAACAAATAAAATTACTGACTTACTGCTTTTATAATTTTATATATGCTATGTTTATTTACTTGATTTAAATATCTTTTTAATCTTTTTCACATGATTAAATCTCATCATATTATCTATATTTTGTTTTTTGTTTTGATTTTATTTCAGTTTCAATTTTTTGATTTCAATTATTTGTTTCCCCTTATACACTCTCAATTTTATTTATTCATGGTATTACTTCCCATTTCTCATACTACATTTATTTATTTAGCTTATTTATTTAATTTAATTTTGGTTAATAAATTGTGATTAAGTTTTGTTTATTATATAATTATATATTTTATCTATAGCAATTTTGATATTTTTTAAACGTTTTTTTCTGATTGTTAATTCATTGTTGATATACTAAAGGGTTAAATACTTTTTTACATCCCAACGTTAACCGAATTATTAGCTCATACAAAATCATAAGAATTAGTTATGTTGGATTTATATTTAGACATCTTTCTCTATTGATGCTCCAACTATGAATTTCACACATGGTAGACGTCATGAAATTTATAGGTTTTTTGTACAACTGCTGTAATGTTAACCAAAACAGTGTTATAGAATTATATAACTTTTTTATATGTAGCTTGATGATGAAATTATGATCATGTACAAATATGACGTACGAAGATCATTTTACCGTGTTGACTCTTATTCTTACCATTATAATTAATATACTCAGTTTAAAACTTGAAATTATAAACGTGTTAATTAAAAAATTGATCGTAATATAGATGATGTTTTAATTTGATTCCGCGGCCACTTCAAATCCAACATTCTACATTTTCATTCTTAAGCTTAACATTATCTTTTTTGCAATTGTCCTTTATCTCTTTTATATAACCGTATGAATGTAAGATCTTATAGTTAATTATAATTAGGTGCTAACGCTATAATTAGGGTGCCCTCATGATCAAAAATATCACTGTTGGAAAAAATTGAACTACAATTCTTTAAAATCTCGATGTCCTATGGATATACATCCTCGACCGTCTCTATGTTGTAATTCTGTTATGGTGCTATAATTAATTGATCACTACTTCTTCCTCCTCCTCTTCTTCTTCTCCTACAATATCTATCAATCGTCTAGCTTCTATATGATACATAATACATATATAGTCATCGATATATTTGCAATTGGTTTTACAATTGTATTTACGCGTATACCGAATTTAGTAATTAAGCTTACATTTGTAAAAATCTTTCTGGCAAATTTATGCATACCAATATTACCATTTACTATAGTTGCATTTTGAAACTTTATTATAAGGCGCTCTATAAATTTGTGAAGGATCGTATTTGTAATTACATTATGTGTAGTACTTTGTCTATAAGATATTCTACATATATTACTACTTCTAATGATTTAATTCGTTACAACTGCACATACTGTACAATTGTAGTATACGTTATAATTACGAGAATAACATGGTATCAATTGTTAATTATAACGTTCCTCATCATATTTTTTCCCATGTATATCTAGATCTTAACTTCGTGAAGTTTGAACACTTCAATTATGAATCATGAATCAGATTGTTAACAATTATTAATATCACAGTAAAATAGATCTTTTTTATGAATTCCCTCAAGCTTATCAACTTTTTAACTTATTCCCATGGCCAGCTGTGTTTTCTATACCCCATTGCAATCTTTTTGTCATCAATCGAGAATCTAGATCTAAATCCTAAGCGCCTTGTATATATCAAATCTAAGTATCTAATATCTATTGAACCTGACAGTGGTTTATAATCATATAGCATTTTTCCCTGTCCGCTATCTACAGTATATAATGTAACTCATAACATGTTGAGTAAAAGTATAATTTAGTGAATATTTTAAAACCTCATCTCAGCGCTGCAATCAATTGCGAGAGTTTTAAGACATTAAAGCCTCTCTCATTGCGAACTACTAATTATGTATATAAAGATAAGCATAATTATGTTAAAGGTTTTATGCTATAAGTATATAGTATAGGATCAATGAACTTAAGCTTATGTATCTTGCAATTGTATTTGTGGTACTGGCGCTAATCGGTCCATATAGTTTGATTTTGGAAATGATATCGATTTTCACTTCAATATCGATCTCACAATCAGAATCTTTAATTATGTATAATTGATTATAGACAATAACAATATAAATAACTCAAGTAATATCGCGTGTATTACACCATAATAACCATATAATTATAACTTATAACTTATGAACCACATGTACCAGTGTATATTAATTATCTTTCAGAATATTATTTACAGGATATCAATCGGATGTGCTTTAAGTATATATAGCAAATATATAATCAGTTATACCCGTATATGAAAATCTATTAGTGTCCTGGTGAATCTTTTATCCAAGGATATCTGTATAATTAATTCTTATAATTAAGATAAGCGCGAACTCAAACCTACTCATGATAATGGTACGTATATTAATCAATTAAATAAGATAACTTTTTATCAAAACACTAATATTTATCATTATAAAATCATGATGTTATGTATGTTATGCTCCCAATACAGTTAAAAACGGTCAAATCTGGGAATGGACTTCTAATTAATGGTTATGAAATAGTTCAGAACAAATGTTTCATATAAAGCCCCTGGCACTTATAAGCTTATAATGTACTGTATACGGTATAAACTGTATAATTAATTGTAAGTTATTAAATGTGTAGTGCTATAGTAACCAGAAGCCGATATAGATATGTAAAAATTATAACTGTTATAGAGAACATTAAGTATTTATATTGTATAAAATTTGAATAGAAAGTAAAAGACGGTACACGGAGATACAAGAAATTAACTATGGCAGCCGTACCTGTATGTTCGCTTGCTATGGAAATAACAAAATCAAAGCTTAAGGAAAATCTTTAGCTAGTGACTATCTTTTAATTAGGGTCGGATTTCTTTTCGTGAAAGTTAGAATTATAACTGAATGACTATGGTTATGATCGGATTTGATACAATTGATCAACAGGGTGAAAGGATGCTAGTTATAGACACTAATGCGTCTAATTACATAAGCTACTACACGACCCTAACCAATTGTAGATCGCAATATTATCAGCAAATATTTTCTAGTGATATTCCTGGATCAGGATTTGGAGTCGGGACATCCCAAATAATATCAGAGGTCATAAAGCTTTATTAAAAGCACAATATAAAAGGGTTGAGTGGACAGAAAAATATATGCAACAAACGTACCGCCTGGGAGATATTAAAAAGACCAATTTTACATTAACTAGGTCATAACGATGACAAAAACCGATCAAGTTGGAAATTATTGCGATATATGCATCGTAACGATCTACATAATAGCTTTATTAATAGGTGGTTTGATCTTTAACATAAATATTTTAACAATTTTGTTTAAATACCAAGAAACTCCAGCTTCATTAGTTTTGTCTCAAGCTTCAAAAAAAGATTTCAGTATTATTGTTGAATAATCCCGTGATCCTTTGATTTTTTGACCGCCCAATCAACGTTAACATCTTTGGTTCAAAATTTCAATTCACAGTTCAAAATCATTTTGTTACGTGATAATTTGATTTTTTGATTCAAATTCAATAAAAAAAATAGATACAAGTAAGTTTTATATTCATATATATTCTTGTACATATTGGACGAAACCAGTAAAAAGAATCCGGGTGAAGAAACAAAGACTGGCAAGGATAAACTTAACTAAATTAACCTTCTAAATAAGGATCTCACAGATTTAAACCTTTTTTTTTCATTGATAATTTTTATCTTTCAGTGGATATTTGTCGGGTTTTTAAACCTTCCAAGGAATTTGGCAGTGTTGATCTAAAAAATAATAATTTTGTTGGTTTTCGTCCCTTTGCATCTTCATCCAATAATCTATTGTCCGTTGTTAGACCAAATATTAATATTTATAGTAGAATATACGATGTTCAACCCGGCGATTTCTCTTTTGGCTTCCTCTGCTACTCATTCGGCCCATAAACCATTCCATGTTATTATCCTGGTGTCTGTAATAGCATGTTTCGCCTATTTATCAGTTCTCGATGAATACGTCCCTGAATTTTCTACTCCAAGCGCAGTTTCATATTATTATCCCGGTATAAAAGATCATGATCAAAGTGCTTTATTAAAGGAATCTAAATGGTCAATTATAGACAATTCAACATTCCCTAGAGACGCAACACATTACGCGCTGCTCACATTCAGATTAGTTGGTCAGAAAGATGATGAAGAGTTTATAAATGCTGATATAAGTGGCTCATTTGCTGGCGACTCTCCATATGAAAGAAAACTGGTGGTTCCTTATAATCAAATTGATGAGGTAGTTCCAACATTATCTGAAATTAAGCCCAAGAATAAAGAATCTCAAACCGTATGGAAACTTCGACCTTATAGGAATACACTTCACTGGAAGGAAAGAATTTTATTAGTATGGAACAGATTACAGAATGCTATTAACAGGGCTGATACCTTTGATATTGTTCTTGTTAGTTCAGCATACGTTTTAATGACTTATACTTTTGGTGCTCTTTATTTCAATATGAAGAAACTTGGGTCAAACTTCTGGTTAACTTTTGCAACTGTTTTATCATCATTCTTTGCATTACTTTTTGCATTAGTTACTGCTAAGAAGTTTGATATTCATGTTTCATTGAGAAGTCTTTCAGAAGGTCTTCCATTTTTTGTCGCGACCATTGGGTTCAATAGTAAAATCCAGTTAACTAAACAGGTATTTAAAAAATCTCGGGACAATCAAAGATTAATAATTTCACCAATTATCAATGAAGTTGTTCGTGAAGATGCATTTTCTATATTGCGTGATTACGTTGTGGAATTTGGTGCATTTTATTTATGTTACGCTGTTATTGCAACGGATAGTAACTTATCTAAATTTTGTTTTGTCTGTGCCACTTTGTTGGCCTATGATGCTTTACTTCTGTTCTCCTTTTTTTCTGCAGTATTAGCATTGAAATTTGAAATTGGTAAGATAAATCAGAATTTATTCATCAAAGAAGCTTTAGAAGCTGATGGTATCTCTGAGGCTGTGGCAACATCTGTTGCTAATGATTCTATGTCTCTAAAGGAAATGAACCAGGACAGTGACCTTAGATTGATAAACAACGGTGATTCATGGGCTAAGATCTCGATATTCAAATTTTTAATGGCTGGTGGATTCGTTCTCCTTAATGTTTTCAGTCTTTCTATTTTTATTCCATCCCTTTCTGAATCACCATCTGTTCAGTTTGTTAATGATAATGCTCTTTCTAAGGAAATAGCAAGACATGTGCCTTTGGGTCCAAACGGTACTGTGTTGACTGTCCGTCCTGCTTTACTTTATAAACCTTTGGAAATTACTGTTGAGTTCGAAGATGCAATCTATAAAGTGTTGCGCAAGGTTAGTGCGGGTATAAGAGATCCTTATCTAAGTAAAGTTCTTATTGTCTTTTTCTTTGTCAGTCTCTCCTTAAATGCTTACTTGCTAAGTGTCGCAAGGGAAGCTGATAATGTTGAAGTTCATAAAACCAAGAAAACTGAAAATAAGCCTGTCGATCCTGTCGCTGTTAATGCTGTTACTTCGAACTCCACTTCTCCCAAAGAATTACTTACCCAAGATGTTGCGGATTACTCTGTGGATCCCACAAAACCAAGAAGGCCTTTGGAAGAATGTATTAGTGTTCTTAAGCAAGGAAAAGCTAAAGAGTTAGGTAATGAAGAAGTCCTTGACCTTGTTACAAATGGTAAACTCCCACTTTATGCCTTAGAGAAACAACTTCAGGACACTACCAGAGCCGTTGCTATTAGAAGATTGGCCATCGCAGAAACAGGTAATATTCCAGTTCTGAAACAGAACAAATTACCTTTCCTTCATTATGATTATGATCGTGTTTTTGGTGCATGTTGTGAAAATGTTATTGGTTATATGCCTTTACCAGTTGGTATTGCAGGACCAATTATTATTGATGATAAACAGTACTTTATTCCTATGGCTACAACAGAAGGCTGTTTGGTCGCTTCCACCATGAGAGGTTGTAAAGCTATAAACGCTGGAGGTGGTGCAGTAACGGTTTTAACTCAAGATGGGATGACTAGAGGCCCATGCGTTTCTTTCCCAACGTTGAAAAGAGCTGGTGAGGCAAAGATTTGGTTAGATTCTCAAGAAGGTCAAGATCGTATGAAAGGTGCATTTAACTCTACATCTCGTTTCGCTCGGTTACAACATGTTAAAACTGCTATCGCTGGTACTTTACTTTTCATCCGCTTCAAAACTACTACTGGTGATGCTATGGGAATGAATATGATTTCCAAAGGTGTTGAATTTGCTTTAGGTAGAATGGTTGAAGATTTTGGTTTTGAAGACATGGAAGTTATTTCTGTATCTGGTAACTATTGTACTGATAAGAAGCCTGCTGCTATAAATTGGATTGAAGGTCGAGGAAAGAGTGTTGTCGCAGAAGCTATTATCCCAGGCGAAATTGTGCGAAGAGTTCTTAAGAGTGATGTTGATGCGTTGGTTCAACTAAATATTAGTAAGAATTTGATTGGAAGTGCAATGGCGGGTAGTGTTGGTGGATTTAATGCTCAGGCAGCAAATTTAGTAACTGCTATCTATCTGGCTTGTGGTCAAGATCCAGCTCAAAATGTTGAAAGTTCAAATTGTATAACGTTAATGAAAAATGTTGATGGTAATTTACAAATTTCTGTTTCAATGCCTTCTATTGAAGTTGGTACAATTGGTGGTGGCACTGTTCTTGATGCCCAGGGATCTATGCTAGAATTACTTGGCGTTAGAGGTCCTCATCCAACGCATCCAGGAACAAATGCTCGACAATTAGCAAAGATTGTTGCCGCCGGTGTTCTTGCTGCTGAACTTTCGTTATGTTCTGCTCTGGCAGCTGGGCATTTAGTTCAAAGTCATATGCAACACAATAGATCAAAGGCACCCACTCCAGCTGCTGCAACTCCTGTGTCTGGTAGGTCAGAAGTTGATTTACAGAGATTACGACAGGGTGCCCAAATTTGCATTAAGTCATAATTATAAAGGATCCGTCCATCAATATTTTCATTTGCATATAAAACAATAAGGTTTCTAATCTATCTCAAATAATTTGGTTTGGCATTTTTTTTTTCATATTTGCATGGTATTTTGTTTTTATAACTATCAATACAAGAAATTGGTTAATCAACTTTAATGTACCAGTAGCAATTTTTTAAATATAACCGAACGATTAATAATTATTATGGTATATTTACATTATATGGCTCTCTCCACCTCTCCAGCTATAGGCGAATTAATTAAAGTTGATTATTATTGGTTATCATATGCATACAAGGGTATATATTTAAGCTTACTCATTTACCTATTTTTCCATATTTTTATAAGACATATAATTATATACAATTAATATATTATAAATTTGCTATATCGAAATCGATAATGTTATCGGCGCTTGACATGATTAGAAACAGGTACCACTGGCTTACCAGTAGCTTACCACGTATAATCATAGGATGTTAGGTGGGGGTTCACTCCTCTCCTTTAACTATGAAAGTCAGGATTAAACTATCCTATCCCTCTATTTGCAATTGAGAGACGGGATGATGTTGGCAGATTGATACACAAGCGGTTAATACGTACTGAAAAATGGTCAATATAACCCTACAAAACACTAATAATAATGCTACTGATTATTCTTTACAAATATAAAGATATATTTATATTGTAATTAAATAATTTTCTAATATTAAGTTTACCGTTAATATTAATACATGTAACTATGAAATCAAAGAAACTTACCAATTAAATGTTTCAAGCGGTCAGCGAATTCATTTCTTAAAAATAAGGATACCAGTACTAATATTAATATTGTAAACGTTATATTGTAGAATGTTTGATTCTGGTCCATAAATACCTACCTATATGGGACAACTGCAAATTATTTAGCTACGGTTACAAAACACTGTAAGATTAAAAATAAATAAATATAAAAATATTAAAACATAGATCATTACTAATTAACTACTATCAGAAAGATAATTGTATTTACAATTAATTCCCAGCTATTGTACACATAAAAGTTATAATAAAAGTCTCAAAACATTAATGCAATTGGAGCAAAAGCACCAACTAGAATTAATCCGAAAAGAGCTTTACTTGGATTCGAGCCTGAAGAACCCGAAGAACTTGTAGTTGTTGCGGCACTAGAACTACCTGTAGTTGTATTTGACTGCCCAGTTTCGGATGTGGATTCAGCAGTTTCTGTAGCAGTAGAATCGGTTTCTGGATTATATGCTTCACCAGTACCATAGGCGGCAGAGGCTTCATAATAAGTTCCTTGGGCATTTATAAGTTCTGTTGAAATTGATGCCGGGAGAATCCAAGTATTAGCACCAACTGAATAACATAACGACTCAGCTAAAGAAGAAGCGGAAGCAACATCCCCTCCTGAACAACTTTCAGCGAAACACTCGGCAACAACACCAGACCAATTAGCCATAACACAAAAACATCCTGTATCCCAATATGGACAAGGAGTAATATCTGTATCAAGTTCGACACATTCTTGGGCACATTTGGGCAATAAATCATAAATAGGGTCTGCAAAACCATTAATGCTAGCGGTTTTTGGTACAGAAGGATAAGTAGACCAGTTAGCGGCCAAAGCTTGACCTATTAGAAGAACCACAGTTAAATTAATGAAGAGCATTATTTGAAGTTTATGACACAGAACTTTCAAAATAATGGAGGAACTATCCAAATAAATAGTCTAGCATGGCTTCCAATAATTTATAGGAAGAATAGATTAAACCATTATCATTAGGTAATCATCATATACCACAATTACCTTACAATTGAATTTCCGCGCTTCTCAAAAGGAAATAAATATGCAGATGATGCATTAGGTCTTAAACTAGCTTGTAATTGACCATATAATAGCTGATAATTAAACTTAAGATATCAATATAAAAAAATATAGCATCCGGAGTCTATACTATATTTATTATTTACCTAGGCCTTTTAATTGAAATATGCGTTTATGTAGATCAAGATGTATTTGTAGATCTCCTGGGCCTGTTTGTATCCATTCACATAGTGTCTTTCTATAACAATTATCGACAAGTTACATTTAAAAGAATCAAGAGCATTTATCAATAGAATACTAATACCACATATAACAAAAGTTTTTAAAAAATCAGCTATAAATTAAACCTAGACGTTGTTTGGGTTAGAAATTAAATGTCAATAGTCTTTTCGGCTAAAATTCGTGTACGGCGAATGGAGCTATACATGTATAATTATAATTATGAACAACATATTAAATTTACTTGGCTTACAACATCTTTGAAATTCCGCTCAGATAGATCTATAGCTAAATCTACAATTCCCAATCGATATCAGTGACTACTCGAACCAAATTCACTATAGTAGTGAAATTAAAAAAGGTAGAATCAAACAAAACAAATCACTCATTTAGAAGAAAATGGATTAGTCTGTAGATTTTTTAAAGATCACCTACAACCGATTGATGACATATGTGTACCATTGGTTGTAATAATTGTACGACACGACAAGCATTCATAATCATATGATTCTGATCAATAGATCGATCACGATCACAATATAAAGATTATTAAGATCAAGAATCAAGACGGCCATATGCTGTACATGTCGGTATACAACACTGTCAACGTTAACACTGGTGTTTTTAGACAATGTTGAAAAATTAATACAACAAGATATTTGGTAAGCCGCTGAAAAAATGCACAAGGCTAGGGGTTCAATTCCTGAACCCTTCGAAGAATTCAAAAGATTTTTCATATTAAGGTTTTATAGGACTAGGTTGCATTGTATTTTGTTCCCATTCATTATTAGCTGAATACCCGATAATTAGTCGGAATTCTACAATGATAAATACTGGCTGGTTTCCTTTCGAAGTCTACCAAATAATAAAAATAATCAATAAAAGTCCTGTGTCAGAGTGATTAATTAATTCGGTATTTTGTTTAGTGTTAGCTTTATATCATTTATTGCTGTTATAATTGCTGTTATAATTGCTGAGAAAATTCGGCGCAAGTTAGTTTAATCTTATACCGGTGAAACCCCTAACACATTAAACAGACCCCTTTAAAAAAATCATTTTAAATATACCATAGAATGGCTTCTTGAATTCCGCTAAGCGAGATTTCACGTAATTATAATTCTAGAAATTTCCACCAACTAAGCGGATTGGAGTTTGTAGTATAAATAAACATGGCGTTTCAACTACTGGAATAGACAGAAGGCTTAATATTGCACCTCCAACTGTGAAGCTCACTGTAAAGAAATAAGCTGACAACTCTTCTGGTGTAACACCTTCTCGAGCAAGAAATTCTACGGAAGTAAATCAAATTCTGAAAGTTGCGAAAGTTTTCCCCTTGAATACATTTGAGGAGCTGGCTTCATAGTTCAACATTAAAATATCAACCACCATCTAAGAACCCTTATATGATGAAACATGAATAACGAATTTTTTGGCATTTTAGATGTCTTCATTGAATTAGAAGAACCAAATAAACAGAAATATATGGTCGAAAGAGAGATCGAAGTGGTATCAGGATGTTTATGATGGTGTATTTAGTGACGAATGTTTGGTCGTTACATGATGAATCTGAAAACGTATAAGGCCTTATGCTCAACAACAGTCACGCCAGACCTTTGCGCTTCAAAATATTTATAATATAAGGAAGTCTAGATCTGTAAGACTTATGGTATGGTATGGACTGAAATCCGGAAAAGAGGCCGTGCTTCACTGTATAGAGTGGTTGGGAATCCTAAAAGCAGATAGAAAGGTGACACCGCACGTTCCTACATAAAAATGCTAGAAGAGGCCTTCTATGAGATCCCTGGGGGTCTCACATTCAAGTAGAATATAATATATATCCTTAAGGCAGTAATCTTAATTAATTGGTTTAATGAATTCATCACAAGGGAGGAATTTCAATTATGAGCCTTCCATATGTCGTAAAGGTGAATAGAGACCCATGCCTATGTCTTTTTCAAAATACTGGTACCTCATGAATCAGGATATCATTGATAATCTGATTGACTCCATGCTCGTAGGGTATCAGCTATCTATGGCGCTAAGGGCGCCAACACTAAATACAAGATTTAAAACGGTATTTTATATACAGCACTATAAGCTCTATGATTTAATGACCATTATTAACTATTTTAATAACAGTTTAAGGCCTTGTGGAGTACTTAGTGGTTGATTATAGTAATACTGCCATATTTTTGGACCGGTACCCCAAAAAGGGTGTTTTAGCTTAATGTTTAAACGGCTATACCTGTTATACGTGGTAACTTATAACACTAGTCGTTTGATCTCTACATCAGGTATGGATAGAGAAACGAGTAGGTCAACGAGCACGTTATCATTCTTTTTGAATTCGACCTCTACGTCAAAATTTTTCTTAGGTGTATACCCAAATTCTTGGTTGGCACTTCGGATAAACTCTCAATGTAATAGAATTCTAGTTCTATGTGTAAATATGTTAGATTTCGAGAACTGTAGCTAATATCTGTTTGAGATAGTGATAATCCTACAAGCGACCTATGCGGTTGAGAGTTTATGTTAAATTGCCCAAATGGTAATGAATGTTACCAGTTTTGTTTATAAAGAGAAAGGATTTGAGGTGGTCTTCTACCAAAGCGTTATGTCACACGACTACACTACTTGACAATTTGATAGTTGGTGAAAAGGCGCTACTAATTTTAATTCAATATTCCAGCCTTGACAGAAGCATTTGAAAGATGTACAATCCATTTATATTTCTGTATCTGATTAGAGTTGTTCGGCGACTGTTCTTGTTAATATCTCAATCAATCATTAAGACCTGACTTTGGAGGATCTGGCAATAAAATAGGAACGTCTGGCCAGTTTGTATATGTTAAGGTATAATCAGAAGGTTGACCAAATGAGTCGGGTTCTATCGCTAAGCTGAACTTAAGACCGAGTTGTATTGTATATATATATACATACATCCAGGATTCAGTTCACCTAATACATACACTTAAACAAGAGTATTATTATCCTAAATTCTTATGGTACGATCTTCTATATTAAACGATTAAAATCCATTTTTAATATCAAATGTTCTACCAGAATAACCAATGACTTTATAGTTCGTAAATTAAATATTTTTAATTTAATTCTAAAAGGTAAATGGTCTTTACCGGTATATGATTCATACTAAGAGTCAATTTCTGAAAAAAAAATCACTATAGTACTTACTACTTTCAAGATTTTGAAACATTGATACACATACCTGATCACTATCAATTATCTGTTTCCATGATTTAGAAACTCCTCTACGTGTACAAATGAGAAAAAGTGGTCGATGGAAAATCCGAGACGACTATTTCACATATTTCATAGGGAAGATAAGAATCAAAACGATTGTAGTCTCAAGATTATTCTCTAAACAATTGTTAAAATGGTTGTCATATATGTACTTGTGGTGGTCAATAATGTTTCCGCTTTTTCCAATCGACAGTTTGAGGAGCGTTATTTAAAGCATATAAGTAAAAACCCCAAAATGAAAGGGTTTACGACCTTTACTCATTATCTCTGCGAAATCTAGTGAACTTAATAAATGAATCCAGATAGATGAAAAAGTAGACAATTAAGTTTCTAATATATTATATGGGTGCGTGTCACAGAAAAAAAAATAAACTTTTAGGAAAATCCATAACATATGAACACTCGTGCAAAATGTTACCACAGCAGCAAAATCACTTCCTTTCTCACATATAACAAGATGATTATCTAGATGCGTGCATGCAGAACCGTGTGTTATGCATATTTCCATGTGACGTGTATGTTACTTAATTTATTTTTATAACTATGGTACTGTTGAACTTTTACCTAGTGGATCGTAAACTCCACTAAAACATAGTAAGAGACTATCTCTATCTCTAGTAGTGGCCCCTGAGACAGTCTCTTTCCTTTTATTATGATACTACAGCATAAATTATCAAAGTGGTTCATCATAACCTGAGTATAATTATCATCCTGTATATATCTGATAAACTGGTATCAAATTTTATTTTCTGTGATTGAATATGGTGTACGTGTGACGAGATTATACAGAGAGCTCTGGGTTGCTGGTTCGCCCAAAGAGGAAGATGATAGAAGCGTTCTGGAACGTTTCGAAATGAAAGGATTTTAGAAACGTCACCATACAACAGTATGTTTGTGGTGTATGCTGTTCAGATTAATATATATTACTCGGGGATAGCCAGACGTTAATAAGTTATAGGGTTCTCCAACTACTTTTAACAGGCACCGACATTCGATATCGATTGTAAATAAGAATCGTAAAATTCTCTAAAGCCAGCGCTTCTATACGATCAGATACAAATTATCAGATACAAATCCGAAATTTACCGGAATTAGCAACATCAACAGCCTCAAATATTAATTTCTTAGGCTATTTGTATTCATGTTGTTGTAGATGAAGATGCCGGTAACATCTCCGAAAGAGAAATAACCTATGATAGATGTCCTCAAAGACTTTTTGAGAAAAGAACCCGTAGAAGTATGAAGAAAAATATAAAAAAGATACTATTGAAATAGTAGTAGCTAGGGATCGAAAAGGCAATCAGTAATTACAACATCTGCTGCTGTATCTAAACTATATACTGGTCTTAACTATGTTTGTGAAAAGGTGAATTTAAGAATAATATTAATATTAAAAATTTAACAGTGATTAAATTGGGATATAATCCGGTAATCATCATATTGATACAAAAATCAAACATGTCCTAGTAATTTTTTTCTCATTCAAACATTTCAAATCTATAAATAAAGTAGGTACTAAAAATCGTCAGATATCCATCTGTTTTTGTTATAGTTCGTCTAAATTCACATATTTTTTGTTATGGTTTGTTTAGAATCACGTAATGTGTTATACGTCAACATGCATAATTATAGATCTCTACTTCTGCTGTGTTATTTAGAAGTTTTGCTAAGATAGACAAACACAGTGATAATATATCACAAAATGAGTACCATGATGGAGAAATCCGATTAATAATTATAATCAAAAATGAATATAAGCATCTAGCTGAAATTAGTAAGCCAACACTCTTAATTTTATAACTTAGAAATATTGACATTTATAGGTAAGGAGGTTAGATAGTGCAAAAAGAAAAGAATGTTTGTCTAATAAAATAAGATTAACGTAACCTTAACGGTTAAATATATTATAAGTTGCAACCTAAATCCCAGTTAAACTGCCGTACTATTAAATATAGTAGATTTCCTATGTTTATGATTGTTGAATACAAAATCGTGTATCGATATTGATATCTAATATCTAGATTTAGGATATTATGAAATTCAAGATCTATTAATAAACATTAACGGTTCATGCTCCGTGCCGTTGAAACGGTTACATACGATTAAAGTCCTACAATTGTATGAATATGTTGTTGATTAAACATATATTATCAAAATATATAGTCCTAATTAGGGTCAATTACAGCTTTCACTGGTGGTATAATATGCATAGATATACATTATTTAAAATTATTCATAATATTAATAATCTGCATGCACTCCACGATCAATCATGAGATTATGCAAGCGAAGATTGTTTAACCATATTTTATGCAAAGGAAAATTTCTTTTTAAGCTTAATTAATTTATGCTTTTGTTTGTCTCTTTTTTGGAAAAAAGATTATTCTCCATATATATTATGTTCATTCTAGAACGACTTCTTCGAAAATTTCAAATCATAAATATAATTAAGGGGAAATTTCATTATACTTAACAATTATACTAGGTACGGTTTGTTATTGTCAACTATTGGAACACAATTTTAGGTTGTAATATATATGTGAGAGTCATTATAATTCTAACTTGCGACACATACAGAGCTACCCGTTATGCTCTCTTAAAGAACATATCATGGATTCCAAAAATTTACTGTTGTAGATTAGATGGAACATAATGATCATGCAAAAAGTTTAAACTTAATTATAAGTGTGTATCCTTGAAAAAAATGATCATGGTAATTAACATTGAAATTATGTCTAGATAACTGAATATATAACGATAAACAACTTATAATGATAGATTTAGATGTTAATAATTAATAAATAAATGATATATATGCGGTTTTATTTATAAAAGAAAGAAAATATATAAGAATCATTAATTGTTATGAATAAAAGAAAAGGTAACCCGAAAACCAACCTAGAAAACTACATTCTCAAAATGTGTTTTTTAATTAATCAATATCAAATAGTAAAACAAAATGTTGAACAATGTTAGTAAGAAAGAAAATATGGATATAAATGGTATTTATGGTTCATATAATGATTTATGATTTTAATTTTTTTAATTTTTTTAATTTTTTTAATTTTTGGCCTTTTAACACCTGAATTTATTTGATATGCTTTGAGAGCCATGCACGGATTTTGACATTAACAACAGTAATCGAATTTCGTTTCAGATTTCGGTTACTCTGGGATTGATCGTCAATTATATTAGTTTTAACCGGTGGTTGATTTATTTCATCAGCAAGAAAAATATTTAAGGGCACAGAATTTGATCGTGGTGTAGTATACGTTTCTTTATTATTATGATTATTGGATAAGGTTGAAGAATTTAAAAAAGATTTTGAATTCCATTTTGATAAGTCGACGCTGGGACCAGGTTCACCAACGTTTAAACTGTAAACTGTGCAAGGACTTGAGACTGTGTAATTAGAAGAGGATAAAACAGAGGCGTCAGAAATTGAAGAAGCATCTCTCATTATCGAGTCAGTATCGGTATCTGTGTCTTCATCTTCCTCCTCTTCCTCTATGATGGAAGACTCTTTAATGGGAGCAAAAACCGGACCAGCCGGAGCCCAAGAATAGGAACGGGGGAAAGAAGCCAGATCCAGGTCAATGATAGGGATTTCGCTTTTGGGGGCCGAGCTTGGGTGTGAGTTGAACCTGGCGCGGGGGACGTTGAATGTGACTTTGGGGCATGTGGAGGTGGGGGAGGTCTTATCTTCCGGCCGCAGTTGCAGATCAAGTTCATTTGATATGGAGGCAGATCGGCGATGCGAGTGTTGGATGGGTCTACTGCCACTATAACTCCCAAGGGAGCTGGAGTTGTGGCTGAATGGACTCTTTTTCTGGGTGAAGTTGGAAAAATGATCAGACATAATGATGAAGTATGGAAATAAGAGATTGCTTTAGAAACTGGCGTCTTTTGGGAGGTATAAATATTCATGTAAATAGCCGGTATCCAGAGTACGGCCCACGTGTAACTCTGGAACTATCTGTTCGTAAGCTGCAGTTCTGCACGTCGAACCCTATTTACAGAGCAACAGTTCCCTGCAGCCGGCTCGAAGCAGACTTTCTATTGCACGAGACGCAAAGCACGCAGATCTCGCAGAAATCTCGCAGAAATCCTTCTTCTTTGTTGAATTCACCATACAGATTCCACAGAAGGAGGTTTCAAGATATGCAATTAATCCAGTCGCTGGCATGTCCAGATCCAGATCTAGAATATTAATGGCTGGTCTTTAAAGTTAACGTGAAACTCATCTTTAATCTTACTTCTCTATTTTATCTGTATAGAAGTTATATTTTATCTTCATTTTCGATTTCAATTGAAATTTCTCCAGCTAGTTGTAATGTAACTATCTGTAATATATAATCAGCTAGTTCATTAATATAATACTCTGCTCGTTATAGCATAACCGATTATAAATATCCATTAATAATGTTGTAAATGAAGTCGATATCAATATATCTGTTATTAATGTAATTAATCATGTATGATCTCAATATACTTATTAATATTAAGATGCACTCATTAGAACTATTGGTTACTTTACAATAAGTTTTTATGGCGCTATAACTATAGCACAAATTATTTAACATCCGTATATATACCATTTTGTAGCAATGAGTATATTGTTTACTCAATTTTCCTTGGACTTCTATACTAAACTTTAATTTCTGATGTTATCAACCTAAAGTTAAGCAAAATTGTGTTATTTGTGAAAGGTTTTCAACATATAGAATATATGATCCATGCAATTTGAAACTAATTCATTGCATTTATATTTATGTATGGTAAATTCTTACAATTACTATGTTCAAATTAAGACTATCTGCAACGTGACCTTCTTGAATTAGCACTATTTATTCTTAGTTTAGTTTACTAATTCTATTTTTGTTGAGGAATCAGGATATAGATTTTATAATATTAAACCTATTCACAATTGTGCACGTGAAATCAGTGATGGGATTCTGCTTTAAGTTTAAACCATTGAGACACCACTAACTCTAATTGCTTTATATGGTGTGTATACGATTATAGGTGTATGTTACTGTTTTGAGAGCAATGATATACAAAGTTTAAATAAAGACCTCAGCCGTGCGATTAATATTTATGATCGTATACATACAGAGAGCGTCCATTCTAAACATAATATTCTAGATAGATCGACATTTTTGATATCTTTAGAAGTTTATCGTTTATTATAACTAGCTATAGTATAGAGAGATCAAAAAGATATAAATGTTTTCAATTCATACATCACTTGTACTGGCTCACTATATAATTTATAATATCTGCATACCGGTATACGTATGTATTTATGGTGATGAGAGATTTTAATTATCTTCTTATCTTATATATTGGGCGATTTACAAGAGAAGCTTAATCAGAACTTAACTAAAAACAAATATTATTGCTATGGAAGTATAGTACTTTAAATAAATAGTACAGAAGATGTATAACGTTAACCTAATCTTTCAATATTAATCATTCTACAATATTAATTCAAAGCTCTAGATCTACTATAGCTAGTTGACGTTATGAATCTAAATTTACATTTGTAAAGAGCTCGATCCTCATTGTAGTTATTTCGAATTCATTAAACGGAGATCATTAATCATAAATAGATTATCAATTTTTCCTTTAAAATAATCCGATTGTCTATTTAGTATCAATAAGAAATATAAATTGCATATGATATAAAATTTTTCTTTCGATAATTGTAATTTCGAATTCGTTAATACTTTCTGCGGTTATAATTTTTCCTATACTAAACTTTTATAAGTTTTAGAGATTAAGTATATATTAAATCAGGAAGCCTAATACATTTTTAAATTTAGCTATTAGCTGTATAAGTTAAAATTTTGGAGGAAAATAATCAACCTTTCAATTCTTAGATAAAAATTAGTTGGCTATAGTTTCAATTGGCAATTGCAATTGGTGCTTGATGCATTAGAGCCATTTCATATCTGTAAATGTGATATTGGGCTAACTTATCAATGGGCCTGATTTAAAGAGATAGCTTCAGCTGATATTCAATTACTAATTATATTAAACCTTAGGCTTATAATTACCGTATAATGAAAACTACCAATATATTATTGTATTCTATTTCTAACACTGCAATTACAATTGGAATTTACAATTTGGCTAGCTAAATTCTTTAACAAAATTAATATGCTATTAATCAAATTCTAAAGATTCGAATGTTTTTCTTCTTTTGAATCGGACTATTATAATTAATTATAATTATGGACTATGGACTAGATTAAATTACTGTTATATATTCTAGATTATAATATTATAAGTTCTGAAAGCCGGTAAAACTACCAATGAAAATGTAATAAAATTCGGATAATATGCATAGAACTTGATACCAATTGGGTATAACTTATCGTTTTTTAGGATGATTAATCAATATTAATGCAGCGAAGCCACGAAGAATGCAAACTCGTAATTGTCAAATGCTTGCAAATATAATAATTAACACCGCCAGATCTAGATATATTGATATTAATATTTGTCAACCTGTTTTACTAATGATTCTAGTTAAACAATGCTTAGCTATAGAGTATAAGCCTCTAATCTCTATATTAGTTCTAATATCATAGGCTACCATAGCCAGTCAACAAAATAGAACGCTAATTATATTGTAGCTATAGGAATGCGCAAATTGTTGTAGTCTTAATGTCTCATGTAGTAATTTTAGTATTCAACCCAATTTCGCCCACCCTTTAAACTAAATACTCGGCCAGACTACAAATTATTGGTCACCCCCTTCACTAATTACAATTTCTATACTATCGATATAAGGTGACTCCAACTTAAAAGATAAAGGAATTTGGAGACATCACTTAAATCTGTACTTTCCGTATTTTCTTTCTCTACTCCACAATCTCTGAAAATGGTAATAAGGAAAAATAAACTTAATCCTCTTGAATCGATATATAAATGTTTTGAAATATACTAATTGAACCGACCAGGATTTCACAACATGTAGAATCCTAGTACGTGCCCTACCACCAACACAAAAGCCGCTCAAACGGGATACTATCGGATAAATTCAAAATGAATTTACAGTTTTCTTGATAAGAATCCACGGATTAAGTATGTTAAGGTTAAAAGTTCCCACATTACCGGTCTTTTTCTGCATCTCGAAATTTGGTACTACATGACCTAGTGGAATCAAAACGTTCATGATGAAAGAGATACGCTGAAGTTGGTCACTTCGTTAGAATGTGTCAAACACACTAAAAAGGCTAACCTTATTAAGGCAATTGTTTACGCTAGAGAAGTAAGTATGATAGCAACATCATCACCAGATTTTCCTCCACTAGTACACACCCATCTAGTGTTGCTCAGGCTGCTTCAGTCGACATAGGTCCCACACAAAACGACTTAGAATATTTGGATCAGGTTGCCTGAAATTATGGGGAGCCGCTGAGTTTGTAAAGAAGAGTACTGTACAGTAACCAGGATATAATCCATTTTACTATAAGAGAAATCTACTGGAGAAGGGTAGAAGAGGATTATCTAAAAGTCTCCATGTATTAGTATTGAACTAAAGAACAAGAAAAGGTTGGTTGATTGTGAGCCTCCAAAAGAAGGTCTCTATAGCTACAGAAAAATTTAAACAATAAGAAAGAGAAACAAAATTCAGAATATTTACAATACAGCAGTCAGTTTTTACAAAAATGTTGTAAATCTTTTGATGGTTATCTCTCCAAGTTGGAGCCACCCCTACAACATAACGTTAACGATAGTGTAGAAATAGTAATTCGTGAAGGTTTTTTAACTTTACATATAATTCCCAATTAAAATATCTTAATAATTTAAATCTTCTAACTAGAAACTATTAAATTGAGGAAATCACACCTCTTCTTTTCTTGTGCCCTTGAAGGGGTGGCCGATAATAATTCATCAAGCGAATATATTTTCATCACGTGGCTTCATAGAAGACGCTCCGTTGGCTCAGTTGGTAGAGCGTCAGTCTCATATTAATTTCCGTGTCATACGAAAACGTGTGATCTGAAGGTCGAGAGTTCGAGCCTCCCACGGAGCAGTATATTTTTAGCGGCGATGCTACATGCGGCCAAAATTAAGTGGAATGGTTATACCTAAAAATTCTTATTTATTTTAAACTTCTCTTTAAATTGCTGTCATTAATCTTACAACAATCATTGAACAATGTCATCAGAATTTCAAATTAAAATTTACTTTCAATTAAGTACTTAACTTGAAAAATAGTATATAAAGCAAAGAGTGTGAATTAGGCCGCGCATCGCGCAAAATGCTTGAGCTCGACCCCAAACTTGAACTCAGTTGAGGGAGATTTCTGAAAAGCTCGACATTTAGGGCTGAGAAGGTCGAGCTCGAAACTCGACTGGTCTGAAATTCGCTCTAGATCGGCTCGAAAGCTCGCTCGAAAGCTCGGCCATGCGCGACCTAGTGTGAATTAATTTAAATACAATTGCAACGATGATATCGACTGAAGTTAACATTATCATTATAAGGAAATATTCATACAGCATGTGAAGTTTGTGAACCTAACAATCATGGTTTATTATTACATTCTTTTATGATAATCACATCGATATATGTCAAATTGTCAATTGCAAATTGCAATGTTGAGCAACTATTTGTGTTCATAAATAAGGTCATTAGACTCATTTCCAAGGTTTTCGAGTGGTTAAGATAATATAATTATTAATTATTTATTGTAAAATATAAGCTTTTCAACCATGTGGATTCAATAATACTAAACCAAAGTGTTAATAATCACTAACAACATCGATGTTTAGATATCATTAAATATATTGATCATAAAAAGGAAAAAAAAGGAAAAAAGGGAAAAATCTCCGGTATTTTGGTTCTGTTACTTTATGGTTAACGTTGGTATGAAAGAGAAAGATGAATAAATATTAGAGATCGACGCATTAAATAGCTACGTTTACAACTTGACAGTTAATTTTTCCTTAACCATGGAACCCGATTCTTAGGATTATTTATTAGCTAGCAATCTCCATCTCCAATGCTCCATCGATATTGACCAATTGGAATTATATTCAGAGGGTGCCGATACACGTGATGCCATATGATCACGATCGCAGACGTTTTAGTTCCTCAAAAAATAAAATTTTCTAATATTTAAATAGGCGTTTAATTCTTTAAAAAAGGTTAAAAAGATCGAATTAATTAGTAATTTAGTAGCATATTATTAGATAATCACAATATACAGAATTCGAATGAAGAACGAAACTAGATGGCAGAAGTTTGGGTTTCCGAACCCAAGTTTTCCAAAGAATTCTCCCGAACGCATAGAATGAAGAGAGGGTTAGATCTTAATTATAATTTAACACCAGCCAGTATATTAACAATTGTATTGCGACTCTTAGAGGAATGCTACCCCGCCCACTCCAAGAAATTGGCTATAATTATCAGAACCGTTTCCAGTATATAAATCTATAGTAATATCGTTAAACTGGAACTGAAATATGGGCTCATTACGGTATCGTTCAAATCAATTTTTTGCTGAGTCAAAAAGTTCTAGTGTTGTGCATATGGTAGTTTGATCATTTGGGATTTAACGGGTTATATATTATAATAGGGTGCGATAAAGAAATTGAATTAAGACTTATCATAGTGAATTCGGAAATTATAATTTATAATCAAATTCCAAAATTACGTACGCGTATTCTTAAGACCAGCCTTTAAATCCACTATTAATTGTGATTGTAATCATTAAATAGTACCATAGTATACGTAATTAATTGGACATAGATCTATACGACTTATAATGATGCAGTTCGAATTTCACAGGTTCCGAGGCGCCATTATCATGGAAAGTCACGATGTCTCGATACAAATATACATGGCAGGAGGAGAATCCGGATATACCAAAAAGGTACAAGCAGGTGCAAATAAAAATATATCCGGACTTGTTAGAGTTCGCTTGACCAGTCAACATTTCACGGTAGGCCCCATGAGACTCCCAACATGCAATGAGTGATAGCGTTGCTGATCATGGGATAATTGTGTGGTTTCAGCACTGCCTACCCGACCATATGAGTGGTTGGCCAACTAGTCTGGACTTCAGCGTGTTCCGTGATAGGCCAACGGATGGTATTGTTCAATATTTTTGTTGGAAAACCCCAATAAACCTTAAAAGTGCCCGGAACTAGTCACGGATCTTTTTCCGCACCCGTTTTGTATATATACTTCTTCTTTTGCCCCTCATTCTTTCTTCTTCAACACTTTCCCTGTTTTTTTAGAATACCGGATAAATGGGCAAATTAGTGAACATCCCCGTCGGGAAACCGGCTAACGAGAACGAAACTGCCCCACGGCGTGCGTATAGTGCAAGAGCTGAGGCTATTACTAAAGTCCCGGGCTACAAGGCAGCAACCGTCTTTGAGCTCATGAATGAGGCCGTCGCCAGTTTCGGACCGAACCATGCCATGGCTTGGAGAGATCTGATCGATATTCATGAGGAAAAGAAACATATCAAAAAGATAGTCGATGGTAAAGAAACTACAATTACAAAAAACTGGTACTATTTTGAGAAAACTGGTTATAAATACATTACTTATGATCAACTATCTAAATTGGTTGTTGATTACGGCAAAGGTCTTGTTGAGTTGGGGATCAAACCTGCCAATGAGGAGCGCTTACATATATATGCTGGAACTTCCCAGAAATGGTTGCAAACGTTTCTTGCCGCCACTTCTCAATCGATTCCAATTGTTACTGCTTATGATACTTTGGGTGAATCTGGCTTAACCCATTCAATCCGAGAAACTAGATCGGTAGCTGTTTTCACTGATAATAGTTTGATCCATACTCTTATTAATCCATTAAAAGAAATTGATCATATTCGATACGTTATTTATTCCGAACCTATTGATGAGAATGATACAAGATGTGGTGGCAAGTTTTATCGTGAAGCAAAAGATGCCGTTGATCAAATTAAAGAAATTAGACCCGATATTAAATTTTATTCTTATGATGAGGTTATTGAACTTGGTAAACAATCTAAATTGGAACCGACTCATCCAAAAGCTGAAAATACCGCTTGTATCATGTATACTTCGGGTTCCACCGGAACTCCAAAAGGTGTTGTTTTAACTCATGCAAATATCGTTGCTGGTGTTGCTGGTATTTGTCCAATTATTCCAAGATCTTATATTACTTCGGGTGATAAATTGTTGGCATTCTTACCATTAGCTCATATTTTCGAATTAACATTTGAACTGGTTAATTTCTATTGGGGTGGTACTTTAGGTTATGGAAATCCAAAGACTTTATCTGATGTTTCAATGAGAAATTGTAAAGGTGATATTAAAGAATTTGGTCCATCAATTATGGTTGGTGTTGCTGCTGTTTTTGAAATGATTAAGAAAGGTATCATGGGTCAAATTGCTAAAAAACCACCAATGCTTCAAAAAGCTTTTTGGGCTGCTTATAAAACTAAAGTTGCTGCTACTAGATATAGTATTCCTGTGATTGGTAGTGTTATCGATAATACTATCTTTAAACAGATTAAAGAAAATACAGGTGGAAAATTAAAATTAATGTTAAATGGTGGTTCTGCTCTTTCTGAAGAAACACAATTGTTTATCTCTACAACAATTTGTCCATTACTTATTGGTTATGGATTAACAGAAACAAATGCAAATACAACTGTTATGAGTCCAGCTACGTTTGAAATTGGTGTAGCGGGTACTCTTACTTCAGCTGTTACATGTAAACTAAAATCATTCGAAGAAGGCGGTTACTACGCTAAGAATAATCAAGGTGAAGTTTGTTTAAGAGGTGCTCCAATTACAAGTCATTATTATCATAATGAAGAGGAAACTAAAAATGCTTTTGATGAAGATGGATGGTTCTGTACTGGAGATATTGGTGAATGGACAAAGACCGGACAACTAAAAGTTATCGACAGAAAGAAGAATCTTATCAAGACTTCAAATGGTGAATATATTGCTTTGGAAAAGATTGAATCAATCTATAGATCTAATCCTTACGTTGGAAATATTTGCTGTTATGCAGATGAAACACGAGTTAAACCAATTGCTATTATTTTCCCACATGAAGCAAATATTCAAAAATTAGCAGGAGATTTAAATTTACCAGAAGAGGAAAGAGAATTGGAACACTTATGTGATAATGAAGAAATTCATAAAGCTATAACGAAATCATTAATTGAAACTGGTAAGAAACAAAAATTACAAGGAATTGAATTAATTCAAGGTGTTGCTTTAACAAGTGTTGAATGGACTCCTCAAAATGGATTCGTTACTAGTGCTCAAAAGTTACAACGAAAGAAAATTTTGGCTGCTAATCGTGATCAAGTTGAAGAAGTTTATGCAAGAGGTTAGATTTTTATAATTGGTGGTTTAACAACATAAATTATTGATTCCAAAATTTTATGCTTGTGTTTCTTTTTTTTCTTTTTAATTTTTCACTTTTTGTGGTTTAGATTGTGTTTTAATATTATTATAGTATAATGTTCAAATTTTATTTATTTAGTTTTGCTTTGAACTATCAAACATACTAGTACTAGTTAAGGGATTGTACACCTCACAAGAATTGCAATTGTTATAATAAGCTGGATTGGCAATAATTAATACAAAATAAGTTTATCAGATATAGCTATTGATTGTAATTACAAGGCGTATGTATAAGGGTGATAGTAAGATTCCGATGGATTTTGATGTTTTGACATTAAATTTGCAATTTTGATAAGCCCTTTCTAAAGTTAAGTCCAGTCTAAAGTTGTTTTCCCCACTCAATATTACCATATAAGCCAAAAGCGACTACTGAGTAGTAAGTACGTTATCAAACCTTAAAATAAAGATATAAAGTTGAGAGCAGTCTTATGATTCCACTAATCAATTATATCTCAGTCATATTTTGCACTACAGCATCAGTTATATCTTATAATGATGTCTTGATGTGAATTGGCTCTATTCCCCCAAAACGATTAATATTCCATTTCATATTTATGCACGATTTAGTGACCTCAATGTATTAAATGATTTAACTCGATATACCTATATTATTTTTATATCTATCGATATTAATTGTTTGTTTAAGAAATAAGATTGATTCTGCTTTTGAGTGTAAATAATATATGACAATTGCAATTGCATAATACTATTAGATTAACTTTTTTATAATCAACATTTTCCAGATGCAGAATCTTCTCCACCAACGTTAACATTGATATTTCATAACTGAAACATAAACTTTTACGAACAGCTGATAATGGTGTCTGATAATGGCACCTAGTTCCAAAGATTGCTTAAAAACTATCTATATAATATTACTATGATTGCTATCTGAATATAAGCATATAATTATAAATGGAATTAGTACTTGCAAACGAACTAATTTGTATTTAAAACGTAAACTTTACTTGTATTTGGCAGGATGATATTTATATATGTATATGGTTAATAGAACTATTGCAATACTAGTGTATATGAATCTTTTACAATGTTCGTCATTTGATTGTTATTTTTTTCTTTAATGATCATTAATCCTCGTTAGTGATGGGATTGCTTTCTTTAATATCATTCTTTTTGACCAATTCAACTAAAGCCCTGTTAGCACCTTCAACAATTGCAATGTGTTCAAGTACATGAACTCTATTTTCATAAGACTCTAGAGTCTCCCCTTTAATCAAATCAAGTTCTTTTACAATCAATGGATCACCTTCATCAACCTCAACAATAACTTTATGAATCATGAGCCCAGCTTTAGTAATGGTACCATCCTGACCAGCTTGCCATGCTCTATCAATTGCATGTGTTCCAGCAAAAGCGCCAGGAAGAGCAGGGTGTAGGTTTATTATCGGTATATATTTTTCTGCCAATGGTGTTAGAAAACTTGGTGATAAAATGAGCATCCAACCAGCACAAACAATAAGGTCTGGTTTAGTATATGAAGATGTATTTTCCTTTATGTCGAGCTTCTCCAATCCCTTCTCAAGTGTCGAATCGTTTTGATCTTCCATTTTAGTACCTTGTGTCACTTCCTTAGGAGCACCTTCTAATATGATTTCTGCTAGGTCCTTATTGAATTTTTCCCTTGCTAATCGTCTACCTTCTTTATTTTCTTTAGGAATTCCTTTAAAGTACGTTTTTAGAGTATGAACGTAACTTGGGATCCCAGCATTGGATGCTCTTATCAGACCATATGCTGACGGACTTGAAGAGATCACATATGAAATTTCAGCCGGCAATTTTCCATTTTTTGTAGCATCAATTAGAGCCTGTAGATTAGACCCTGATCCCGAGATTAAGACAAGAATTTTTGGTAATGGTGAAGACATTATTGAGGAAAATATGGAGGAAGCTTAAATTTAAAAAAGATTGAAATTTTCCAGGTATCTACACACGTGACATGAATATAAAACGGTTTCACTTAGGTTCGGCCATTCTGAATGCTATTTTCGGCCGCATTAGTACCAATGTGACTTGTTTAGATTTATAAGGAATCACTTCGGATGCGCGGGTGAAATTTTGTTATGTAAAATGACCGATAATTAGGTATAATGGCCGAACTTAAGTGAAATAGCTATTGTACACCATCATAATTTATGACCATAATTACGTACTCTCTAATATAAATTTAATTACACCTCTATGACAAATAAATATATAAGATCACTTCAGTCTCTGTTCTGTTTCGTAAATTGATATAGAAAGACAATTTTTAGATAGAAAAACTAACAACCAATCTGCAGCAAATTAATATGTTTTAAATTATTAGTTTTAAACAAATAAATCAAAAAGAGTTCCCATACTAACATACATTAATACTGCGATTAGGTAGACAATATAAATCTTCCCACAAAAATATTTCATTTCTATAGCAAATATACAAAATAAAACCTAGAGCAGAAAATCATCATTTAAATAATAAATATTTATAAATATAACTGTGTTTACAATCTGCTAATGACTTGTTCAGTGAAATGTTGAGTTGAAGAAGTTCCCTTCAAGTCTCTGGTAATGTTTTCTTTACCAGATGCAATTGTGCTTAAAACAGCATTCTCAATCTTATCACCATATTCATTCAAACCCATATGTCTCAACATCATAACTGATGATAAAAGTAAAGCAGTTGGGTTAGCCAGACCTTTACCAGCGATATCTGGAGCAGAACCATGGACAGCTTCAAAAATAGAAACTTCATCACCCATGTTTCCAGATGGAGTCAAACCAAGACCACCAATTAAACCAGATGATAAATCAGACAAAATATCACCGTATAAATTTGGCATAACCATTACAATGTCCTTGTATGGAGTTGGGTCAGTAACGAGCTTCAAACAAGTATTATCAATAAGCTCAGTGTCTAAAGTGACATCTGGGTATTCTTCAGCGACTTCTTTGGCAGTTTGTAAGAATAAACCATCAGAAACTTTCATGATAGAAGCCTTGTGGACGACCAAAACATGTGGTTTGTTGATTGATCTAGCGTATTCGTAGGCATATCTAATAACTCTCTCGGAAGCTTCACGGGTAATAAGTTTGATTGATTGAACAACACCTGGAACAACGGTATGCTCAATACCAGAGTATTCACCTTCCGTATTTTCTCTAATCAAAACTGTATCAACGCCATCATAAGGAGTTTTGAAACCAACAATGGATTTACATGGACGAACATTGGCAAATAAGTTAAATGTACGACGTAAGGTCAAATTTAAAGAGACGTGACCTTTTCCGATGGGAGTAGCTAAAGGACCTTTCAAAGCTACTAAATTTCTCTTGACGGAAGCAACAGCATCGGCTGGAATAGTTGTCTTACCATCAACGAGAATTGGAGTGACATCGACTGGTTCCCATTCGATGGGGACTTTAGCAGCGGAATAAATATCCTTGACGGCTTTTGAAATTTCAATACCGATACCATCACCTTCAATCATAGTGACGGTGTAATTACCCTAATAGCAGCATGTTAGTATCCGATTTTCCAAAGAGAATAACAGTTGCCCATAAGACATCGAGATATATATTTTTAGGTTGTTCATTTTTCATTTTTCATTGTTTTCTAACATTTTTCAGCTTTTCATAAATTTTCATGACATGCTTTGTTTCCGAATCGGCAAAGCCAAAAAACCGCGGTACAAAAGAATAACCTTTCCAAATGAAAAACACCAAAAATAACAGAATATACTCACATTGGCATTTTTCTTTCCATTGAAACTAGCAACGGAAGTAGCATACGTTCGAGCCTATAAAAATTGAATATTGGTTAGAGACCCGGAGCTCGAAGAACAATAAACTGCCACAGATAATTGAATATTGAAAATTGGATATTTTGCGTGCACCGGCAATAAAACTCGGGGAAAACACATACTATGCTTAATCTTGGAGCCATGAGAGCAGAACGGGATAAAAATCTGGAAGACATCATTTTGGAAAGGTCCTTTTTCGGTTGAAATTACGATGGTTGAAGAAGAAAGAAAAAAGTGTTTTTCCCGGAAGAAAGCCTGCATTTTATACAATACCTTAACTATAAACTTCTTTTCCGTATTTAGGAATTGAAAAATACAAATTTTTAAAAATTATATATTTATAAAAATATTACTATAGAAAACATACACATTGTTAAAAATCTGTATTATAATTATGATCAATGAGGGGTTGTGGGTTCTTTATTTATAGAAATCAAATTTATCTACATCTGATCCTGTTTTCACTTGACTTGTATACGCTTCCTCTAAGTCAGACTGTATAATAACATATCGGTTCTTCCTCACAGCCCGCAGACCAGCTTCTTGCATAATTGCAGCAATGACAGCTCCCGATAGTGCATCATTTCTGACAATTAAAGAATCTAAATCAACTTCTGGTGCTAAGGACATTTTTGAAGCAATCGTTGAAAAAATCAATCGTCGTTCTCTTCTATCACGCAATGATGGGAATTCAATTTTACGATCAAGACGACCAGGACGTAATAAAGCTGGATCCAAGGTATCGGCTCTATTGGTTGCCATGATAACCTTAACATTTGAAGTTTGATCAAACCCATCCATTTGATTTAATAATTCCAATAAAATACGTTGAACTTCTCGATCAGCACCTGTTTGAGCATCAAAACGTTTTGTCGCAATAGCATCAATCTCATCAATGAAAATAATAGAAGGTGAATTTTCACGAGCTAACCTAAAGACATCTCTTACCATTCTTGGACCTTCACCGAGATATTTTTGAACAAACTCAGAACCAACAACCCTAATAAAAGAGGCCGTAGAACTATTTGCAACAGCTTTAACTAACATTGTTTTACCTGTACCAGGAGGTCCGTAAAGTAAAACCCCTCTTGGTGGATCAATACCAATTTGTTTATATAAATCAGCTTGTGTTAATGGTAATTCAACAGCTTCTCTAATCTCCTGTTTTTGCATATCAAGACCACCAACATCGGCATATGAAACATCAGGTTTTTCATCAGAGCCCAAAATAGCAATACTTGAGTCAGCCTCAGGTGGTAATATATCAACCAAGGCATTTGAATGTCTATGTAAAGCAACAGAAGATGAAGGTTTCAACAATTCTCTATCCAACGTCGACAAAATCCTAACAACATAATTAGAACCAGTAGTAGAAGACACAATTCCAGTATGTTGGTCAATAGGTTCCAAAAATTGACCAATTACTAATGGAACAGATTGAATTCGCTTAACTTCTTCTTGTGCACGAACCAATTCTCTTTTCAAGTGGCGTTGTTCATCTTTAATATAATCCTCTTGTAATTCCAATAACTCTAAATCTCGCTCCAATTTTTTCAGTCTTGCGTATAAATCCGCTGGACTAGAAGATGAACCATTGGCATGTTTGACAAATGGCTTGATGTTGTTGTTGGATGGCTTGGTAAGCTTTGGTTCCGATGGAGCAATACCTAGTTCTTCCATTATGTGTCCCTGTTGATATTTTTACTTTCGGTGTTGATATTTTATACTCCTTCCAGATGGAATAATGATTCTGTCAAATAATCGGATATAGTTGATTTTCTGTCCAGAAATGATTATGGAGGGAGGATGGGACGAAAACAGAGATTTGTTGGAGTGAAAAGTAAAGGTGGAAATTTAAAGAGGTAAAGGTGTAACCTTCTTTCACAGAACACAAAATACCAACGATCATAAATTAGAGTAATGCCTCCAGCCCAACCTCAACAAGCACAAATTTTACTGCCTCAGACGGAGGATCTGACGGTTCTTCTTGGGCTCGTGGATCAGCTGTCTGATCTTCTCCAGGAAAACAGGGAAATCAAAGATAGAATCATGCGAACCATAGACGATATTGATGATGATTGCACAGAGGTGGAAGATAACGACGAGTCTTTTGAAGATATCGAAATAACGGAAAGTAAGAGTCCCGATCAAGGTTCAATTCAAGCAACAAAAAGCAACGACAGTCCAAGGAGGGATCCTCATGTTGTGGAACTGCTTGAACAGAGACAGAAACTGGCACATAGTATAAAAGTACAGGCACGGCAGAATTCAGCTACGTTCGCCTTGATAAAATTATATATCGCTGCCATTGAGAAATGTTTAAATGGAATAAGGACAATTATTGTACGTCTTGCTTTTGCGAATGATTATTGAATACAAAAAATATTAACATTTTGTAATAGATCAACCGAGTGCACGACTTTCTTCAGTTACACAAATCATACTTTGAGAAGCTTCAACGGAAACAGCTGATATTCCAGACTGAATATGACAGTTATATAGGATTGGAGATGAAGTTACTACAAATTTCCCAACTTCTGAGGACAGCGTACAAAGCTTTGATTCTCGACAAGGATGAAACTCTAGCAGGAGTCAATAATCACAACGTTAACGATAAGAGGACGCCTCCGATTGTTCAAAAAGTATCGAAGACTGGAAATCTAGATAAATTTAGTGCTGATTATTTATCGGCAGAACTGCTTACTATTCATGATTATCTCCAGGCAGTGAGTAAAATGAGTCCGTAAAGTACACATTTATCATAAGAGTATATATTTAAGTAAATTTAAATGTATCGATTAATAAAGAATAGTGAAAAACAGTAATAAACTCCTTCACTTGAGCCTATTGTTATAGCCACGTGCACTGGGAAAGTAGACAAACCTCCCAGATAATCAAATCACCAAAAGTATAATCGCTTTTCAGACGATGGACAACGCAATCCTACTTTCTGCGTTCACCGACACCTTAAACCCGAACCCAAACATCCGTAAACAGGCGGAGTCTGATATTGACAAGGCTTCTGTTCAAGAGGGGTTCGCTGCTGGATGTCTTCAGCTAACAGTTTACTCAAAGGCATCTGTTGCAGTTCGTCAATCTGCCGCTATCTTTTTAAAAAACAGAATAGTGCATCATTGGTCACCATCCTTCTTAGGAAATGATGCTACAAAAGATCCAGCTCCAATATATATAATTTCTGATAATGAAAAAGAAATCATCCGGAGTAGAATCGTGGGAATGATCGTGTCATCTCCCGACGGGATTAGGTCTCATTTGATTTTGGCTTTACGGTTTATTATACAAAGTGATTATCCCAATCAATGGCTTAATCTTACCAATGACACAATTGCATTACTAACAACTGCCAATGAAAAGTCTGTCTTTGGAGGTCTCATATGTTTATATGAAATCACAAAATATTATAGATGGACTCTTGGATCAGCAAGAGGTTTCTTACACAAAATCGTGGATGAAACATTCCCATTGTTGATACGATATGGCAATGAAATGATCGATTCAGGTACGGATAGTTCAACAACTGCAGAATTATTACGACTGATCCTAAAAATATTCAAGTTTGTGACGTATAACGAGTTACCACCTTATTTCCAGACAACATCGCATATTACAGCATGGGCCAACCTACACCTTCACACTATCCAAAAACCCCTACCTTCCGAAGTCCTAAGTATACCAGAGGAGGACAGAGAAGAGCATCCTTGGTTAAAATGCAAAAAATGGGCCTATGCCAATCTTGCTAGACTTCAAATGAAATATGGTGGTGGTGTTTTAACCCAAAATGACACGAAAAAAAATAGTCAGTTTTATTTATTATTCCCTTCAACCTATGTTCCTGAAATTCTAAACGTTTATTGGGGTGAAATAAGTAAGTGGAGAAGCAATGAAATATGGTTGAGTAATCCTTCGTTATACCATTTGGTTTCATTATTAGAACAATGTATTGGAAATAAAGTAACATGGGCTTTAGTATTACCTCAAATAAATACCATAATATCTCAAATTATATTTCCACTTTTTAAACTAACAAGTGATGATTTGGAATTATTTGAAAATGAACCAGATGAATATGTTAGAATTAAATTCGACCCATATGAAGAAGGTACAAGTCCTGACTTGGCAGCTTCTAGCTTTTTATCAACTGTTGTTGAAAAACGAAAGAAAGCAGTACTAAATGATATATTACAATTTGTTAATACTGTTCTATTAACCTACTCAAATGAAAAAGACAATGGTAATAATACTCAGAAATTGAATATAGCCAAAGATAAAGATGCTGCATTAAGAATAATGGGATTAATATCGGTTATCTTAACTCGTCAAAATAGTCCATTCTTTGATGTTACTGAACAATTCCTTGAACAATTTGTTATTCCTGATCTTAATACGGGACCAATGTTCTTAAGAGCCAGAGCATGCGATACAATTTCAAAATTCATGAATATTAGGTTTAAGAATAGAGCTAATATTTCAGCAGCATGTACTGGAGTACTACAATGTTTAACTGATGCAAATGGCAATTTACCTGTTCAAGTTGAAGCAGCTTTAGCATTACCTGCACTAATTAAAAACGAATATACTTATCCTTCAATTGGTGCATTGGTTCCACAAATTGTTAAAAAACTTTTAGATTTATCAAATTCAATTGATTTAGATACCTTAGCGATGGTTATTGAAGAATTTGTTGATGTTTTTTCAACTCAATTGACTCCATTTGCAGCAGATTTAGGTCAACAACTTAGTGATCAATTTATTAGAATAATGTCCGAACTTTTAACAAAATTGAATGATGCCCCTGATGATATTGAGGAAATTGCAGATTTAGGTGAAGCTGATAAAGAATTGGCTGCTGCTAGTGTTTTAAATGCTATCATAACAATGTCTGTTACAATGGATACTTCAGTTGAACTTTCTTTAAAATTAGAAGAGTATTTTGCACCAGTAATGATTATTGTTTTGAAAAATGGAGCTGTTGAATATTTAAGTGAAACTCTAGGATTATTAGAAGGAACTATTTTAGCTTCTAAACAAGTTTCCTCTAGAATGTGGAATGTTTTCCATGTTGCTTTGAAAGCTGTTATTGAATGGGCATGGGATTTTTTATTAGAATTCTTACCTATTTTTGAAAATGTTTTAATATATGGAGCAAATGATTTAAGAAATAATCCTGATTTAGTTCGAGAATTTTATCAGTTTATTGAGTTTGCAACAAGAAATGATCAAGATACATTTGAAGATAGTTATTTTTTAACATGTCAACTTACACAATTTTTCATAATATCATTGGGAGATGCTAGTGGTTCATTTATTACTGATATTTTAACGCGAGTAATCAAGCAGTACTCGATTTTGACCGCAAAGGATAATACCGATGAATCAAAGCCAAATGAAGTACACTTGGTAGTTTCAGTTGTTGAAACATGTTTAGCTGTGATTCAATATCGACCAAAAGATGGGTTACATTTTTTACAACATATTAATTTCTTGACACCATTTTTTGAAATTTGGTTTAATAATTTCGATTCTTTCAAAAGAGTTTATGATTTGAAGTTAGAAGCAATGGCCTTAACCATCATTGTTTCATTATCTGAAAATGATATGCCACCTGGATTACGCGATGTACTGCCTCAATTGTTCTCACGTTTAGTGACTGTTCTTTCAAGACTTCCAACAGCAATTTTTACAAGAGAAGAAACTGCTAGAAAAGAAGATGAATCCGCTAGGAATAGTGGCTTATCGGACTCTTATCAACAACCAAAATCAACACAAATTGATGCAGAAGGCTGGGATGTTAATGATGCAAATGATGATGAAGATGTTGAAGAAACAACAAATTTTACTGGTTTAGATTATTATGGCAATGATTCCTATTATTCAGAGGTAGATGCTGAGCAATTATCGGAAAACACTCTACAAGAAACACCATTGGATAACATTGGAATTTTTAATATCTTCAAGGCAGCTATTGTTGATTTTAAAATGAATAATAATGAAAGATATACATGGTTAACTTCTAGCTTAACAGCAGAAGAGATGAATGTTGTATCTTCAGCAATTGAATTAGTTGAAACTCAAAATCATCATTAAAAAAAAAAAATGCACAACACTAATATTAATATTAATATTAATATTTAAATTTGTATCTTTGACATTAAACATTGACTTTATTAATTATACTCGAGCAGTTTCTTTTAAATAATAGTATAATTAAGTGATAATTTATCAGATATTCCTTTTCAGTACGTTAAGTGTGGAAAATCTATCGAAGAGAATTCCAAATACAAATACTCCAGTAGTATACATTGAAATATATTCCTTCTTTCTAGTCCAAAAAGTAAAACATTGTCGATAATATATCAACTAACTACTCATATTCTCGGAAACATCAGAACTCACGGAAGACGAAGTTGCACTCTGATGACTTAACCTTGACTTCGCTTGACCAAATAGTTTTTGTTGAGTCTTAATCAATTCTTCTTCGGATAACCCAGAATTTTGTAGTTTTTTACTTTTCTTATCCCGTCCCTTTCGATGTAATTTATGATCTTCTAAAACTTGTTGAATAAGGCCTATATAATCATTGAATCCCAGGGCCTCAATTGCTTTAATAACATGTTCAGATCCAATAGTCTTTTTGGAATTTTGTTCCGCTATATCATTGGATTCTGTGGCAACAATCATGATGAATTCCACGCAACATTGTATTAAAGCTTCCCTAGCTTCTTTGGAAAATACAATATCCGAAGGAAGAATTTCATTTAGAATTTTTTGAACAGTAGCTAAAGATAGGTCAGAAATTGAAACTGTCGGAAGATATCATCAGATATGCTGAGATGACGGGAACGTACCTTTAGGGAGGGATAAATCTCCTGCCAGCAATTCAGCAGATGAACCGAATTCTGACATGAGACAAAATTTGTAATATTCCAGCTATATTTGAAGATTTTTTCCAACTTTTATGTTAACCTGTAAGATTTATGAGTTATGAAAAGATAAGCCTCGGGAAGTTGTCTAATAATGTGTAGAAGCTTGAATTTATCATTTGTAAGAAAAAGGAGAAAAATGCAGAATAAGTTGCCATTATATAGACAAGTGGAGTATTTGGTGTGATATTCTCAATGTATCCGGGTAAATATCTTGAGATCTTTGAATTTTTACTCTCTTCTTGGAAAAATCAAATAAATCTAATGTCTCAACATATCGGAAGAGTATGTCAGTTTTATAGCCCAATTTTTATCTCTTGATTGTTGCTAATATGGTTTTTAGACCTCTTTAGCGTTCGCTAGGGTTTGGCACCATGTGGACGTTGCTGCTGATGAACGAACTCTTGGTCGATTGGCTTCCAGTATCGCTACCGCTTTAATGGGAAAACACAAGCCAATTTATGAGAAATCTAGTAAGTTTTTATTCTTGTATTTAAATCCTTTATATATGCTAATATCTGTATAATAGTGGATTGTGGAGATTACGTTGTCGTTACGAATTGCTCTCACATTAATGTTACTGGTAAAAAAATGGAGCAAAAAACTTATTGGAGACATTCAGGAAAGCCAGGTAATTTAAAACTCACAAATATGGAAACTTTAATAGCTCAAAAGGGTGCTAAAGAAGTTGTGCGGAAGGCTGTTTCCGGTATGCTACCGAGGAACAAGCTTAGAAAATGGAGATTAGCAAGATTAAAGCTTTTTGATGGATCTGATCATCCATATAAACAAAATTTGATTGCTTTTCATGATGAACAACCAATAGTAAAAGATAAAATAAAGAGAATAGAAGCTAAAAAGGCGCAAGGTTTTGTTGATTCTGTTGATTAATTATTATTAATCACCTAATCTTCATAGGTATACAATTGTAAATACAAGATATAATCCTATTATGTATATAATTATGGTGAACATAGAATGGAATAAAGTACTAGTCTTTTAATCATGAAGATAAAACATAATTTTTATGTATTAAAAATTTACTGTACATATTAATATTAATATTAATTCATTTATATTTGCTATACTAGATAACTTGTGTATCGTAAACTTTTCTTTTCTTTTTGGTTCCTCCTTCTTACTATGTTTTAATTCCTCACAGATATACCAGAATGATCAGTAAATAATCTAATTGCAATGTTCATAGACATCAATTCTTGGAATAGTAATTTAGCAGCATATGGGATATGAATTTGATAGATCTTTGTTTTGTTTTTACAGGCACGACACTCAAATTGATTTTTCTTCAGATTTGCAATAACCGACATTAGACCGCAAACACCACAAACATGGATTCTAAAAGCATCCGATGCCTCCATAAGTCTTTCTTTCAAGAAAGAAGCAGCACCGTGAGCAATCATACAATCACGTTCCATTTCTCCGAAACGAAGGCCACCATCTCTTGATCTACCTTCTACTGGTTGTCTTGTCAATATTTGTAGTGGACCTCTAGCACGAGCGTGAATCTTATCATCAACCATATGACGCAATCTTTGATAATATGTTGGACCAAAGAATACTTGAGCCATCAGCTTTTTACCAGTATGTCCATGGTATAATACTTCAAACCCTCTAGAATGATAACCATGTTCACGTAACAAGTTAGAAACCGCATCAACTGTAACATCTGTGAATGGACTGGCATCACCTTCATAACCTGATAAACAAGAAACTTTACTCAATAGACATTCAATTAAATGGGCGACTGTCATACGTGAAGGAATAGCATGTGGATTAATAATGATATCAGGGCAGATACCTTCAGCAGAAAATGGAACATCTTCATGTCTATATGTCACACCAATAGTACCCTTTTGACCGTGACGAGAAGCAAACTTATCACCAATTTGAGGAATTTTTGTAGTTCTCATACGAACTTTAACAAACTTCAATCCTTCTTGGTTCGTAGTTAATACAACTTGATCTACAATACCATTCTCAGTACTTCTAAGAGGAGTTGAAGCATCTCTCTTTGTATGATATTTTGTCCTTTGACCCAATTCTTCATTATCTGGTGGAATAGGAGTTGTTTTACCAATAATAATATCATCACCAGAAACACGAACACCAGGAGCAATTAGACCATCTTCATCCAATTTCTCATAAGTACCATGTTTCAATCGTAATGTATTGCTCCTCAAAGGTTTCTCAAATTCTTCGACAACAGACATTCCGACACGTCGTTCTTGATCCATATAAGATCTAAAGAATAAACTTCTAAACAGACCTCTATCAATACTACTTTGATTCATAATAACAGAATCTTCTTGGTTGTAACCACTATAACAGGCAATCGCAACAATTGCATTCTGACCAGCTGGTAGTTCTCTAAATTTCAAGAATTCCATAGATCGTGTTGTAGCCAATGGTTTCTGAGGATAATAAAGAATATTTGCCATTGTATCCATTCTGACGTTATAATTTGTAAGGAACACACCCATAGCTTGTTTACCCATAGCAGATTGATAAGTGTTACGAGGAGATTGATTATGATCTGGGAAAGGAATAATACTAGCGGCAACACCTAGAATCATACTTGGATGAATTTCACAATGTGTATAGGTATGTGCATTAGGATTATAGGCCGGTTTAACACGTTTGAATGTATTTAATTCTTCTTCTGGCATTGGAGCACCTGCTTGAATTTGTCTTGACATATCCAAATCTTCTGGTGTCATGGCAATCATGGCGGTTTCCTCTTCTTCTGCATCAATATATTCAACAATACCATCCGCCACAAGTTGCGTCCAACCATATGGTTGTTCTTCCGTACTATTTTCTATTTTGACCACATTAGATTTTTGTAGAACTAATTCACCTTTTCTACTACTATTTTCATCATTATCAACCACAAATAATGGTCTAAAAACACGACCAGCATCTGTGAAAATTCTGAATTCTTGTTCTCTGATATCACGAATAATACTAACTTCAGGGCTAATATCACCTTTTCGTCTTAATGATCTCATAGTTTCAACTAAATTTGTAGGAGATGAATGTGTGCCAATCCAAACACCATTAACAAAGATTCTAGTAGCATTTGGAGAAGCATGTGGTACATAATCTTCTAAAGGTTCCATACCCCATTCTTCCAAGAAATATGCAATTGGTTCCGAAGGACTACCAACAGAAATACAAGACATTAATGATAAATTTTTAACTAAACCACAAGCTTGACCTTCAGGTGTTTCAGCAGGACAAACAAGACCCCAATGTGTATTATGTAATTGACGTGGTTTTGCAATCTTACCATCTCTACCAATAGGTGTATTTGTACGACGTAAATGAGAAAGAGTTGAAGAATAAGTATATCTGTTTAAAACTTGAGAAACACCAGCTCTTGACGACATTGCTTTTTTTTGTTCACCCCAATTACCAGTAGCTAAAGAATATTTCAACCCACTTGTTATAGTAGTTGCTTTAACAGCTAAAGTTAAATTGAAATCTTTATTAGTTTCAACACATTTCGTCATATATCTAAAAATGTCTTTAGATAATTTTCTAAAAAGAATTCTGAATAAATTTGCAAGTAATGGACCAGCTAAATCTAATCTTTTTTTACCAAAATGATCACGATCATCTTGTTCTTTTCTTTCTAAAGCACATAATAATAATCTGTGAATCATATAACCTAAAAAGAAAGCTTTTCTTGATTCATAACCAGTTTCTTGTGTAATATGTGGTAATAATTCTTTTTGTAAAATTTCTTTTGCATAATGAATACGTCTTTCCTTTTTAATATTTGTAACATTACCACGACGACCAATAAAATCAAGTGCAACTTCTCTATCTTGAATAACAAAAGCTTCTTCAACACATGGTTTTAACATTTCTAACATTTGCCAATCATTAGGATCATAACAAATATGTTCTAAAATATCACCATCTGGTACAATTCCCAATGCCCTGAAAACAATAACAATTGGAATATCTTGTTTAATATATGGTAAGGTTGCTTTTAATGTTCTACCGGATGATGAACCTTGTTTATCACGACCATATAATTTAATTTGCATACTGCTAATTAATCTTGAACCACCTTCAGTAGCACTTCTAATTTCAGCAATATGACTAACAGGAGATGGGCCTGATTTTTTAAAAACTTGAACAATATTTGCAGCACTTCTTTCCTGCGCAATTAAAACTTTTTCAGAACCATTGATTACGAAATAGCCACCCATATCATAAGGACATTCTTTTAATTCATAAAATTCATGTTCTGATAAATCCCTTAACATACAAAATTTTGATCTTAACATAATAGGTACTTTACCAATATAAACTTGAGATTCAGGTTCTTCTTCTTCATTTGGATCAGTTTCCCACACAAGGTCATTTGAAGGAGTTGTACCATCATCTCTTGAATACATAACTTTTTTCTTCATGTCGACGTATAAAGGAGATGAATACGTTAAATTTCTTAATCTGGCTTCTTGTGGGAACATTGGATGTGTAGTACCATCAGCTTCAGTCATTGTTGGTCTTGATAAATAAATTTTGCCAAAAGTAATAACATATCTTTTATTAATATCATCTTCAGGATTAGCATGTTGTGCAGGTTGTTCTAAAGTTAAGTTTGGATCTTCATTTACAATTTCTTGTATTGTAGTTTCAATGAATTCATCAAATGAGTCAAGTTGTTGAGCTGCTAATCCACGTTCTTGGAAAAATGAAGAAATTACAGTCCAACAATCTTCAGATGTGATATCTGTTTCTTCATAAGCATATGGATCCTCCTCATATTCTATATTCATATTAATATTCATCATAGTAATTGATTGTCTGGTGTAATAAACTCTTACCGAAATCCATTTTTGTTTCCGTTGCTTAGTAGAGGGATTGGCTACTGGAAACAAAAGGCTTGATGCTACTTACTTTTCCAGAGTGTGAAATACCAAACACCCGTACATTCATATGTGGTTACCCTACTTAAACATGTTAAAAAAAAAAAAAAAAAAAGAATATTATTAAAACAATGATTATGTATAAAATAAAAGTAAATATATATATGAACAAGCTTCACCAATTATAAATTGCAATCAATTAGTTTATAATTATAGCTATAGGATCGTAGAAAATGTTGCAATTGAAACTTTTTTAATGACTCTCTAAATATTAATCAAATGTGATATATGATGAACAATTTTAAACAAGCAAACCATATTGATGCTAATAAACAATAATAAATTTTAAAATAAAACAAATAACAATTACAATAAAGATTAAATTAAATTAAAAGGTGTAGTAGGCCCTATATAAAAAAACAAAACTAAGAGAAGATTCAAAACGATAACGAAATTTCTTTCAAAACTTTTTTAAAGGAAACGATTGAGAAGACATGAAAAGGATGGTGAGTTAATGAAACTAATAGAAATATTTTTAAAAGTAACGATCGAGCTCAATTCAATTCAATTTGAAAAGTAAAATAATAAAATGATAAAATGATAAAACGATAAAACGATAAAATGATAAAATGATAAAATGATAAAATGATAAAATGATAAAATGATAAAATGATAAAACGATAAAATGATAAAATGATAAAAATATGTTAGTATCAAACAGCATAAAATGTAATAAGAAGAAAAGATCAAATAGGTAAAAAAAAAAAAAAAAAAAAAAAAAAAAAAAAAAATAAAAAAAAAAAAAAAAAAAAAAAAAAAAAAAAAAAAAAAAAAAAAAAAAAAATTAAAAAAATTATAAAAAACAAAAATGTAAAATGCAGATCATAATCGTAATAATGATAACCATAAATTGTAAACCATGCAATTATAAATCATATTCCTTTCTCATATATATATCATTAATTAGCTACTATGATAGCTTAATTTTTTGATTGTTTTTCAAATTAATTTTTACAACTAAAAATTGATTTTAAAAAAAATATAATATCTGCATTTAAATACCTTTAAACATCGATATTCTAAAGATCAAGAAAAATCCGGATTTAAAAAATTAATAAATGAAAAACCAGCAAAATGTTCTCTTCTACCTTTTTCACCCATTCTAACACTTGCATTTTCATCTAAAATTTTACCACTAATTTTTTCATTAACATGATCTTTTGAATTGATACCATTTTTATGATGAATTGTACCATTTCTTGTTATAAATTCTTTAACAATAACTTGATCCATTAATATACTACTACTTAAATCTTTTGATTTTTTTGAAGATAAATCAATTATTCTTGATGGTGCATCAATTTGTAAATTTTCTAATTTTAACCAATTTACAGTTTTTAAATATGAATGTTTAATTAAACTTGATGCACCTTTATCAGAACCAATTCTTTCTTGAGGATTTTTATTTAATAAATCTAATATAAATTGAAGACATTGTCTTGATATATTAAATTGTTGAAATTGTGGTGGGAATTTAATAGAATCTTGTAAAATTTTATTAAATAAAACATTATTATTAAAACCATTGTTTTGGTTATTATTTTGATTACCATTTATAACAGCAGCTTGATTTAAAGGTTGTCTTTGTTCAACAAAAGGAGTAAAACCAAATAACATTTCATAAAATACTATACCTAATGACCAAATATCAATTGAAAATCGATAACCTTGTTTCCTACCATAATAAGCATCAATCATTTCAGGAGCTAAATACTCAGAAGTACCACACATTGATGAAGACCTTTCAACACTTGTACCAGAAGAATTTGAAGGAATTGAAATTGAAGTGGATAAGCCTAAATCACAAATTTTAATATGACCTTCTAAACCAATTAATATATTTTCAGGTTTTAAATCTCTCAATATTATACCAGAATCATGTAAACAAGTTAAACCAGATATTATTTCACATAAATAAAATTTTGATTCAAATTCATTAAAATGATGTAATTTATTTAAATAATAATGTAAATCACCAGAAGGAACATAATCAATACCCATATAACAATTATTCCAAGTTTGAAAAGCAAATTGAATATTAACTAAGAATTTTAATCTTCTATTATGATCTTTTGAATTTTCAGAACCAACATGAGTAAGACATCTAACTAAATTATTTCTTTCTTTTAATATTAAAGGTAATGATAAATCACTAACTTCTTGATTAAATTTATAACCTTTTGAACATTGTTTTATTGCATAAAGAGAACCAGTTTTATTATATTTCATTAATTCTACTATTCCAGAAGCACCAATCCCTAAATGTTTAACTAAAGTTAAATCGGAAAGGTGTAGGTTTTTCACTCTTTTACGATAATTGTATTGCATACATACAGAGAATTTTGAGTAAGAAGACGATGAAGTAGAGCCAGGATACCTTGATGGAGGAACGTATGAAGCTGTGCGGGTGAGGACAGCACCATCAGAAGCCCCATTTGGAGAAGTATGGATTGGGTGTTTTTTCATTCGAATGGTATGCCATTTTCTGATAATGATGTCTTCTTCAAGGTCAGCACCCGTATAACTAAACTCGCCCATAAAGGAAGGACTTCTTTTATCCAACTCATCCCAGGCAGGGTCGAAGTCCGAATCGGGGTCTGGGTTGGCAGGGGCTGGTGTTGGCGATGAGTAGAATTGGATATTCAGAGTGAAGCCCGACCGAATTTTAAAATGCTTAATTGAAGGAGCTCTTTTGTAAGTCCAGGAGGTGCTGGCCCCAAAATGGGCACCTGAAACAAAATACACATGAATCCCCCGGTCATCAGGATTATTGGGGAGAACGGAGACTCTGGCAATGCCCTCCATGTGGTCTGTTTTAATGAGCGAGACCGAGAATATGAACATGTTTGCGGAAGGTTTTGATCTGGTGCTCTGGTCTGTGTTGGCGGTGATGGCCGTGTTGGCTGTGCGGGTGGTGTTGGTGGTCAGCAGGCTGTTGTTGGCGCTGGGGGTGTGCGAGTGTGCTGAGTCCACGTCCATATGCGAAAATAAAAAATCCACGTCCAGCAGCGACTCTGTGGGTGCTATCTGTGGAAGAGGTGCGGGCGGACTGGGCGGGGCGGCGGCGGCCGTGGGACGCGTGGGGTAGTACGAGGGCCGGGGCTGTCCGTCCCTGGCGGGCTTGGGGGCCCTGGGGGGCCTGGGGGCCCTGTCGGACTGCTTTCTGTTTTTACGTCTGTGCCAAAGTTTCATGTCCTCATTCTGTCTATTGTTCCTGCGACAGATGGAGGCGCATATCGGCCCCCTGTTACCCGGCCGCCCGCCGCAGGGTTTGGCCCTACCCCACGTGACGCCCGGCACGCGCATGTGACTGCTCCGGTGTAGCTCTCAGCACGGCTCTCAGCTCCATCCGTCGAAGATACCAGCCGGAGACTCAGCCAGTCTACCAACCACTCAACATGGCAAGAGGTCCAAAGAAGCACTTGAAGAGATTAGCAGCTCCGTCCCATTGGATGCTCGACAAACTGTCGGGCACCTATGCCCCTAAGCCTTCCCCGGGTCCGCACAAGCAAAGAGAATGTCTCCCACTAGTCATTTTCATCCGTAACAGACTCAAGTACGCTTTAAACGGACGTGAGGTTAATGCCATTTTAATGCAACGACACGTTAAAGTAGATGGCAAAGTTAGAACAGACTCAACCTATCCTGCCGGCTTTATGGATGTCATTTCTTTAGACGCAACAAAGGAAAATTTCAGACTGGTGTTTGATATTAAAGGTAGATTTGCTGTTCATCGAATTTCAAACGATGAGGCTTCTTATAAATTAGGTAAAGTTAAAAGAGTTCAATTAGGAAAGAAAGGAATTCCTTATTTAGTTACTCACGATGGTAGAACAATTCGTTATCCTGACCCGTCAATAAAAGTCAATGATACTGTTAAAATCGACTTAGCTTCTGGTAAAATTACTGATTTTATTAAATTTGATACTGGTAGATTAGTTTATATCACTGGTGGTCATAATTTAGGTCGTATTGGTGTTATTGTTCACAGAGAAAGACATGAAGGTGGTTTCGATATCGTTCATGTTAAAGATTCCCTTGATAATTCTTTTGTTACTCGTTTATCAAATGTTTTTGTTATTGGTCAAGAACAAGGTAAACCATGGATCTCTTTACCAAAAGGTAAAGGTATTAAATTATCAATTGCTGAGGAAAGAGATAGAAGAAGAAATATTAGTAATTAATTCAATTTCAAATATACATCATTGGTTTATGTGATATGATATATGATACTTTGCTTAATAAAACAAATCATTTTAATGTACATTATTAGTTGTGATACTTTTTTTAATTCAAGATATTAGCTCTTGAATATTAAACAGCAATAGGTATAGGCGCCTGTAAGATCAACGCTATGTCAATATATATAACATAATATATGTATTAATATTACATTTAGAAATAAAACTTTTGCAACTATTTTATAACTTATTGGTATTTATTTATTTATTTATTTATTTATTCAATGTTTACTCTTACCTCTTATCATTAATATTGATATACAATGGCTAATTAAGACATTTAAAATCAAAACTCTGATCTTTTCTTGAGTTGTATAATTAATAAGTACAAGTTTTATGAAGGATTTTTCATTTGATAGTTCGAGATCAATTACAATTATGGTGTCCTATGATGTATCCACGGGAAATAATGTTAAAGCTATATATATATTTTTTCTTTTCTTTTATAGTTTAATATATACTCCTATACATGTATTAATTTGTTTATTATATAGAGCATACGGGCAATTGATATATCAGTAGAAAAGGTGCAACATTATTCCACTCAGAAAAGCTCTGACCCGTCAGACACTTTAATTGGATAAGTAGTTCGTAGATTTCATTCAGTATTATTTGGAGACCTAATAGTTCTTTAGATAATTTTGATAGTGTTAGGTATTCTTCCCCAGTTGCCAAAGCTGTGGTATACCTTTGAATTCAAAGCTTGCTCCATGTGATAATACATTCCAATGGTCGTAATATACCCTGATGTGATGTTGAACATTTCATCTGATGGTGGTCCATAATTTGAATCATATAAACTTGCAAGTAGAAAAGTTGATCTTGTCCCTTCATAAATTAGGGTAAGATCTTTCGTAGTGTTTTATTATATTACTTGTAAAAAAGTTGTAATGATAATATTCGTGGGTTATTTTCCAGTGTACAGTAACACATTATCCGAATTCATGGCAATTTGAGAGACAAAAAGCAATTTTTTAAGATCCATTCAAGATTTTACATTTTGAATAGGTTATAGTTACGTGATAGGATAGCCGTTCAGATAATAAATATCGTCAATTCTCAACATATTATTGGTGGATTTATATGTAATATTTTCACCGCTTTGCAAAACTTTATTAGGGCCTACACCTGATCAGATCACTTTCAACTGTCCAATCGGCGTTTGATATGAATATATTTTCGACGCTTAGAACAGAATTCGAAGTTATCTATTGGTATTTTGAAAACTAACTTGATGATCCTCGATATATTCATAGAACGTGAAATGGCATGTTGCAGCGCTAGCTGGTTTATAAAATATTAGTAGATTGGGATTTGATATTAAAGGTAATTTTGTGATTCATCGAGATTCTAATGATGAAGCGTCTTATGAATCACGAAAGTTAAATTTGATACTGATAGATTAGCTTATATTACTCGAGGAGTCGAGGCCAAAATTTATGCCCTATCGTATTTGTTATTAGTCAAGATATAAGTTAATTATAAAAATAAAGGTAAGCCTTGGATTTTTTTAACACAACGCAAGGGTAATTGAAGAAAGGGTTAAGTGAATTCAATTTCCATTTTTAATCATTGGTTTATATCATTATTATTATATGATGATATGCTAAATGATTGATGATTTTCAAAAAGCGATTAATTATTTATAGATGTGATAGCCAACCTTTTTTTTTTTTATTCATAAGATAATTTCTGAATACAACCACATCTATTAATTAAACAGTAACGCCTGTTAACTTAAGGCATATGCTCATACAATTACATTTCTATAAACAGCAACAAGACAAATTCAAAATATTTTATAAGTCACCGGTATTCTCCATTATTCATTTTTTTAAATTTTCACTCTTTGATATTAATATTGATCGTTCAAAACCTTCAAAGAAAAATAAAATATAACCGGTCATAATTAAATCAATATGCTATTCTATTGTCTTAAGTAAGTTCATGAATGCTTTTATGGTTGTGTCGCTTAAATATGCTATTGTAACTATAGACACAATGGGCTACTGAATATTAATCTGTTGAATAAAGTATTAACATTTATAACGTTAACAATTAGTTTCATGGTTTCCCTTGGTTTCCCGCTTTATTCTTGTTATAACCTACTCTCTCCTGAAAATAACACTGCCGGTATAGATGATAACCGCTCTATAGCTAGCTATGAATCATCCAATAACAAATTCACAAACAGCACATCTGCTTCAAGTTTAAGGTCTACAACATCCTCATTACCTAAAACAATATCAAACCCAACCTCCACTGGTATAAACATCTACAAAGATTGGATAATTTATTTCATTATATATGCCATAATAATACAGATCAAGAATATCTTTCAACTCATATTATTTTTCATACCATTCATTGATATCTTTGAATTAGGAATGTGGATTTGGTTAGTTCCAAAAGATTCATTATCATCATATCTTGATTATTTAAATATTGATTTTAGTATAAATGGATCTAAAATCATTTATGAATTATATTTAAAAGATTTAATTGAAATGATAATAGAATATTGTGATTTGAAAAAAGCTGAGTTTATAAAATTTGGTATTAATATAATTCAATATATAATTGATTTAATTTTTGATATTCCTGTTAGTACTCTTGTTAACGGAGATAAACACAAAGAGATTTTTTCAATGGAGAAAACAGAATGATTAATCTTGAGAATATTATTATATTGGCTGGATGGGAAGGTGGATTGCACTAAATGTTTATTATTGATTTTTGTGTGGACTTATAATTACATATATTTATTTATTAATGCATATCTCGTAACTTGAAATCTCAACCTAACGATGATAGTAGATGTGCCGGTGGATAAGAAACACCCCGGAAGTTTGGTATGGTTTCACCCGGGTGAATATGGATATCTCATGAAAATGATGAAGAGGGGTGGAGCTACCGAATGAGATTAGTGTTTGATATAAGATCTTTATATTCATTATTACCAGTAATAACAGTCTTAGTTTTGTTGCTCGCCGAGGTATACTTCCCTTTAAGGGACTAGGATTCTCCAACATAATCCTTTTAACTTTATCCCCACTTTTTATTCTACCCCAGAATTTTATATAATTGACATATCCCGAGAAATTTAAATAATTGATAAAAATCACGAATATGAAGTATTTCACAGAAACAAGACATGTATTCAACACTTCCTTACCTAGAAGTTTACCAAGATCTACAAAAGGTTTTAATGCAGATTTACAAATAGTGGGCAAATTGTATGCTCCCATTGAATATAAATTTCAAGACAAAGAAGAATCATCTTCGATCTCATGTTCCCCTTCTTTTGTCTTCTGTCATGGAAATGGATTTCCAAAGGTAATATTGCTAGATTTTATTTTACTAAAAATTCTAATTCACATATGTTTTTGATGTAGGAATTATTCGAGCCCATGTTGGATGAACTCTACATCTACTTAAAACAAAAAGGAATTAAAATAAATCTAATTCTAACATTCGATGCCTTTCATCAAGGAGAATCTGGCGTTTTGAATGAATCGAAACTTGGCGACGCTTGTACGTGTTTTTCTACTTATCTTTCATAGCTACATAAAGCATATTTGATCTGTCTAACTTAAATTATAAATAGATGCTTGGTTTGATACAGCACGAGATATTGGGTTAATTCTTCATGATTTAAAAACTAAAATAACTCCATTATTCTTTAATAAAGGTCCATTAATTGGTGTTGGACATTCAATGGGTGGTACTACACTATTAATTGCCTCTCAATTATATCCTACACTATTTAGTTCAATAATTTGTCTTGATGCAATCATTGGACCTTTTCATCATAGTTTCGTTTCGGGTGTAGCCAAGTTGGCATCATTAAGTATGCGCCGAAAAGACTCGTGGAAAAGTAGATCAGAAGCATTAACAAGTTTTCAATCAAATCCTTTTTACAAGACTTGGGATCCTATTGCATTGGAGAAATATGTTGAATTTGGATTACGTGATCTACCTACATTTTTATATCCTAATCCAAAATTTACACCTGGTAGTGTTACACTAACTACAACTAAAAAGCAAGAAACCATTACTTTTTTAACTGCTAATGGTCAATTAAAAGGTCACGAATCAAAGCCTTATAACAATATAATGAGACTTGAGCCAAATTATGTTTTTGATACCTTAATCAAAACCCCAATCCCTGTTTTTTTAGTAGTTGTTAAAGATGGAGCGTTATCAAGAGTTTACCCCTATTTTCAAGAAAAAATTAAACAATTAAATGATAAGGATCACATATCACAAGTGGTTTGGATTGATAATGTAACCCATGCTCTACCTTTTGAAAATCCTAAAAAGGTTACTGAATGTATTACACCGTTTATCATTAAAAGCTGTGAAAAGTGGATGAATGATAGAGAAAAAAAGATTGAATCTGATAAAGAGGCTTTTGAGGTTGGTATTAGTGGATTTAATAAGGATTATATAGAATTTTTTGCGGACTTAGGCAAGGAGAAATCAAAGTTTTAAATATTCAAAATAGACAGAGATTAGTCAAGCAAAAGAAGATCTAGATAATAATTCTTACCATATACATAATTCGTAGCATAACACAAAAATTATCCGCACCATTACTCCCCGTACAAACCCATTGGCACTGTAGATAAACATAGCAAAATTTAAATTCAATTCGATCGACATTCTTGAGGATATAGGACTATATAATTCTCTTGTGTGTATGTTGAAGATAAGATATCAATAAACAGGCATAAATTAAAAAAAAAAAACAAGTTGCTCTATTTTATCTTTTCTTAATAAGTTACAGTTTTTCCATTCTGAACTCGCTGCATTGGAGAGACATTTTCGTTACTTACGTGAGGGAATTGTCAGATTATGGCGAAATAAATTAAAGCCAAATAGCGGTTACGCCGGAAACTATTTATCAGATGTGCCGAAAATCTACACACGTAGATGACGAGAATGTCTCTCCAGTATGGTAAATTTAGATGGGAAAAACTGTAATTATTGTGATAGGCCTAGGGCTTCATTATGTTAGGGCTTTTGCAATCGTTAGCTTTCCTTTTAAAAAAAAATTTTCTTCTGAAAAAATTATTCAAATAATAAAAATTTTACCAAATTTGTAAGTTGAAACATTAACCCCATCTTTCATGATATTCCATAGTATCCTAATGAGATGGAGAAACTTGAAGGTTTATAATTAATGCTTATGTGATGATTCTATGTACTGCGTTATCGATCTGATTACAACTGAAGAGATAATACAAGAACCGCTACTCTGATTAAAGTCTTATAAACTCGAATAATATCTTCACACATTATTCTAATAATTAAATTTTTAACTAACCGATATATTTATACATTAGTTTATACCTTCATTTAAGTTGATCTTAAGCAAATATATTTAGATGTTCTAGCTAGGCCTTTGAGGTACAAGTATTATGGGTGCAAATTGAAAATTGGAAACGTGGTCGTACTTCGGTAGTTCCTTTTTTTGTGCTATCTGCTCATGGTATTTCCCATAATGAATCCACTTCCTATTTACCAACACAAGCTCGATCAGCACAGTTTTAGGATTGGTCTCGCTCGACATCTGATTCACATAGACTTATGGAGTGGTTTCCCCTCAAGGTCAATCCCTATAATTGATCGCACATGGTTCATTACATAGGTGAAGTTCCACATGTTTCCGTAAGCGTGGCTTTCAGTGTTCTTTTTTTTTTCTTTTTTTTTTTTCGCTAACATTAAATTTAAACGAAAGCTACCATCGAGAGACACTTCTAAATGGACATCTTCAAGTCCCAATGAAAGAGCTTTCAGTTCTTGTAAGTTCTTTCCACTAGCTAGTTAGAAACCGCTTGGATTGAAGTTGCGTAGCACCATCTGACAAGAAGTGAAAGCTCTTTCATTAGGACTTGAAGATGAGAAATTCGATGCCAAGCTTGAGATTTACAAGCGTAATAAAGATTAAATTTGGGGAGGTTATAATAATAAGTCTTATAGTTTTACATTGCTTATAGTTTATTTCGTAATACAAATTCATTCTTTCTTCACAAATGTTAATTTTTATCACAAATCTCGTGATCTTTCAGTCCACATATATAGCTTAATAAACAGACATTCCAACAGGTTATGAGCGCATCTTCCTCTTCGCTCCAGGACATTATCTTTTTAACACATTAACTCAGACGGCTTTCATTGGTCAATCAGATACAATCACGTGGTGATTGCTAACAATTGCAAGGTCAACTTTCCCTGGGCTTTAATACAAAGAAAGAATGAAAGAATGAAAAAAAAAACTGAGCTCCAGATCCTTTTGCCAGATGCTTTGTATGAAGTTACTTTCTCAAGTATAACTTGTAAAAATAAAAATAATAAATTAAATGTGAATAATTGACCTATATTCACGATTGTGGATGAATCTATGTGTATAGGTATATTTTTACCGTTAATTAACGTTAACGTTAACTGGCCCCGCAGACCTTGCAATTAATTAATGGCATTTAACGTTCTGACAGCATGCATAAATGAGCCAACATGTATAATATCTGTCTTGTTTTGGTTAACAATATTTTTGAAAAAGGCATTTAATGAGCAAAAATGGTTACTTTATAATCTGAATGATGTAATTCAAACAAAGGCAAGGAAGTAATGCTATACTAGCTTTAATTTACCATCTAAATTTAACTCATAGAATGGTTATAGCGATCGCGATCGCTCTAAAGCTTCTAAATTCATACAATACTAATTGCAATTGGACAATTAGTATGATTCGATGATTTATAATTATAACATATGATTAACTTCATGACATCAACCCCCATGGCCAGCAGTATTGATATTAACTATTAACCGTTAATATGTATAACCGTGACCATTTACCAAATTTAAGTCAATTTTAACTCAAAGATTTTCTTTTAAAATAATAATGACAAATATCTAAATTAAAATACAACTCTGTATATTATATTTATACAATCATGTAGATCAAGAAAGGAATGATCAAAAGAATTGAAAGATATCTACTAACATTATAATTCTATACAATATTAATTGATATAACATATAACTTATACTCAGTAGAAATAATATATATTTATGGTAATGGAAAAAAAAAGAAAAGGAAAAAAAAGTGTACCAACTAGTACCGAACATTCATGATAATCCTTCATATATAGTAATAGTAATGGATATATAAATTCAAAAAGTATAGGAAATTTAGATTCCAGCATAAAAATAAACGACCTATATCCAGTGATATAAAAATGATACTGAGACATAATGGTGAATCCATAATTTAAATATATAGTAATTATAAATGATATAAACCCGTAAGCTTGTTATGTTTTTATTGTTTTTTTGTGATAATCGTTCTACTTATTTAATACTGACTGGCAGTTGGGTCCCGTTGTCTCAAGTCATCAACAACGCTACCAAGTAATCTTTCAAATCCTTGTTTATCTAAAACCACTAATTTCAAGTCTTGGTCACCTGAAACAGTGACAGTTGCTTGTCTTGGTACTTCATGTAATAAAGCCACTTCACCAAAGTAATCACCCTTTGTTACTTTTTGAACGATTTGTGAATCCTTTGAAATCTCAGCTTCACCGGATTCAATAATAAAGAATTCAGTACCAATATCACCTTGCTTGACGACAACTTGCCCTTTAGTAAAAGTTTTAGAAGTTAAAGCATCTGCTAGTTTTAAGATATCATAACTTGATAATGGTTTTAAAATTGGAACATCACGTAAGAAACCTTCATATAGACTTCTTTTTCTTGCTGTAGCATCTAATAAGATCCTCCTGAAAGTGATTCTATCTAATGCCCAAACGATAACATCTGTTTGTGCTTGAACGGTAGCTGCTCTTGGAGAATTATACATCAAAGCTAGTTCACCAAATGAACCACCAGGGCCAGACTCATTAACTTTTTTATCATTGACAATAAAATCAACATGTCCAGACTCAATGCAGTAGAAAAAGTCACCCTCATCACCTTGAGTAATAATCTTATCATTCGTTTTAAATCTTTTTTCTTCTAGTGCATGAACAATGGACTTCAAGGATTCTGGGTCGATGTTAGAGAATAAAAATGACTTTAAAACAGTAGATTCAAGTCTTGACAATTGAGAAGGGGTCAAAGGATGATAAGGTGGTTTCCATTCTTTGGAAGAAATGGAATTGGGATTCATTGACTCAGCAGAAACAGAATCTCGACGAGGATTAAATCCACCAGCTAGGAATTTTCCTGTTCCAAGACCACGGGAATCGGCAAATGATTTCTTGAAAAGACCAAAACCACCACCAAAGGCAGTCTGAGCTCGTCTGGCGGAGTGCAATTCTGGTAAAGAGTCCCTTGACTCATGTGGGGACGGAGGGATTCCTGATGGGCTCTCTGGGATGGACATTGAAATAAGAGATGGTTTGGTTGTGAGTACAATCGAGTGAGTTGATAAAGGACATAATATACACCCAGACATTTGCTGGCGATCAGACCATGACGTAAACCACGGCGTTCCCAGATATACCGTGAGTTCTCTTGGTTCGGAAGTAAACCTTATTTCCGGATCTCACCCGCTTATAATTATATTTAAAGTCAACTTGTGGGTAAATATAATTCGCTTTTAGCTTCCGTAATTGGTTATTTACGAGAGAAGTAGTAAGTATGAAATATACCCGATGGGAGTGACTATCAGCACGCTCCAGTATAAAGTGGTATAAATACCTTCTTATCGTAACTGAAAAATGAAAAGTTGCTAGCACTAATACTTGATGAAGCTCTCTTCAATACTTTTTAGCATATGTGCCACTGGTTCTCTGGCTCATTTTCTTGATTCCGTTGATGAACAATTATCATTAGCTGCTCAGAGTACCAATGATACCGAAATTTCAAAAGAAAGACAAGCTGAATTGGATCTGTTATGGGGTAATGATTGGCCTTTCACTGGTATAAACACTTTTGCTCATTTACCACATACTAAATGTTTACTCCGACCAAATGAAAAATATGACATTGCTGTTATAGGTGTACCTTTTGATACTGCTGTTTCTTATCGCCCTGGTACAAGATTTGGACCTAGAGCACTTAGAGCCGCAAGTCAAAGGCAATATGCTCCAAGAGGTTTTAATACGAGAGGTGGAATCAATCCTTACCAAAATTGGGCTAGGATCATTGATTGTGGTGATATCCCTGTTACCCCAATGGATAATGATTTAGCTTTAAGACAGATGACTCAGGCATATGATGAATTATTAGCACATGATACTGTTTTTAGACCTAAAGATGAAAAAGAAGCGGAGAGCGAGAAAAATTCGGTTACAGTACCAAGGTTAGTTAGTTTAGGTGGTGATCATTCAATTATTCTACCTGCTTTAAGAGCATTACATAAAATTTATGGTCCGATCTCCGTTATTCATTTCGATGCCCATTTAGATACTTGGTTACCAAGAAAATATCCAACTGGTTGGGAATCAAAACAATCAGATTTTACACATGGTACAATGTTCTGGATGGCTTCAGAAGAAGGTTTATTATCAAATGGTTCTTGTATTCATGCTGGTTTAAGAACAAGATTAAGTGGTATTGATTGGGAAGATTATGAAGATGATGAAGCGCAAGGGTTTGCTAGAATTCATTCTGATGAAATTTTTTATAAAGGTATCGATCATATCGTTGAAACAATTACAGCAAGAGTTGGTACAAAAAATCCAGTTTATATTTCTGTTGATATTGATGTTTTAGACCCTGGGTTTGCTCCTGGTACTGGTACTCCAGAAGCTGGCGGTTGGCAAACGAGAGAATTAATTTCATTAATCAGAAAATTGGAGCATTTAAATATCGTTGGTGCTGATCTTGTTGAAGTAAGTCCTTCTTTTGACCATGCTGAAATTACCGCTCTAGCCGGCTCTCAAGTTGTCTACGAATTGATTACAAGTATGGTTAAAACGGGAAGACCAGCAAAATATTGAACTATAAGCTTATGATATATAAATCCCAATAGCATTGCTGTAAATTTCTATGCATTGATATATAAAATTGAAATTTAAATGAATTGAAAACTGAACTTCTCAAAATTTAGGAGACGCGGTTAGCGTGAAACTACTAACTTATAAGTATTATAAACAGCAACTCACAGCGCGATAGCTCTTTTATAATAGCCGCCCAGCACGCGCTCGTATCTGACATTTTATAATTAAGCTTTTAATTTATTTTGATAAATATGATTCTCAATTGCAAGCATTACATAATCATATGATATGACAATCGTTTAATCAACGAATGTCGATCGTGATCGTGAGAACCAAACTAAATTATAATTGGAATTCAAGAAGAACCAGTAGAGCATTAACTATATATCGATTAGCTAAGTATTAAATGCCTCTAGAGCTGGATCATTGAACTTATATAATTATAATTAGTTAAAGTTAAATTTCAGATACGGTATGAAATAAACATACGGCACTTCCTCTTCGTATTAAGTTCATAATATCGGTAGTTAAGTTCAAAAGTGGCCGAATATTTCGCTCAAAAGTGGCCGGCATTAAGTAGAAACACACACTAATCATATGATTATCATCGGGAAACTAATAATTGTCATTATACTCTTAAGACCATATAACTATCAATAGGATATGCTTATAGTTAGCTACAGCGCTGGTAATGTAACAATCTCTAAACTTTTTCGATCCAGTTTAAATGGCAATCTCGTGACAAGTAAGTCCGTTCATGTTTCTTTAATTTCAAGTTCCTTAGATTTTAGAACAAAAAGCGCTAGCCATTAAAACAGTGTGACTCTACAAATTTTACAACTTAAGTTTTTCTAGATGGTCACTTTTAAAACATTTTCATAATATGATATAATTGTATCAGCTAGTAGTTCCTACACCTCTCAATTTATTAAAAACTTTCGTTGTACACATAAATCATCTCCAATCAAAATGTTACCCATGTTCAGATCTTTTTTTTTGTCACAGAATTATTAACGTCAGTGGCACAATAATCATAACCAAGCATCATTAGAAGCCGACTTTGCCTGTTGAAAGGATCTAGGGAAGCCACCATTGCAACTATCAAAGTTTAATAGTGCTTCTTCTGGATTTACTTGTCCGGTCTCTTCGTTTAACTTTCTTAATATCAGTCATGAGTTAAATCTTCGCCGAGATGGTTCCTATAAGCGGAAATGCCATCAAACTCTAAGCAAGTCTTGATACAAATATTGACATCGGTGATAGCACACAGTAATGCAACAAGGTTAATAAATCCATTTTCTGATTCAATGAGTGCAACGTGAGGTATAAGGCTTATGGCTTTTTGGAGATGGGCTGTTCTCCAGTGTTTTGGCAAAATATACTTTAAACCAGCACTAACACCCGAGAAAGAATCACCAATAGTTACCACATTGATTATTAGCTTGTCTTAGATATTATGGAATTCGAAGGTAGACTTAGTTTTTTAATGATTAGCGCTAAGATCCACCTTTACCGGTGTGAAAAAGCTTTTTAATTGATCCGGAAGGAGCCAAATTATTTCCGGAATTTGCTTTGTGATCTCATCAGTCGTAAGTTTGATGTCATTGCAGTTTTGTGAGGATGATTTTCTTTTATAAGATATTAACCGGTAGTAATCGGAATATTAAGTAATTTCAAAAGAAGGGCAAAACGACCTTCAAATAGTCTCAAACTTTGTCGTACGTTTAATAGTAAGATTCAAGACCAGCGTTGATTTGTTTGCATCTTCTATTACTGTCTCCACAATTATCAGCCCCTCAGAGCAGATATCGGAAGGAATGAAAAGTCTCCTAGCCGGAATCATTAAAATTTATTCTGCAAGATAAGATGATTACACTTCTACAGTAATTTCACGCCACATTTTGACTATAAAATACGCCACATTTCTACATAATTCGCCACTTCCTTACAAACGGAATTCGAAATTTAAATGTTCATCTACGATATAATCATGAGTTTTTTCCAGACTTCTTCCTCTCCCACATACACCTACGAGTCCATTAAGGCTCTTTCTGATTCACCGAAAGAAGGGGTGATCATAATTGATGCTAGAGAAAAAGCAGAATTAAAAGATGGTACGGTCCCAAACTCCTACTCCGTCCCTTACCTCTCCCACAAGGATGCCTATTCGTATACCGACGAGAAGTTCAAGTCTACATTTGGATTTGATAAACCTTCTAAGGATACTCTTATTGTTTTTACCTGTCAATCTGGAAGACGTGCTATGATGTCGGACTCTGCTGCTAGAGCTAACGGTTACGAAAAGACTGCTGTGTATCCTGGCTCCTGGAATGAATGGTCACAAAAGTCTAACACGAGAACAATTCTATAAATATACGGTCTCCTTATATATAATTCTAATTAAGCAATTAACTTTTATTTTATAACAAATTCATATAATATAACAAATTAAGCTCCTTAATAAGCTCTAATTAGATAAGTGGTAACTGTATGTTCCATACCCCTATATCCTGTGTAAACATGAATAAACCTTTGAGATTTCTCTTGAATTTTTTTTTTCTAGGTTGTAGTTAACAGGCTAACTACTCTATTATGACCAAGAACAATATCACAACCCATATATATGGGAGTAAATTTCGGTATGTAGCTTCATATCCATACGCGTAACATATTTGGGCTTGGCTATAATATATGAACCAAAGATAGAGAGAATATTCAAACAAATTAATGTATTGAATTAAGTAATGCATTTACAATCAGCTAGAGCAAAGACCTTATAATTAAGCCTAATTAATCTTACAATTGGTTATAAGCCTATGCATTTATATAAATAATTCTAATGATGCTTTATCCAAAATATAAAACTATATAAGGATTATGTATGTGATAATTTTTGCTGAGTTCGTAAGCCATTGGTAGTTTGTTCTCGGCTTCGTCGCTTATCTCGTTTGATTGTCCTTTCTAACGTCTTAGATCTATTGAATAACTCAACAATGAACCTCCTGGTTATATGTCGATATCTATACTTTTCTAATAGTTTCATGGCTTCCATAAATAATTCAGGAGACTCAAACTTATCTCGATTTTTTGACTCAAGCTTGCTTAATTCTTTGGCTGCATTAGTTGCCAACATATGATTACTGAGATTGCTTAATTCTATAATGATCTTTTTTTGAATTGGGTCCAGTAATACACTAGATGTATCTGTCTGCTCAACATTTGTTTCTATTAATTGATCATCAGTTATTTTGATATCATCACTAATTATAGAAAGATCCTCTTTTTTAATATTACTTGTAATTTCCATTCCTAGTGGGATGCAATATCCCTTAGGATTCCCAATACTGTCAGATACAGAGAGCCAATCAAATTCCTCAAGAATTTCCATTCCTTCAAAGGTGCTAGAAATTAACCCCAATGCGAAATAAGCAACTCCTTTCAAACTCCAAACCTCTGAATTTTGGCACATGCCAATAATTTCTTCGATAATACCACTAGCTTCAAGATATGAAATACCTAGTTTTGACGATCCAATATGCCCAATAGCCCATAAACATCCCTTAAGTTGAGTAATTATTGTTTGATCTTTTGATTCCATGGAATTTTGTCTAACAAAACTACACATCTTACCAAAGTTCCCTGATCTTGTAAGTAATTGACAACCTTCTTCCGTTTTAACCAATTCTCCAAAAAAATGATGAGTTACCAAGAATCCATATTTTTTCTTATCAGGTTCTAATGAATAGTATTCTCTATTAATAGCCATTTCAACTTGATGTGCATATAATGAATTTTTGTAATTAAACCATGAATTCATCTCTTCATCAACATAATTGATTTCTTTTAAATATTGAAACCCTTCAGATGTAGATAAAAATCTTAATAATAATGGTGAGCCAATAAATCCTAATTGATCCAAAGAAGGATGACTTTTAATAACAATATGCATATTTTCATCATTTCGACAAAATTCATATAAAATTTGAACAGCTAGGTTACAAACATCAATACTTGGATCATATAATTGAGTTACTAATTGTTTAACTGCCCATGTTTTAACATTTTGTTGAGATTCAAGTAATTTTCTTAAATGTTTTGTTGCAAATAAACGAGTACTTTCATTTCCAATGGTTAATATTTTTGATAAAATGATTCTTGGATGACTAACAAGAGAATAATCAAATGAAGAAATAAAATACATCTTTAAATCATTCCTATCTTCCAATTCAACAATATGATAAATCATATTAAACATCCTCCACCTTTCCATCATTATTATACCATTTTTATGTGCACTTAAGACTCCCAAAAATGCAAAATATCCATAACTAATAGTAATATCTAATCTTTGTTCAGAAAATAGTGGGTCAGCAGAAGATATACCACTAGTTGGATCCAATTGTGCCAAACATTCAGCAATTTGACGTAATAATTTATTCTCTGATAAATATCGAGCTCCTTCATCACAACAAAGTAAAGTTTTAAATAATTCTTTACCTAATCTTATATATAAAAGATTTGATTTTGTTCTTTTAATTGCACTAAATCTATATTTAAAAGGTCTATAAAAAGACATTAATCTTTTCATAAATTTTGTACTTTTAATAACTTCTTCTAATCTTTTAGGATTTCTTAAAGGACCTTGTACAAATTCTGTAAGTTCTTTCCAATCCCATTCTTTCGATGATTTTGTTGTTAAAACTAAAGTTTTACCAAGAGATTGTTTAAAATGTGTATCATCAATTTCATAATTTAATTTAGCTTGTAAATTCTTTGATGCGGTAGCAGCATATTCTTCAGTTTTTGGTTTTCTTGGCTCAATGATTGAATTTGTTGTTGGATGGGTTGAAGTATTTGGTAATTGTGATGGATCCATAGATATAGACCGTGTAGCACCATGTGAACCTTTTGGAGCAGTTAGTTTTGCTTTATTTAACATTTTAGTTATTTTTTCAATTCGATAAATAGCAACCATATAATGTGGTTTTTGTTCACCTTCTTCGGGTCCAATTAAAGATAATTCAACCAAACTAGGGAATGTGAATTTATTCTTCCATACTTCAAGTGGTAAGACATTTGAAGCAAGATTAGCCATTTCAGATAGTAATAACATTGCTTTACTACTATTTAGTGTATCAGAGTTTTCTTCAATGATTGATATTAATAAAGTAGTAATATCACATTTAATAAAAATAAACAATAATAAGGACATAAAATGATTTAAAGCTCGATATTCAATACCAGATCCAGAATTTGGTTCTCCACTTTTATCTTCAAATTGTTTTGCATAACTAAGTGACCCTTTACCATTTGCTTTTTGTAACCAAGGAAGTTTTCTTATTCTTAAGATATCAGAAACAATATCCATAATAACATCCCTTAAAACGGGTATTGAATAATGAAGACAATTAACTAAACATTGTATAGGCCAGAAATTATCAAATGCAAAACTAATTAAACCAGGCCATGTTTTGAGAAAACCAGTTAAAAGAAAAGCACTATTTTGTAACCTTTCAATATTTACATGTCCTTTTGTTTGAATATCAGTGAATGTTGTTATTAAGTACCTCATATCATAACCACCTCGAAGATATCTTCTTGCTTCTGGTTTGTCAAGAACACTTAAGAAACTCATGGTACATATACTAGCTAGATCTCGTGGGCCTTCTGTAGCACATTGAATCATTATTTTAACACCACCTCCTTTAAAAACAACTTCAGGATTCATAATGAAAATTTCAGCTAAAGTTTCAATACAAATGTATCGTAATTTATCATCAGTTTGATCAGCGATTGCAGCTAAAGATCTTATCATACTAACTGTTATTTCACTTGCTCCATCTTGAACATCAAGAAAAGCTCTGATTAATTTTATTGCTTGTTCTTTTTCCACTTGACATTTGGTATCTTTTGCAAGTGACCTTACGATAAAATAATCCATTCGTAATAGTTTGATTGGTTTGAGGGAGTAGAAATCCACAATGGAATATCTAGCTAATCTATAACCAGCTGCGGCTACCTCTTGTTCATTTTTCAGTAGTAATGATTGAATCCTAATTATATGTCAGTATTAGTCAATATTAGACTTGTTAAAAGAGAAATAAAAAGTAAAAAAAGTAAAAAAGAAAAACTTGCCTGTTTCCTACAGCTGCAAAATTTAGGTCGTGTTTTAACTGGGGATTGTTTTGAAGTACAGTTATCAAATCATTAGCTCTTTGTACTAGATAATCTGCATCTCTATCTTTATCACCCAATGATTGGAGAATGTCACCAAGAAGAAAAGTAGGACTTGTTGGGTCGCCTTGGTCGAATTCCAGGTTTTGGTCATAATCATCATCATCATTATCGTAGTGATAGCCATTTTCATTTTTTGAACTTGTAAACGTGGAATTATTTCCAGTAGTAGATGAAATATTTAGTCCAGCTAAACTGTTGACACTTTGATTTCCTAGAGTGTAATTAGCGGTTTGGAAAGTACTGATACTTGCTTGGTTCGTTTGTTGTCGTGATAACTGATGTTGTTGTTGCTGTTGTTGAGAAGCTTTAAGTGCTCTTTTTGAATTTATACCATCAAGTTGTAGTTGCAAGTCGTGGATAGTCCGATTAACTTCATCCAGTCGATATTCAGCCTCTTCTCTAAGGCTGTTTTTACTATCAGATTTATTTCTACTCTTTGTTTCAGCCTTCTCTGCGGCTATGAGAAGGTTTTCTGTGCCTTCTTTTAGTCGTCGTTGTATTTCCAAGTCATCCATTATTTTGTTTATTTTCTCTTCATCTTCATCCTCATTGGTATCATATGATGGCAGGAAATTCTTTAAAGAGGATGTACCTATACTATTCCGACCTGCTTCATTAGTATCGAAGATTGGGCCAGGTGAAGGCAGTGAAGATGCAGATGGGACTTGATAGGAAACGGGGAATATTGGCTGATTGAGATTCATGTGTCTTAGATCCGGAGGGTACAGATCATAGCCGTCAATATGAGAAGTGGCAGCTTGGATTGTAGATAAGGAGTTCTGAGTGGGAGTGATATGAATATTAATGGGGTTCCTAGTGGGTGCAATTGGGGTTGATGGATAAGTGCTAGTGTTTTTAGTGGTTGCAAATGGCTGGGAATAGCCCGTGTTGCTATGTAAGGAGGTTTCGTTTTGGGTTCTGTTCATGCGAAAAGTTATAATTATAAATTATATACCATTACTAATATTAACTATAACGGCTGGGTAGGTAAGAGCATCAAGAAGAGATGGAACGCCTAGGGATGTTTGATGTTGGAAATTACAGGTAGTATTACCCTATATCGAGCAGGGTTAATTATTACTTTTGTTCTGTATGCTGCCGGGTTAAGGCTAATGCTACTAAAAACTAAAAAGACTGTACAGAGACCCCCCTAGGAACCCTAAAAGGGCACTTAAGCTTGGCTGCGGAACACGTTCGGCATACAAATATTTTATAAAAGGCCTTTTTTTTTGAATGCGAAGAACCAAGAAACAGAAAGATGTGGTCTCTGCTTTCGGTGACGAACCGGGCTGCAGGGCCGATCCGGGTTCGGCTACACTCGCCAGGCCTGAACCTCAGAATATATAAGTCATAGTATAGGGAAATAAGTGTACGCATGGCCTGATATTTGAAAAAAGGAGGCCGTGCTTCGTTGTGGTAGGGCTCCACTGGCATCTGTTTATCGCGTTAAGGGCGCTAACACCATGCTCATATTAATAGAATCGTTACTATCCACAGAACATTATATTATTATAAATTTACACCATTTTAGGAACATTTTACGGCCTTCTAGAATGGTTATAATATTGACGTCGACATTTTTATTCGGAGCCGAAAAAATAACTTTACATTTGACCTGGCTTTGTTTCACTTAATTTAGGCCATCACGGCTGCTAACTATCTGCCATTCATCACTAAGTTTTGGCTGCACTATTACCACTAATCCGCTAATATGCAAGGAGCTTCGGTTGCCACATTAGGCCCAAATTATTGGTTATGCCAATGGCCAGTAATTAATAATCCAAATGGCCGAAATTAAGTAAAATTACCGTATACAAAGAGAATATTTAAGAGTGCTGAAGTACTACTAATTGCAAGTTTTTATTCAGAGTTGTCTACATATAACAATAGAAATTGACGTATATCGATGATCATCGAGAGAAAATGTCATCACCACTAAACTCATTCTCATCTTCCTCAATATCTTCATCTTCATCTTCATCATACTCCTCTGAGGATTCAGATGAGAATTCTTCGACCATATCTTCATCTAAACCCTCCAATGAAAAGTTTACTATTGTTTCACCTTTAGCTTGTGCTATGAAATTAATATGTTAGTAAATTATTGATAATGCAATTAAACTGAAGTACTTACTGCCCTTCTTAACCACGTATGATCCTTCAACATTACAAGAAGTAAGTTTTACCCTTGATTCTATTTGTACATTTGTCCCGATGATACAATTTTCAAGTTGAACACTAAAAGAATTATTAAATTAGTTTCAAATTCACCAATAATATAATCCAAAAAACATACCCATCACCAATTATGGTATTATCTAAAATAACACATCCTATCAATCGGTTTGATTTCCCAACCAAACAATTATTACCAATTGCGCTCTTTTTAATATTTGTCTTTTCACCAATAGTTGTATTTTCACCAATTACACAATCAGAACCTCTTCCTGGGGTTTCACCAGACTCTACCAATTTAGCTAATCTTTGTTTAATAACAAATCTATTTGATTCAATATAAGCAGGTAAACTGCTAACTCTTATAAAAGTAGATTGTTCTGGTATAACGAAAAATCCAATAGATTCCTTTGGCTCTCTATGTTGCCAAGATCTTCTTGCAAAATCCCTTATAACTTTTGGTACAGGCCTTAAACTACTAATATCATTTCCTTCTTCATTAATATCTGAAATTTCTATGATTCTTGAAGAACACATATAAATAAATGAATCTAATAATTGTGTTGAAATAACTGAATGTGGATGAGAAGAAATCATTTTATTTCTAATTTTAAAAATTTTAGAAACATCTGTTGATTCTTTTGAATAAACGTCTAATAAAATTGAATTTGTTATATTAATTGGTGTATGAATTGTATAATTTGATTTTAAATTTTTCTTTTCGATTGATTCAATTGAATTATTATAATGGATTGATATTGCAATTTGATCTTGTTTTCTATTTCGATAAACTTCTAATAAAACATGTGGATCTAAATCTGTTATAAAATCACATGGTAAAATTATAAAATCTCCATTTAATTTTGGACTAATTGTTCTTAAAATTTCTCCTGTTGATTCACTTGAACCAGAAATAACATTAATTTTTTGATTTGGGAACGTTGAAGTTGGAATATATTTCCCAACTGTATTACTTATTGCTTCTAATGCAGTAGGATGACAAACCACGGTAATTTCTATTTTCAAAAATAAGTTAATATTTATATATGTATAGAAAAAGTAGAAAAAATATATGAAATACCTTTAAATGAAGCTTTATTACACCATTCGAGAACATGACTGATCATCGGTTTATTTGCAATTGGCAACATGGCCTTTGCCTGTCCTGTTGATCTGAGAGAAGAAAAAGGAACAAGGCCTTTTCCTTGGCCACACAATATAACAGCATGAAACTCCATTGATATATTTTATTTATGGAGTATTACTCACTTTTGATTCTTTCGTTTGATTTTTCATTTTGGAGAGATCCGGGTAAATCTCATAATTCACCTTGATACCTTTTTACCATCTCCAACACCAACACTCCATCCATCCACTTTCACCAATCATTATTCCAGATATTGCCAGAATGAGCGGAGAAACAGATCCTTTGTTAGATGCCTTGAATATGGAAGAAGGTACAACCGCCTCTTCGTCCACACCAATTGATCCTGAAAGAGAGAAGGCTTTAGATTCCTACAAAAAGAAATTGATTGAACATCGACAATGGGATGCTAAATTAAAGGACTTACGTTTTGCAATTAAAGATCTTGATAAGGATTTTGACAAGACTGAATACGTAAGTTTTTTTCTTTTTCAAATTTGCTTATTAAACTATTGGTACCGTTATTTATTTTGATGATTACTTTTCAAGGTGGCAACATCAAATCTAACATAAATTATTAATAATAATAGGATATTAAAGCTTTACAAAGTGTTGGACAAGTTGTTGGTGAAATTTTAAAACAATTAGATGATGAAAGATGTAAGTTCGTCTTAGATATTTCATTTGTCATGAGTTTTAACTAACTTGTTTTTTTACTTATTATTAGTTATTGTTAAGGCATCTTCAGGCCCCAGATATATCGTTGGATGTCGAAACACAATTAAAAAAGATAAATTAAAACAAGGTGTCCGGGTTGCACTAGATATGACGACATTAACAATTATGAGAATCTTACCACGAGAAGTTGATCCTTTAGTTTATAATATGACAACATTTGAACCTGGTGAGATTTCATTTTCAGGAATTGGTGGTTTAACTGATCAAATTAGAGAATTACGTGAAGTTATTGAATTACCATTAAAAAATCCAGAATTATTTTTAAGAGTTGGTATAAAACCTCCAAAAGGTGTTTTATTATATGGACCACCAGGTACTGGTAAAACATTATTAGCAAAAGCTGTTGCTGCAACAATTGGAGCAAACTTTATTTTTTCACCAGCTTCTGCTATTGTTGATAAATATATTGGTGAATCAGCAAGATTAGTAAGAGAAATGTTTGGTTATGCTAAAGAACATGAACCATGTATTATATTTATGGATGAAATTGATGCAATTGGAGGTAGAAGATTTAGTGAAGGTACATCATCAGATCGTGAAATTCAAAGAACATTGATGGAATTATTAAATCAAATGGATGGTTTTGATTATTTAGGACAAACAAAAGTAATTATGGCAACTAATAGACCAGATACTTTAGATCCTGCTTTACTACGTGCTGGTAGATTAGATCGAAAAATTGAAATTCCTTTACCGAATGAAGCAGGTAGATTAGAGATTTTTAAAATTCATACATCTGAAGTTAAAAAACATGGTGAATTTGATTTTGAAGCAGTTGTTAAAATGAGTGATGGATTTAATGGCGCTGATATTAGAAATGTTGTTACTGAAGCTGGATTTTTCGCAATTAGGGATGAGAGGGATCATATTCTTCAGAATGATTTAATGAAAGCTGTTAGAAAAGTGGCAGAATCAAAGAAATTGGAAGGTAAATTAGAGTATGAAAAATTATAAGTCATTACATAGAGATATAATTGATTGATACTTCAATAACATTATAAATTTAAACTAAACATCTACAATTATTCCACTTAACTTCGGCCAAAGGGTAATTGTTGTTCACTGAGCATGAGACATATGAAAATCGGGCGAGTATCCTGAGAAATAACTAAATTAATGCTAATAGTCATATTAATGAAATCGCTGAATTTTAACATATTGATCCTCTAATTGATCTTAAGCTTCTTGGTTAGAAAAATTGTAGCACAATACACACATGTAGATACCTAGACACTTACGAATCACTAGCAATATTAATTTTGCTATAGGCAACTCTTCTATAAACATAACTTCCAAAAAATTAGCTAATTCATTACTACAACACTAGTTTCTATTATTTTTCGAAAATAAAAGAGTAGGAGCAAAAATTGTCCCCTATATTGCTGGTAATTAAATCATGAAAAACAAATCAAAATCAAAAATGCATTTTAATTACACCCATTAAAGTATAAATATAACTTATACGAGATTTCTAACATTATATTTATTAATATCACCTCTATTTACAAGAAATATGTATCTTGATCGCTATTTACAATTATTTCTTTAATTCACTTTGAGATCCAAGTGAATGTGCAATAACTTTTGCTCCGATATGTTCTTTAATTTCATCAGTCAATTTATAGTCCTTAGCTCTCTCCCTCCATTCTTCTCTTTCTTTTAAGTAAGCCTTTCTTGTTTCAGATAATGGCATCTTTGGTGGAGTTAATTTCCTTAAAATGTCTTGTGTAACCTTTGGTTTATCATATTTAGAGTAAGGATTACGGAAATCTTTTAGTGCAAGTTGAGGAAATGGGGGCTTAATAATGGAAGTTGTAAAATATGATCTTCTTTCAAGTTCTTCAGGTTGTGTAGCAATTTCAGATGCTTCAGTTTCAGGAGGATTTGGCCATGGAACTTCTAATGAATCATCACCAAAAACATAACGTCTTTTTAAAAATTTCCCATAACGAGGATCCCAATATTTTTCACCTAACTGGACGTTTTCTATTGCTACTTGTTCCATTTTCCCACCATCTCCCTCAATCGTTGCAACTAATCTAATATCTTCAAGTTTAACAGGTGTTGGAATCATGACCACATGAGAAGTTTGTCCCTCTTGCCAAAGATCTTTTGGAACTACAACAACTTTCGTTGGAGACTCTGAAAGACCAACTTTATTAATTTCATATTGCTTGCTTAAAACTTCAACAATTTTACCAGCGAGTTTTCCCCGTTTAAATTGTACTTTATCACCAATATTGACAGGCCAATCTTCATCTTTAATTCTCTCGTCTTCACTTACGGGATGCTCCATACGATAAACTGGAGGAACAGACCTCAGTCTCATTGCCTCGAGAATTTTTTGTTTCGAAGGACTGAACTTCTTTGGATTGAACTGGTACCGAGTGGTCTTTAGCAATGAGGCCATTTTGATGTGATGATTCGGATTCAGACGATGGTTATTAAAAAGAGAAATAGTTTTAAGGATGTTTGAGCCAATCAAAGAGTTTTATACGCACGTGATATAAATTACTAATCATATGGTACAAATATAATAGAAAATCCAAATATTATGCTAATTATCACGAAATAAAGCAATAAATTCTGCTTCGTTAATCGATCCATCATTATCCAAATCAAATTCATCAATCATAGCCTTTAATTCATCTTCATCTAATGTTTCTCCCAATTCGGTAGCAACCGCTTTCAAACTTCTTAATGTGATCTTAGAAGATCCACTATCTTCAAATAATGTAAATGCTCTTTTAATTTCTTCAAGCGGATCGCGTAGGCGCATCTTCTCGGACACTAGTTGATGGAATTGTCAGTCTATAAATCGGTATTAACACACAAGCAAACAAATATACTTACTGACTCGAAAGAAATCGTCTTTGTTTATTGTTCCCTGCTTAAGTCTATCGTTTTCTTTTAAAATTTGCAATATTTCTTCTTTTGAGGACTCAAATCCAAGTGCTCGCATGGCAACCTAAAAATTATATCATATCAGTATGATGATCAAAAAATGCAATTTATAGACAAAAGGAGGGCATACCTTTAGTTCATGATAATCAATACTTCCATCAGAATCCAGATCAAAAAGATCAAACTATAAGACGCGTTGTTAGAATATCCGTACCAATTACGGTGATCTAATGAGATGTGTCTTACAGCTTCTTGTATTTCTGTTTTTTGTTCGTTGGTTATTTCCCGTTCTGGAGAATGCTGTTGTTGCGAAGTATAGTTATTACCCATTTGTTTTAACATGCTGATACCGGCTCGCTTATTATTAAAAGTTGAAAACTTTGCGGATGACATTTTTTCTAATGATTTATTAATTTATTTAGATATTCGTATAAATTTGATGCTGTTAAATGTTTAGATTAGTTGTTTGGAGGTTTAAATAAACCTTCTGTCTGTTACGCGTTTTCCACGTTGTGATTTAGCGTAAATCTCTGATGGTACAATGACACACAATCAGAACGACCTCATTGGTCTCAAAATTATTTCGGAATTCGGAAAGGGGACAATTAGATTTATTGGCCCAACTTCTTTTAAGGCTGGCATCTGGGTTGGTGTAGAATTAGATTCACCATCTGGTAAAAATGATGGATCTGTCCAAGGTATTAGATACTTTTCTTGTGAGAAAACAAATGGGAAATATGGATTATTCATGACCAAAGGGAAATTAGATAATATATTGGCACAATCCAATGAAGATCCAAATGTGAATTCGTTAGCTATGAAACCACCAAGTTTACCACCTCCTAGTCGGAATAATAATGGTAGGACCTCAATATCCCCTAGTACTATGAATAGAGCCTCAACTATTGCTTCTACTCCAACGAGAAATATTATGCGTTCAAATTCAATAAGTAGGTCAAATAGCGTATTGAATCATCAGAGTAACAGGCGAGATTCGAGAATACAATTCAATGATAATAATAATCTCAACAATAGTATCCAAAGAGAAACCTCACTAAGTAGATCTAGGGCTTCTTCAAGGATATCAAATGTTTCAATCTCAACCCCAAAGTCGAGCAGAATGAGTTTATCAAACAATATGAGCCCCATAGCTTTTAGAGGAAGAAATGTTAGTCCCATAGCTCTTAGAGGGGTATTAAATCCACTTAGTCCTGAACCTCCAACACCAACTCGGAAGAACAATAATAAAAGCATATATATGGGCTCGAATGGCTTACCTTTAAGAACTGGGTCTGTCTCTGAAATGAGTGAGGAAGTGTTAACTAATTCATCAAAGATATCATTAACAGATAATAACCAAAATCATGAACCAGAACCAGAATTACAATCACCTACATCTTCACCCTTTCAAATTCAACCACGTTCGCAGCCGGTATCATCACCTACACCCTCACCTGTTGAACAGACTTTGATTGTATCTACTGAGTCTTCGACTCCTGTAGTTTCGACTCCTGCTTCTATTACCTCTTTTGGGTTACCTTCTACTCCAGATTTACAAACAACTTCTGTACCCTCAACACCGCCAGTTTTATCATCCGTTTCAATATCTCCAGTTCCCGTGTCACCTTCACCACCATCTTCTTCGCCTCCGGTTCTAGTTTCAACACCTACTCCGTCAACCACCTCTATTAATTCTTCCAGTGAAGGGCATCTAAAGAAAGTCATTAGTAAACTTCAAGAAAAACTTAAAACTATGCATGATAATATTACAACCCTTCAATCTGAAAAGAGTGAATACGAAAAGCTATTAACTAATTCTACTACTCAAATTTCTAACTATGAACATGAATTTGAAATTGCGACTATCGATAAAGAAATGGCAGAGGAAAAAACTGAACATTTAGAAGAGGATCTTAAAATCTTACAACTAAAATATAATAAATTAAATAAAGAATGTGAATCTTTAAAAGAAGAATTATCATTAACGAATGATATTGCAAATATAAATGATAAATCAGATGATATCATTGATAGAAAAGATTTAACAGATTATGAAAAGATTCAGTCATTACATCAAAGATGTAATTTATTAGAATCAACATTAATTAAAATGCATGAATCTTCTGAATTAAAAGAAGAAGAATTAATTTTAAAAATTAAAAATTTAGAAGAAGAACTTACATCCTTATCCGATGAATTGCCTGAATTAAAAGATGCTGATAAAAAATTAAAAGATGCTGAAAATATAATTTCTGAATTACAACAAGAATTAGAAGCATCTAATGAATCAAGAGATATGATTGAAGTTTTGTCATCACAAAATTTTGAACTTTCTACTAAATGTGAAGAATTAATGAAATCAAATGAAGAATTAGAAGAATTAATTAAAGTTAATGATGATTTAGAAGCTGATCATATATTAGTTGAAGAAGAACTTCAAAATGAAATTAAAGATTTAACAAATCAAATTAATAATGAAAAGAATACAATTGAAATGATGGAAAGAAAAAATGTCTTTAATGAAACTACAATATCATCATTGCGATCAAATATAAATATTTTACAAAAAGATATTGATCATTTAACAAGACAACAGATAGGTAATTCAGGAGATGATGAATTAAATTCAAATTTAAATTCAAATCAAATTGAAGAAATTTCAAAACTAAAAAGATTATTACAAAATTCCATTTTTAAATCACAATCATTATTACTTGATTATGATATATCAAATTCTAATAATATTGTATTAGAACAAAAACTTGAAATTTTAAAATCTTTTATATTTGATTTAGATGATTCAAGTAATGAATTAATTAATACAATAATTAAATTAAAATCAATATCATTAAAATCAAAAGTTTTAATAAATTTTATAAATATTAATATCAACAATAATAATAAAAATGATAATGAAAATTTTAATCAAATTGATAATTCAATTTCATCAAAAGTTAAATGTTTTGTTGCAATTGCTTATTTATATACAATTTCAAGTATATGTGAATTTCTATTTTATTTAATTGAAAATGGTAATAATGAGTTAATTATTCAATTTAATGGCTTATTAACAGAATTAAATTCAATTGATAAATCATTAAGTAATTGGGTCATAAAATTAAAAAATCAAGAACTGGTAATCGATTCACAAATGGTTAATTTAAAAGAAATAAAATCAATTATATTTGGTTGGTATCAGACAGGTTTATCATATAATAATGATATTCCTGGTTTCATAAGAGAATCTTATATTTCAAAAATTTCACAATCTTGGGCTAATATGAATTCATCACATGGTATTGTTGAAATTTTCACAAATGTATTAGAACATTTTAGTAAATCAAATCAAGAAAAAGGTGTTTCAATTTATCATAATAAATTAATGAATTTATTAAAAGATTTAGGATTTGTTAAAAAAGCATTATATGATTTAATGAATCAAGGTCTTAAATTACGCGATGATAAATTAGAATTAATCAAAGAAAATGAAGAAGGATTTGATTTTAATTTTTCAAACGTATTCCAATATGTTGCTGCTGTTGGACTTGGACTTTGTCAACACTTTGATCATGTGGAACAGAATGAAACATCATTTTCTGTTGTTAATTATATGAAATTATTTGATGAAAATAGTAGCTTTTTATCTTCTTCCAAACCCACGATGATTGATTCAAAAGATAGTTTAGATACACTACACTCTACTATTACAAAATCATTATCTATATTACAAGATATTTTAACAAGGCCAATCAATACAGAGTCTATAAAACCTATAACTAATATTTGGAAAATCAAATCAGATCAAATTAAAGAAAAATATAACGCAGCGAAAATTAAAGATGAAGAAATTGAAGTATTAAAATACGAACTTGTTAAAATGGCCACTCAATTACGAGAAAAGGATAAAACCATTGAAAATTTAAATGTTAAAGCAGAAGTTTTAGAACTAAAAATCAATAGATCTGAGGAACAAGAAACATTACTTTCAACATTAAGAAAACAATTAAATGATGCTGAAATTATAAAAGAGGAATTAGAAGTTAAAGTTGCAGAATTATTAAGAGCATCTGAGGAACAACAAAGAAATCTTTCAAAAGTTTCTTTTGGTTTACAACAACAAGCAAATATAATGGTACCAGTTTTTGATAATATTGATGATGAAAGAAACTTCACAGAAAAGATTGCATTAGTTGGAGAAATTAAAGCATTAAGATCAACCATCAATTTCTTAAGCACTCAAAAAAGAGATTGGAATGTTAATACAAAAGATATTGAATGGTTAAAACAACCACTAACAAAATCAAAGGATGATTTAAAAAGATGTGGAATTAATACAGAATATTCAACAAAGACTCGAGTTTGTTTTCAACAATTACAGCACTTATCCGCTGATACAGAACTTATTCAAATTAAGAAACCATTAAATGGAAGTCATCGCTGGAGACGAAAGGCTTCTATACCAATATATTACTCAAAAGCTATTAATGAAAGATATCAAAAATATGAGTTACTCAAAATGGAGCTGATTAAAAACTAACTATAAAGATATTTTTAAGTTCATAATATACTTCACTTTCATAATGATTTTCCAAGCCAAGTGCATCACTCCACAACAAGTGTGTATCACAATGTACCCAAGTTCCATATATTTTTATTCCAAAGTAAATATTATCATCATCAGGCAGAGAGTTTTTGTTATTAGTTACGTATATAATATACCGTTATAGGTAATATATGGGATGAGCTCTAGGCTCATTCGTATTATATACAGCGATCGATACCATGAATTCCATTTTAAAACGATTAATACTTTATAGTCAGGCTTAATAAACTATTCTAGATCTAAATTACATTTAATAATTATCATTTAAACCAAATTAATATATAGTTGAATAAACCAGAGAGGTAAATATTAGATTATTGCAAAAGATATCTTCCATCATTTGGTTAATATCAAAGTTATAAAATTCGTAATTTTTTTTAAAATCGATATTGGTACCATATTTGTTATTAATATTCTGGTCTTCTTATAGAGTGGTTTGAAGAAATTTGGACAACTAAATGAGCTCCACCTTGGCATAAACAAAAATATAACCTCTTATTCATATGGACGATAAACCTGTTATAACAAGAGTCAAGACTTTACAAAATGTTGAAGATCATAATAAATTGCATATTATCCTAAAAGCTTCTTCATTATACTCAAATATTAAGGTGAACACAACCAAATCTTCTTTATAGTGTATTTTGCCGGAGAGTTGTTTACTATGGGTAGTATTGGGTATAGATTTTACTTTATGGTCCAGGGTACTCGGGTCCGTGTTACAGATCACTCGGTACCTTTATGCATTAATACAGAGTTTCTTCATTTGTTAGATTACATGCATGAAAAATCAAAAAAATCTGTTATTGAACGAAAATGCATATAGATATACCCTGAAATTGCCAAAATGAAATTTTTAGCAGGGCAGATTTCGATGCACCCGTACTGTACTTTACACGCTCCCGAACCTACTATTGTACCGAGTATCTTTCTATGCACTTCAAGCTCAAAATATTACCTAGTTACCGATAGTTAATAAATGGGCTCGAGTACCCGGTACGGGTACTACCGGTTCCTTGGTTTTCCTTTATCATTTTGGCAGTTTTCATTCTGGCAATTTCACCGTAAGCTTATATAAACTTAAAGAGATTTATTTTTATTATTCAAGGTGAATGAGGCATTATGAGAGTGAGTTTGAACCGACTTGTCTTTTACCAACTATAATTACATGTAGTTTAAATTCGGTACAAACCGTCCGTGCATATGTATAATAAATCTACCATATAGAAAACTTAAGGAAGAACAATATGTAGATATAGGAATGGTAAATAAAATTTGGTACACAATTAAAGATGTTAGCATAGAAGAGCTACCAAGGATTCATAATCCGGATCCTGTTTGAGCTAGAGAAAAGTCTCGTAGTAGTCAGAATCATGTTCCTCTGATTCAAATGGTGGAACACGGGCTTAAAAAGTTGTTATTGGAGATTGACAGCAACATAGAAGATCTGGGAATTGTAACGGAACCGGCTTTATAATTTGAAGGTGAAGCAAGCTTAGGCATACTTAAAACCAGTATGATTCGTATATTTAGCTAAATAAATTAAAATTTTGGTAACGGGTAGAGGTAGGATTCAGAGAATATTTGAGTAAATATGTTGTATAACGAATATAGTTTCTTTGCTGCACTGCACCATCCTATAATTTATGCACGTGTTTTTTTCCACCTCCAAAAAAGTTATAAATCTAAAACCCGTATTAAATCATCTATACCAGTCTCAATTGATTTGTAAAACCTGTAGATAATACCTGATGGACCAGCCTAAAACTAGACGCTTTACGGAATCCGAGAAAATACAAATGTATACTTTGAGAAACGATGGCGGCTTCTCCATTTGCCAGATTTCTAAAAAAAATAGACGCGTCCTACAATGATGTAGTGGTCTCGTGCTTTACGCGATTAAAAGGTCGACACTCTACTATCCCTGCAGCTAAAACCAGTGGCAGAAAGCCAAAATATTCAGCTAGGTCCACAAGACACTCAGCTCGTATGATAGTAGGTGACCATGATTTGCCGTTGGAAGATATCGCAAAACAACCCTTGAAGTAACAGTGTAGAGAAACATACCAAAATGTCCTGGCATCCGTAGATTTAAACCATCAAAAAAGAGGTCATTACATCCCCTTAATGAAACAGCACGTCAAGGATGGCAAAAGTTGGGAGGAAAAGCCCCAAAAATGGACTTCTGATAAGTTCAAAGTGGTGGTCTGGTGGGATGAGTTTATGATCCGAGGAAGCCATGGGAATACCGTCGGATTGGTCACTTGTAGCTTTGTAAAAATACTTAAAAAAGTATGAAAGTAGAAAAGGGAATTTAAGAGGAGTGGGAGTCACGGTTTGGGGCTGTATCGGCTGTAAATGTTTTCTGTTATAGCAGTTTTTTGGAAAGGGGTAGAAGGTAACTATGAAAGTTTATCTAAATATTTTGAAAGATGTTTGGAAATCTCAGCTTACCAAATATTTGGCTGAAATTTTCAGGAAGAATATATTATTTATCCAAGATAATGTCCCCATTCACAAAGCTGGTGTCATCAAGTCGTGATTTAGAGAAAGGAGAATTCAAGTGATGGAGTGGCCTGCACATAGCCTAGACCTAAATGCGATTGAGAAGGTTTGGGCTCAATGCAAAAGAATTATCCACCAAAGTGAAGGAACCCTAACAAACCTGCATGAAGGTAAATATTCTCAAATAAATCAACTTCGAGAATTCGCTACAAAGTCTCTCAAAAGTATTGACCAAAATTTCTACTCCAAAATTGTGGCCCAAAAACTGGGAGTCGTAGATTTTCAATTGAAAAGTAGAGGTGGTCTTGTGGTAGATTAAGCCAGAAATACTAGTTGTGAAAAATCATAATTGATATAATTTGATAGAGGAGATTCAGATCATATTTTTCCCTACAAAGTATTTACCTACTTTAATATATATGTTTTGTAATGTGTGATTGAACTAATATTTAATTTGACTCGCTTATATGTATGTACGGTATTTTTTGGGTGACTGTTTGTTTCCCTAATTGGAAATATCTGTACATTGCATACGGCAGTTGATGCATATCGAATGGGTATTTTGGGCCCCGAGTACAAGTATGGCAAATAAATGTATACCATAAAAAAGTAAAATTGGTACTGTACTAGCAATTCCCAAAAAGAATATACGATTAATTATTAATTGCAATATCATCGATATGATGTTTAATACCAATATCTAAACCGAATTACATTTTAGTAATCTTTAAGCGATTCTCAATTATATTTGATTTCACTTGTTGAATCTAAATTAAACCAAAAGTTATTCTTAAACCCCCACGGCAATTGGCACTGTTATGAAGTTTTTTACGATGGAAGCTTTACAATTGAAAAGATGATACCTTCTCAATGTAGGTCTATATGATACCCACCAGCTATCAAGTTCGCAAGAAAAGTTTGGTTTAAAACTATAAATTGTCAACCAAACAACACTATGTATTAGATTTTCAATTTTCAAGAGTTTTTGAAGTTCTGTATTTGGAGTGAATTCTTTATCTGGTTGTAGTATTTATCAAAATGAAATAATAGAGATGTTATGTTATTAATAATAAGCTATATTATGTAATTAGTGGTGATACAAACGTTTTCTTCTGCAATTGTTGGTGTGAGGTATAACTGGGTAACTTTTATGTTCAGGTTTAAATTTCTTCTATCATTTTTCTATTATCAACCCTTGCCTTTTCTCCAGGTTTTCTTGGCCATTTTTTAACTTTATCAATATTTTCTCTTGGCCAAAAGATTTCTAATATCCAATAAATTAAAATATCAACAACAACACATATAACAAATAGTTTACTTGACCATAATCCACCGATTGAATAATACTTCTTCAATCTATCAATTAAAGGTTCATTTGTTTCATTATCACCAAGAGAATCATAAACATATTCAGTTCTTTTTGCAACATTTTCCCAATTATATAATTCTTTAATTTCATTATGAAATTTTAATGTACTAACTTTTTTATTTTCAATTAAGTTGATTGCTTTTAATGTACTTTTAACCAAAGAATCTGCAGAAGTTTCTGAAAAAACGGTCATATATGATGGTAAAACTTCTGGTATACCACCAACTTTTGTTGTAACAACTAATAAACCACATGATGCAGCTTCAACAAGTACAGTTCCAAAAGCTTCAGTTAATGAAGCATGCAAGTAAATATGTCCTTTAACCATAGTATCTCTCACTTCTTCATGCCTTATACCACCAATTAATTCCACCCGTTCTTGTAATTGATACTTTTCTCTCATTTGTTCAATATCAATTCTTTTTGGTCCATCACCTGCTATTATAAATCTTACTGTTGGATGGGCTGCACATATCCGTGGAACTATTGCAACTAATAAATCAGCGCCTTTATTTGGATATAACCTTGATATAACCATAATTGTGATATTTTTATTAGCTTTGCTTGGATCAGGAGTAAAATCTTCAGATACTAATGCATTTGGAATTACAGATACATTTCTTGGATCTAATGATGCTCTTAATGTTGTATTTTCTTTACAAGTATGTGATACACAAATAGTATGCCCAACATCGCTTAGCGTAAAGCTCAATACCTTATTACCTGTTATACTTCCAGCATCTGCAAAACCAAATAACGAATGGTCAGTGAAAATTGTTTTCAGTTTCATTGTTCTGGCGTGTAAAATCGATTCATGACATAATGATGATAAACTCCCATGGCCATGAACAATATTAATGTTTTCTCTTATAAATATTTGTCTTAATATTGGGAATGCTGAAAAAACAGTTGGAAATGTGCTCTCACGATATAAAACAAAAAATGGCACATAATAAACTTTTATACCATTTGTTAATATTCTTATACCTGATCTATTCCCATAAGCATGTGTTATTATAATAACGGAATGGCCTAAACTTGCAAGTTTCTAGTAGTAATTAATGATTAGAACAACTTTTTAGTCGGGAAATAATGGTATTTTAAAAAAGATTTCTGATTTGCATACTTGTGATAAATAATATACGTGTAACTCGACTCCGCCGGCCTGCGGGAAGAAAAAGTCAGACACCATCCTAGAGCCAATTAAACGTATTAGTTAAAGTAAGCCTGAATAGATGTATAATCCCCTTACGCTATGTTATATGGCATTTGTGCCTCAGCTTTTTTCTTAGCGTTGGTGATGCTTCTCAAAAAATGTCTAGATGCTTATGTCATCTCCATCACGTGCACGACTACTTGCTTAACAATAAGCTTAATCTGTGTTTCTCCACATAACTTAATATTATAACTCTTCATATTAATGTTTTTTTTCTTCTTAATCGGAGGTATGTTCAAAACACAGGTTCTATGGCTATAATTTCAATTATCAGAGGAGTATTTTGTAACTAACGCATGTTATAATAGCCCAATCATTTGACAGTTCTGTCAAGGATATGAAATCATTGCGATTTTATTGTCCTCATTGGTATGTCATTTTATAGCCGTTGTTATATTTTATCTAATAGTATATCCAAATAGTCACAACACTTCAGTAGAAGCAGTTAAACATAAACAATTCATAACATTATTTTGGGTGCCAGTGATCCCTATGGAGTGGCACAAGCAATTACGATGTACTATTTGCGGTTGGAGACAAGACGCTACTACTGAGATGCTTAATCAAATGAAAAATAATCCTCAGTGATACTAAAAGGGGGTTGTTTTATATGAATATATGGTTATGAATTTTTAATAAAGGTTGTTTGTTGAAGTATTATTGTGATTGCTATGTTGCTCAATGCGTATATTTGGTCCTGAAACCATACATTCCACTTTATAATTATAATTGTAGTTAGCTCATGAGATTCAAATAATTAGATGAATCCCATTAATTAAGTATACAAACCACAAGCCACTGTTTTGCACTTCTAGCCCCGCAGTTCTTTCTTCGACTACATGTTTCTATGTTTGTTGAAAGCGATGCCTGTTATGATATGATTATATGATTTCGATCATGATAATTGTCCTTCTAGTAGAAACCTCATCGAAGTACCACAATAACCTCTCAAATAGAGTCAATGGCTAGCTACTTATAAGCTTAGATATGCACCAGTTGTCAACCATAAAGTACTTATTACAAATTTGCAATGGCGGGCCGCAACATCTTTTACTTGTAGGCTATAGGTAAAATTACACATGTTAAATTCAACCTCTTCTCAAACTTCAAAGAATTTACGGCTGCCCATATATTATATACTAATTTTAATCCCATCCTTTAAACTAAATTTGATTTGGGAGTGGTATCATGAGTTAATCACATGTCACATTGGGGATATATGCTGGTATATCGAAAGACAGAAGACGCACCACAAGCTCCACAAATTCTAAAAAGACCACAGGATTTTATTTTTTAAATTTCGATCGAATTCACTATGACATTTTTAATTAATGTTGCCATCGTCAAATAAATCAATACCCATATAATTCATGGTTATAATTAAAAGGCATCTATAATTATAAACAAGTGGATTAATAGTCTTTTTCCCCGTCGCCAGTTAGGGCATCTAGTGCCATCTACGGGCCTTTCGAAGTATACCATTGTTACTTTCAGGCTCTACAAGTTTTCCATCTTGCCAATGGAATTTGTTCCTGCTTCTTTCACTTTTTCTAATGTAGTCTTTTGAAAGTTTTGTTTAATAGTCTCAAATATTTTCTTTTGGATACTTTTTCCCCCACCTATAGAGATTAATTTGTAAGACGCTGTTATCGATCGTGTTGAATCCGTATATATTTGATATTGAAACTTACGATTAGGCATTGTTAAATGTTAATATGTAGTAGAGAGATAGAGATTTAGTGAATTTTAACAGATTAATTAACATTTAGTTTTGATATAGTAAAAAAAAAAGAAAAAAGTAAATAGCGGAAATGATGTCTTTGTATTGTTCTTAAATCCAAAGGTAACCGCACAGTCTAGGAATATAGAGTGTTATGCTTATTATTCTACAATTGTAATTGTTAATTTAATAAAAGCTCAATTATAAAATCAAAAGTTCATAATTATATGAATTAATCAAGCAATTAAATATAGCATATGGACAATGAATTCAAAATTAACTTATTCTTAAATACAAAATATAAACAATGGTTTTAGATTTAAAAAATATATAATAAAAAATATACAATATAAAAGCTTGCAGTTGGTTAAAATATGCAATTGCTTCAATTTTGGTGTTTATTATATATGGCCACTGAATACAATTGTAATGAAACTTTGCTCTCGGGTATATCAGAAACGTTAACGGGAACAAAATATTACGTTTGAAATAATACAAGATTATCGCTACGTTTTGAACCAATCAAACGAAAATTTAATTTTTGTTACAGTTATATCTGGTATTTTGGAACAAACTTATCTTAATTAAAACAACTTAGTTTGTATATTAGTGTATACTATAATTATATAATTCAGGAACAAAATCGGAATAAAAATCTATTAATATTATTAACATAAAAAAAGGGTTTTAATGATTTGAGATATAAATGATGACTTAATGTGCAATAGAATTAATTTTTTGCTTGCTTCTTATTCTTCGGAACTCTAGTTAACCAATATAAAAAGGCAGCACCAAAAATATTAAAGACAATATAAACAAGCATTAAGCCAAAATTTCTCCATCTATCATCATAATTAAGCTCTAACGTGCTTAAAAATTGATCTGTATTGGTCATTGTGCAATATTTGCAGTCACTTGTGGCATTTTTATCTATTAAGTAACCACCAGCTACAGACATATACGGCGAGAAGTATTCACCACAAGTTTGGCCTGAAGTGGCAGGCTGAACAGTGATATACTCCTTCTTAGAACAAACAACCGGAGCTTTACCAACACCAGTGGTTAACAGAGCTGAGATCAAGTATGTGAATGGTGAAAGACGATACATGAAGATCCAGAAACGAGGCATAGCTTTGGGAGTAGCCATAACGCCACAAAAAACTAAAGTAAGGGAAAACAAAAGTTGGGCAACATTTGCTGCAGTGTCAGCATCATCCATACCAGCAATAACCATATGAGCAAATGTGGAACTAAAAAGGTAAAACGTCAATACTAATAGGAAAAATAAGGCACCACGTTCAGCTGTTGAATCTGTATGTGCTGCATTCTTTTGAAGGCCAATTGGATAATAAAAAACAAAGAATGCCATGACCGACATAATCGTTTGCCATGGAAGTTCCACCAAGATGTTACTAATAATAAATGACTGCCATGAGTAAGTTTTTGATGGTCTTTCTCTTGCTTCATATAGATCCCTCTGTGTTACAAAATTTGGTATAATTTGTTGTACTAAATTTCCAAAGACAGTACACATCATAAAAAGAGCAAACATTTGATTTTGAAGACCTTGTTGTGAAGTACCTGCATTCCAGAATGAAAACCCAATAAATAAATTTGTAATAACACATAAAGCAAATTTAGACCAAATATAAGTGGGGGTTCTCCAATACTGTTGCCATGATCTTTTAAAAACTTCATGTAATTGAACAGAAAAAGGAGCAGCAAAAGATTGTATAACTTCTTCCCCTGAAGAAGGATTATTTTTCTTCAAATTTTCGGCCATTTCATTTAATGTTTTCTTCAATTCAGCACGCTCGTCACTCTCTAACCAAACTTGGTGGAAATCATGTTTAGCTTTGGATCCAGGAGCAGCGCCAATAACTTCAAGCATCCATTCAGCTGGGTTAGCATCTGGAGGACATGAATCTGCTCCATTTTTCTCAAAATAGTCAATCATAGTTCTAGAATTTTCGCCAATATCACCAAAGTAAACAGTTTTACCTCCACGAGCCATGAACAACAGTTTATCAAACTGTTGAAATAACAAGGCTGAAGGTTGATGAATAGTACATAAAATAGCTTGCCCATTATTAGCAAGTTTTCTCATCAAGTTACAAATAGACCAAGCAGTTTGAGAATCAAGACCTGAGGTCGGTTCATCTAAAAATAATAATAACTCTGGTTTGGCCGCTAACTCAACTCCAATTGTTAATCTTTTACGTTGTTCAACATTTAAACCTTCACCAGGAATACCAACTACTGCATCTGAATAAGCTTCCATTTCTAAAATCTGAATAACTTCATCAACATAAGCAATTTTTTCTTCTTTAGATACACTTTTAGGTTGTCTTAGTAAAGCACTAAAAGTCAAAGCTTCTCTAACAGTAGAAGTGGATAAATGAAGATCTTGTTGTTGAACATAACCAGTTTTTCTCTGAAAGGAGCCATCTCTTGGTTGACCATTAACAAGCATATCACCGGTTACAACACCCATAGTGACACGATCTGCCAAAACATCCAACAAAGTAGTTTTACCGGCACCTGAAGCGCCCATCAAAGCAGTCAATTTACCAGGTTGCACCCAACCATCAACACCATCAAGGATTCTTCTTGTTTCATTCTTAATCTTAATATCATATGTAACATCTTTCCATTCAAAGACACCTCTTTGTTCCAAATCGAGCTTGGGTTTGTGTTCAGAATGACTATCACCAGTACTAGAATAAGCAGCTTCTTTCTCACCTAAATCAGAAGACTCAATATCATCTGAATGCGTGTGAACATTGTGAGATCTCTTGAAAACTAAAATTTCACCTTTAGATTTAGCTCCAGAAACGTATTCAGTACCAACTAAGTAAAGGGATGTGAAAAATACAAAGAATGCAATTAAAATACCAAAATTTCTCCATAAATGGTCTGGTTTATAAGTGAAGGAAGCTTCTATATAATTCTTGCCAATAATAAATGAATCACCTGTAATAGCACCAACTGTAGCACATGAGACAGAATGTGATGGAACATCTTTGTATGGTGCACCTGAAGGAACAAATAGAGCACAGGGGAATTTCCTACCATCAAATTCATTAATCATTAATGATTCAAAACCATAGGCAATAGGATCTAAATAATTCAACCATCTAAACCATGGATGCATGTAACTTATAGGGATAGTGAAACCAGTATATATAATAAGAGCTAGGATCAACATAGCAGCGAAAGGCATCGCTTCTTGCAGGGTTTTTGTAAAAGAACCAATGGTTCTGAAAATACTAGACATAACAAAAGTAGTAGAGATAGAGAATAAGAAAAATATGAAGAAATGACCAGGCGATCTCCTCAAGTTACTCATAAAGTATAAAGCAAGATTGAAAACAATAGCGGTAGAAAACTTTGTTGGCAAATCACAAATCATAGACGCGAGAGCTTCACAGAAAGGGTGATAAAAAGCATATCTATTATGCTTTTCAACGATGTTTCTTTGAGCATATAAACTGAAAATCTCCAAAGCAGATGAGAAGGCATTCATTAAAATTGCGAAGAAAAGTAAGGCACCACGACTGTAAAAACTAGCAGTATTAGTTTTCAAATTGTAAAAAATACTAGAAATAATGAGCGCTATACAAGAATTACCGAAAATAGTAGTGAAAGCCATTGAATAGTCACCTTTCAATCTCAGAAAGCCTCTATGAATACAAATACCAATTTGTTTGGAGATAGATAATGTATAAGGGGATCCTTTTGATAAATGTGTAGATTTTCTTGCATCTCTTGCTTTAACAAAAGCTTCATACCTCTCACCCCCTTTAACATATTGACCATTAAATTCTTCAATTTCATCTATAAGTTGCTTGTAAGTATCACTTTCCTTCCATCTTTGAAGAAATTCATCTGGAGTTCTTGGAACTTTATTTTCAAATCCATCTCTTGGTGTTCTTTCGCTTGGACTTGTTAAAGATGTCAAGAAATCACCAGTAGTTTGTCTATCAGGACATTTAAATCCCATATCAATAAAATGTTGTCTTGCATCTTCTATGCGACCAAAGTAAATTTGTCTACCTTCATACAAAAGAATAACTTTACTAAAAGTGTCATATGAAGCTTGGGAGGCTTGGTATAGTGAGACAAAAACGACCGATCTAGAAGATACAGCTATTCTTCTTAACATGTAACAGAATTCCAAAGCAGTAGCTGAATCTAGACCACGAGTTGAATTATCCCAACACTGGAATGGCGCACCAGCCAAGGCTACTTCAGCAATAGAGACACGCTTTCTTTCACCACCGGAAACACCTCTGACATAATCATCACCAACTTTTGTATTGACAGTATGGGATAATCCAAGCATAGCCATTGAAACATCACGCATATGTTTTGCCCACTGTTCTCGAGTGACACCTTCCATACGAGTTCTTGGGGTTCTAGCAGATGCAGCAAATTGTAAAGTATCCCCAACAGTCAAATGAGGAAAATGGGCTTCGGTTTCAGCATTATAAATAACTTCACCTCTGAATTTGTGGGCCATTTCCTCAAATGGGATACCTTGATAATTAATTAAAGTAGATTCGTCCAAATGGAAACCATAAGTTTCAGCAGCAATAGATTTCAAAAAAGTTGTACAACCACTACCTGGGCGACCTAAAACCACACACATTTCACCTTCCCTGACCAAGCCATCAAAATCTTTTAAAATTTGAATTTTTCTTTGGTTGGAGTTACCTGTAATCTTATTTCTAATGGAATGTGCAGCACTTAGTATAACATTTGTAACAGTTTTTTGGTAATCATTACCGGATGAATAACCATAAGCACTCAAATTTCTAAAGGAAATTGCTGAGGTTGGATCAATTCTATCGAGATTCCTATTGTTTAGATTAAGGATATTTTTAGTCCAAGCATCTGCACTGAAATCAGGACTTGAAGGGTCTAATTTAGGATCAGAAGGATCGAGAAAGGAATTTATTGCTTGTGCGGAACTACTACCACTAGCTTGAGATCGTTGAGTAATTGTTCTAGCAAGAGTTAAAATCTGTTCGTCTTCAACGGAAGTATAGTTCATATCATTTTTAGTGAAAGTTTTTGGTTGCAATTGATCATTCTTTGTAAACTCAGAACTGGACTGAGAGTGATGGCTGCTCGTAGCCATGATTCAATAATAATTATTGTTGAAATAGGGCTGGAACGAAAATAGAAAAAATTTGAATTAGAGGATCTAAGAAGTATTTATACCCCCAAAAAAACGCTTTTCGAAACGGAAAACATCTGGAATTCAGAATTACTGTGTAATCCTACCTTCTACGATCCGTACTTTTCCAAAATTCCCTGATCTAAGAAAATATAACATGCTTCAGCCGTGCTTTATGCAGTTTCTGGTAATAATAACAGCATGTCATGCATGCTTAACCTTAGAACCACAGAAACATTAGGACCTTAAATCCTCATTACGCGTTTACGGGAACAGTTCTGCTCCGATATCCAGCCAGCACGTGTGCAAGGCTTAGATTTCCTCGCTAAATCTCGTATCTTCCGTCAGGATCACTTACAAGTTACCATGACTTTTCTTATTCTTTGAATCATATATTTCACTTTTCAAGAAACTGTTTAGCTTGTCAATGTTAGCTCGATGTGCAACGTTCTTATGTCGTAGCAACTGAGTTATCAGCAACGTGAATGATTCTACCCATCATATTTCAATAATCATTCTCTATATAGGCATCATTATTTAAGCACAACGCTAGCAGCCGTGTTATCGTATATGTGCATGGTTGTGCATGTTTCATGGTTAAGATATAATTAATCAGAAAATCCAATACTCGGATCCGGATCTTCTTCGGCAATTTGTATATATTAACATAAAAATAATACACGATAGCTTTCAATAACAAAATCAAACAAAAATTGAATATATATATATTAATCTTGGCGGTTTACTTATTGAACAAAACAACTCTTTTAGTCTAATGAGTATTTATGCATATGTGTAATTGCTAGATATCGATGACATCATCGCTTATTTAATTGTTATAACACAAAATCCTCTCGTAGCACAAGCCTATAGCTATACTTTTGCTTAATTTGGTTATCTATTCAAGTCGAGAAGCCATGATGGAAATGATGACTTCTAGATTACTTTGTATCCTTTACATTTATAGCTCTAGCTATGTCGTTTCCATTTAATTTCGTATCAAAATATATCCTTTAAAGGTAACTAGCCTGAGGACAACTTATTGGTAGAAGTATGGAAATGTATTGGCACGACAAATACTTAAATGGATAATAATTATAATTTGCAAAATTTTCAATTTTTTATGAATTTTTTTTCCAACTTCAATATTATAAGACATTTTGATAATTAATTTTAAGATTTTGTTTGTGATAACAATTACGCGGACCATAAAAACTAAAATATTTTTTTAAAATTTAACGAAATTATTTGTTTATATATAAAATGTACCCATCTTTGGTGAGACACGGAAGAATCTGGTAGTTATTTTTTAAATAGAAGTTTTTGGTGTCGCTTACCAGGTGGAATATGTCGCGATCGTAAAGAGGGAGATAATACACCATTTCCACGATTTCATCAATGTTAAGAATAGGTACAATCTTGAAAAACCCCTCGCACCTGAATGAACTCCACCCATATGCAGTTAAAGTTTTCCATTAAGTGCTTTGCGTGGCTCTGGTATATCTATGAAGTAACGCCGATAAGACTCAAAACACACATATGCTGATGAGCAGCCTCATCAGAAATCGAATATTCGCCCACGAAATCGGCCAATCATTTCATATTTTGTTTATTATATTCAATCGATATATGAAAGGCTCGCTAAAGAGGTTGATAAAAAAAATATGAAGTGGTTAGCCGATTTCCAGGAAAGAACCAGAATTAAAGAGAGATGATTGACGTATATCAACTTCTATATTTAAAGGTGATTCGAATAATGACGTTGGGCTATCTCGTATGGGTACATAATACATATTATGTTTTCTTTATCGCAGGAAATCATGGTCCACAAAAAGTCATATTCACGCGCTGGTATCGTCTTACTCACTGGATTACTGGTTATATTTCCTATGAAACAATACTGGGAAACTTGCCCTAACAATGAGGTATAAGTTTCTATTTATCTATATGTAGGTAATCCCCCAGACCCCAAACATCCAATAATCACAGACAAATTTAAACAATCAAATACAAACTACAAATAAACTCAAGGATGCTTAGTTTCAGACAAGCAAATTAAAAGTGGTGAGTATCAATGAAAAAAACTTAGGCTAGAAAGTGGTTCTTCCAATAGAAGAGACATAGACAGTATTCTCATCATAATTTGGTGCACCAAAGGTATTGAAATAAATCACAAAATATTGCTATTAAATCTGCCTCGAAGATATAGGAGGTTGAACAAACTTACGTTGAAATTTAATCACATGACTAACTGCATAACTACTTAATTCTATACTGCTGAAATTTTCAAACAATATCATTATGACATTCCAAAATGATATTTCGTCACTATTAAGACAAGCAAGATCTAAGATTAAGTTGAAGTGCCCGTTAGTTTTTAAAAGGTCCTACAATAAAAAAAAATCATCAGCTTCCTCTTCACGTTGGATAAACAGATCGCATCAAGATTATTACATAAGGGAAGCCCAATCGCAAAATTATAGATCGAGAGCTGCCTTTAAATTAATTCAGTTGGATGATAAATTCAAACTTTTTAAAGGGGGTCAAAATGTATTAGATTTGGTATGCTATAAACTATTCTATCTAATACGATTATCAATTGACTGACAGAATTATGATATAACTAGGGATATGCTCCTGGTGCCTGGACCCAAGTAGCAGTTTCAAAAACCCAACCTGAGGGCATTATATTAGGTCTAGACATACTACCTAATTCTCCGCCTCCTGGATCAAGCGCTCTAAAAGCGAATATCTTTTCTGGTGTTACTCCTGACATGATTAGACAATTTTTCCATTCTCCTTTGAATTCGGGAGTGCCGGGGATACTTTCCACTCCAATGATCAAGGGTGATTCCGATCCATTACAATCTAAAGAACAAGAGCATAATTCTAAAATACATTCTCAAGTAGAAAACGTAGAACTACAGCCTGATAACGCGAGCATTGTGCAATCTAGTGGAGACAGAAAATCAATGCAAAGATATCCTCTTGATAATGTATTAAGTGATTTAATGGCAAACACTTCTGGTATACCATCTCGTGATCATCTCTTAAGTATGAATCTATGTGAAGCAGCACTGGTTCTGGCAATTGAACTGCTTAAACCTGATGGTAATTTTGTCTGTAAGTTTTTCACGGGAACAGAAGACAATGACTTGGAAAAACGAATCAGAAAAGTATTCCACAAAGTCCACAGAGTAAAACCAAAAGCTACGAGGTCAGAATCGAGGGAGATGTATTTTGTGGGATTAAAAAGGAAGAAGGAAGTCAAATTAAATAATGTATTTGGGTAACATCAATATATGTTGGTATTAAGTTTACACATAGTGTGTATAATTGCGTCTGACTAGATTTCTTTCGTCATGTTACCCTACTTAATTGAAATTCAAACCTTTAGCCAATCTGACTGAATGAGATTCCGGAGAGTGAGCTCTTCAACTCTAGAATGGTTCATTTTCTTATCAAGCTTGGTAATTACCCAAGAACTCTGGCATTATCGCTTCCAAATCGGAGGCTTTATGTGACTTCTTTACTAGACGTCTCCAAAGATGATGTTGAAAATCTTGAGCCAATATTACAGAAAAAGTCATCCATAAAAGCAAAATATATACAACCAAAATGTGATACAAAACCTTCAAGTCTGCCGTTTAAATATGAGAGTATAACTGGAATTGCTCAGACATCTTATTTTCCATTTTTGGAGTCCAATTTTCTACAACTAAATGAACAAGAAGTGAATTCTGAATCTTTAGAGGGTACAATTTATAATTCTCAATCTGTTAATAAGAATATAGGCTCCTTGTTGGATATAAATCTACCTTTACAAAAACTTTTTATAAAGTTTCAAAAACTGAGCGCTTCGCAACGTGCTTTAATCACTCGAGATCAGTATTCAAAATTATTCTTAAGAATTGAACCTACAATGTTATATGATCCAGATGATTCTCGACAACGGTCATTTGTAAGAAAGGATGCCAATGATGTGTCTCGTTTGATTCTTCGACTTAAGAAAAATATTGAATATTTTTATGATGGTCTCAATCAGAATGAATATTTTCATTTAATGAAGTTTTTCTATGGTATAAGTGATTTTAAAAACACTACAAAAATATTTGAGAATGAGATTTTAAAGTCCGGCGCTAAAATAACAGATATTAGATTATGGAATTTATATATGAAATGTGTAAGTGGTGGAATAATCAGATATTGGAAATTTAATGGGAAGTATATCGGAGGATATCAACCGTATGGTGTATTCCCTCCTAAGAAAAAGCAAGACTATGATGCTGATGAATATAATGCTGAAGGGTACAGAAACCCATTATCAATAATGAAACAAATTGTTGGACGGAATGAATGTGATCCAACATTAGAAATTTATGAAGGATTAATTCTTGCCCTGGGATTTCAAAGGAATGTTGAAAGCATTAATTCTATAATTCAAACGATTTGGGGTATCAATGTAAATGAAGTTCTCAAGAGTCATGCCTTAAACTGTGAACCTGAATCGGAATCTGAAGTCTATTCTAATAGTCACGAAATTCCAACAGAAGGTTCAATAATGTACCCAAGAACATATACACTTAGCTGTATCGTCAATGCTTATTCGGTAAACAATAGATTTACAGATTCTCTGTATATCCTCGATGAATTCACTTCTTCTTACAAATTTAATTTGAAAAATAACTCATTCTGGATGACAATGCTAAGGTGGGAATTGCTCAACCTTCCTTCTGGTACCAAAAAAAATTTAGAGAGTCGAGTATGGCCAATGATAGTTAAAATTTATAATTCTCCACCTTATGGATTATTTAAGCGGTATCATGATTATCTCTCAGCAACGAAAAATGAAACCAAACTTTTACAACTGATGGAAACAATCTACTCACAAGATAAAATCGCGGAAAATCTTAACAAGGAACAAAAAACTGAACTGATACATATGTTTTTAAAGAGAGTTGTTAACATTGTTTCTCGACAAAAATATCATCCAATGTATAATAAAGAGATTTACCTTAAAGTATATAATATAATAGAATACTGGAAGGAAAAAGAACCAAGCTTGTCGAATGATGATTGGTATTTTTTCATGTTGAAACAACGAGGACTTTGGAAAGACAGATATACACCACATTGGGAATTAGAAACACAGAGAAGACAGTGATGTATAATTATGATAACCTGTATAAATAAAAAAGTACTTGTAAGCTAATATTTCAATTAACATAATTGTTCAAAGCATTCATTAAAATATAGAATCAATTAAATACAGTAAGTTAGCTATAGTGATATTCTTGCAAAAGTTGTTTAGAACTTCTCACTTTGCTATAACTGTATTTTAAAACTATACATCGCTCATTAATTGAAAAACTATTAAATTTCATTTTATCTAGTTTAATTCACTTCGACCTTTGAGAGTAAAATTTAAATATGAGCAAATTACAATATCGTATTTCAGCAGAGATATATTTACATGTATATGGTATACCCGAACCACCCCGTTTAATTACTCCAAATGGAAAATTTTGGACTTGAGAGGATATTTGTCTTGATAGTCTCGATCATATAGTCTATACATATCGACACAGTACCACAGTGCAGTCGTTCTCAACCCGTTTCGTTGAGTGATATCTTTTTTATGTCGATTATAATGAAATGACAAAATATTCTTTTGATATAATACAAAAATTAAAGAACTGACACAATGAATGTTTCAATCGTTCTTCCAAAGTTAATTGCAATGACATTGTTAGGAAACTATTCTATGTATTGTTTGACAGAAATAATAATTGATGACAATAGAAAATGAGTATATGGTTATAGCGGTGACTGGATATCTTTATTTGAAATGGAATTCAGAAGACTTCAGTTGCTGTCAGGTTCTAGTCCCTTTTACTCAACTGCTATAGTTTCTCATGGAAACCTACAGTACTGTAAGCTTAATAGGTCGAACCCATGTCTAAGAGCTGAGCCTATCCTATTAAGCTTAAGGTGTCCGAGAAACTAAAATTTTGCTATATTGTGTAGCTTGAGCTTATTACCGATCGTATTCTTTGTCTAACAAGTCAAATATAGTAGATACACACCTACAAGATAGAAGCCGAAGATTGGAATTAAATCTCAATTGTAGAAAAGACAAAATAAGTGAAGTAGAATCGATTATTAAGGTACCACAGGACCGTGAGACTCTTGAGTAACTTCTTGTATTTTTACTAAATAGACCTGGGGGAAGATTCGGGCATGATTAAAGAGTTACGCAAAGAATTCTTGAAAATATACAAAAATCAGCTGGATTTTTACAGTAAATACCGGCTAATTTTAAAGTTACAATTATTATGATTTTATGTTATAAGAATGTCTCTTTTTGAGTAGTTTTTCCTATCTAATTAATTATAAACACTAGAGGATGATCAGTAATCAAAAAATATGATATGGTACGATTAGCCTAATAAATATGAATTGACAGCTAATAAAGTAGCACGACTTGGATTCACCTTTCTAAATTCTAAAATTTTAACTAACCATTTTCGAATAATTAGTTTTGACGCATTAGAATAATTACTCAAGTTAAATTGACCACTTTCTAAATCATAATATTTTGATAATAAAACTAATGCAATTCCAACTGAAATATCTGATCCACAATTACATAATATTAGAGTTTTCTTTGATTTAATTCCCTTTGATTCAATACTTCTGACAATATTAGGTAAAGCATGTCTTAATAATTTAGAACCTTTTTTATCACATGAAAGTGATAAAATTTGAATATAATCTGGTTTTTTATCTAAATTTTTGGCGATATCAATTTCATCAATTCCTGAATCTGTTACAACTATTAAAACTTCAAATTCAGAATTTGATTCCAGCTGTTGACCTTTTTCATATTTCCCTATTGATATATTTGTTGATGATATATTAGATATATCCAAATTTTTAGGAGCATCATTATATCCATGGTTTTTTTTACCACAATTTATAATTAATTGATATAATTGTTCATCGCTAAAATCAATACTGCCAAATTCTTTTAAATTTTCCCAAAATTCATTTGGATCAAGTTTACCTGCCCATTCTTCATGATCATCAGCCGCTCCTTGAACATAGGTATATCCTTGTCTTGATTCTTGACCATCTTGAACCATTTTAGAAGCTGTGCATAATATGACTGGATAAAAATCTTTAAATACAGGTTTTGAATCATCATCGTTATAAGGCAAATAAGCACTAGGATACACCCATAGTGGTCTTAGTGGTTTATCAAGTTTTTGTTTTAAAGCATCAATATTAACACCACAATTTATGAATTTTTCTCTCCATTGTATAATTTTCATCTTTATTTGTTCATTTTCTGATCTTGAAACTGTTTCTGGAGAAGTAAATAGCAAATCTTCATCATTCGTCTCAAATAATGTCGCATTGATAACTGCACACCAAATAGGTATTGTTTTCGAAAAAGAATCAGGCATTTTTTTACCTCTTCTTGTTGAATCAACAATAATTATACCATTATTTTTTAAAATTTCATCTATAATATGTAAATTTAACCTTCGTGTACTGAAATCCCATTGTGTTGTATGACCATCTGTACTTTTAAAGTAAACGGTTTCTGCACGTTTTGATGGAGGAATATACCATAATCCACACCTTTCATTAGCTATAAAAAATGAGGTTAGAAACAAATATTAAAGAGAGAAAGAAAAATAAAAAGGCTTTACCAATTAAAGGAAGATCATATGCTTCCCCAACTTCTTGAACAAATTTAGAATCAGATAAGATTGATTGAAATCGATTCTTTAAACTTCTTGAATCTTTTTTAATTTCTTTTAAAATATTACCAAATTCTTTTTTATTTGGAAGAATCTTTAAATCTTGTATATCTTGATTAAATATAGACATGGTAATAGGATATTACGTATTATTATATTAAAATTGAAAAAGCGACATGAAACTTCTCAACACCTGAATAATAGAAAAATGTCGGTGAGCATGCAAAATTAATTCGCCACCTGCAACAACCAACAATTCACCATTCATTACAAAATATTTCGCTTAATGTATCGCTTACTGCAAACATTATAACTGACAGGACTGAATGGCGGATCTAGGGAAGTGGCATGAAATAATCTATCACCAAGCTAGGAACACACGAGAGAGGGAGCAGAGACTATGAACACCAATCTAAACTATATAACGGTATAATTGAGAGCATGCGTAGAAACCAGAACTAGTATGTCGACCTAGTGTAGTGTCTTTTATATCTTTTCAATAAATTAAATCTCTATATTTTTCAGCATTTGTTATTGAACTATTCATATGGTTATGGAGTATGGTGTAGTAGACAAAGCATAGGCCTACATTGTAGAAATAAGCCAATTTTCATTGGTTTCGGATAGCTAATAGTATTAATCTTGTATTTCTGCACCCGTCATTACTTAGTGACTTCACCTTAAATGCGATGTTAAAGAATTGAAAAAAATATATATGAGTGTTCTTCCTAGTCATAATTATTGATATATGGAAACAGTTGAAACAATTGAAACAATTGAAACAATTTCTAGATCTATACCGGTATATGGCATATTATATGCACATCTGTAGCAATTGGAAACATGTTAACTTCTATCGTTTACGGGTAAGATTATCGTACTCTGATCAGATTATTTACAGTCATATATTGTGATAGAAATAACCATCCATAACGAAACCAAACCATTTGAGAAACATGACCAGTTTTCATTACTTCAACTGCTTTCCAGAATCCATTCGTAGTACCAATTATTTTAGTTCTATTAGAAGTTTTCAAGCATCCAGTCTTTCCAATTATATTGAAATATATCTTCTCTATAAAAGAGGTATACTTGAGATAAATGGGAACAGATTCCAATTGCCATACTCGAATATTGTTTTGTTTTTCGGTGTTTAATTTAGAATACCATTCCAATATACCATTACTGACTGCTATATGATTTGCATGGCCCGATACACCTCCTTCATCGAATGTAATTATATCTAGTTGATCCTCCAATTTTATATGATCATTCAGCTTCGCTGCAATATACGATATGTTCCAATAGACATCCATAGCATCCTGTAAGTTTGGATCATCCCAAACGGTGACTTGTATAGGTGAAATACCGTACTGAGAGGCTGCCTTTACCAACTCTCCAGCCCGTACACTCCCCAGACCATCGGCATCTCCAATAGACATGCACAAAAGAGACATATCGCTTGGAGTTGTTGTTGTCGTCGTTATGAAAGGTGCAAAAAACATCGACTCGTCATCTGGATGGGCAAAAATAAGCAGTTTTTTCGTAAAACCACAGTCTTTCAGTGAAACAGTAACGCTCTCCATTTTAGAGAAAAACGCGAACAGCAATGTAGCCATCACGACCACAGTCAAAGCCAACATCAAAGAAAAAACCCGTGAAGCTGGACAAAGAAGGTGTAAAACACGGATACCGAGTACACCCGTGCACCTTCCACACAACCATCAGATAAATTTGTTATTTCTTTTTCTATTTATATCCTACCAGAAGCCAAATATGCCACCTCCAAACATTTCGCTCAACTCTCCGGGGGAACCCCATTCTCCGTTCGAAGTGTCGTATTCCCAGGCGGCGGCCAGATTTTTGCCGTCCCAATTGCTCATCGGCTCACCCTTTTTGGCTTCCATCCCACCAACTCCTGGGTCTGTTTTATCACCATTTCATTCTTCATCGCACCCCCTGGCGATGGCCATGGCGTCCGCCTATCCTCCGTCCCCTTACCGTCCGTCCTACGTTCTTGCTCGAGAAAGAGCGGGGCCCCGGACTAGAGAACGGGAACGTGGACAAGCACAGGAACAGGAACATGGACATGGACGGATCTTATATTTTGGAAATCTCCCATCCCAAATCACCCCATCTGATGTTATTAACACAATCAAATCTGGTCCTCTAGAATCTGTCAAACATGTGCCCGAGAAAAAATGTTGCTTTGTGACTTTTTTAAATCAGAATGATGCAGAAAGATGTTACGAGGAAAATTCAAATAGTTTGGAAATCAAGGGTTCCACTATCAAAGTTGGTTGGGGGAAGCAACGCCAACCTGTTCAAAGTTTAAGTCCTATTGCATCACGGGCAATTTCTATTTCTTTCGTCCCAATAAATGATAATGATGGTGATGAATCTTTTATTAGAACATGTTTATCGCGTTATGGTGATATTGAATTTTTAAATATTCAGGAGTCTAATATCAATGGAACTTCAAATTCAGACCCAAATGAAACAGGTGACCATAAAAAAATAGAATTTGTCACTGTTCATTTTTTTTCGATTTTCGATGCTATTAAGCTTGTCAAGGATATACCACATGAATTAGGGAATAATGTTCAAGTAAAATTTACCAAGGATCGATGTGATCAAGACTCCAACTCTAAAAGTCCTAGTTTGAAAAAATCTTCTTTTGGACCGAGGAATACAACAAGAAGAAAAATTAGCGGACTACGAACTCAACGAAGTAGTTTATCTAATGAATATCAAAGTCCGAATCCAAATGAATTTGATTTTGGTTATCCTCCTCCTTCTGGGTATAATAATAATAATTTAATGTCTGCTCTTTCTGAACAAAATTATGCTGCTGCTGCAGTAGCAACTGCTGCTGGTGGTCTTTCAAATTTAGGTAATAGAACTGTTTATCTTGGTAACCTTCCTTCTTCAACAACAACTGAAGAAATCTGTAATGTGGTTCGAGGTGGCTTATTACAGACCATTCGATATATGCCGATAAAACATATTTGTTTTTTAACATTTATTGATCCTTCGTGTGCTGCTCAATTTTTTGCAACTGGAAATCTTCAAGGTTTAATATTAAAGGGTAAAAAAGTGAAAGTCGGTTGGGGGAAACATTCTGGTGATGTGCCTAATAATATTGCTTTAGCTGTAACTGCTGGTGCAAGTAGAAATGTTTATATTGGCTTAAAAGAGCCCGATGAATTACCGGCTTCAACTGAAAATGAAGAAGAACCGGAATATATTAAATTACTAAAAGAAGACTACCTTAGATCAAATTTTCAACATTATGGTGAAATTGAACAAATTAATTTTTTTAAAAATAAAACAGTTGCTTTTATAAATTTCACAAACATTTCAAATTCAATTAGAGTTGTTGAAGATTATAATAATAATTTTTTAAAATGCCCTTCTAATGTTAAAGATGTTCTGCAAAATTATTCAAAATTTTTTAAAATAAATTATGGAAAGGATAGATGTGGGAATCCTCCAAGATCTTCAAAGAAAAAATTTAAACAACAATATGATTATAATTATGAAAAGGAAAGAAAAGGAAGTGAAATTGAGATTGAGATTGACAATGAAGATTTTGGTGATTATTCTGAAGATGAGGTTGATGATCATAAAGATAATCATGAACAAATAAATGGAGATGAAAATGAAATAAATAATAATGCATCTAAATTAGAAACTAACGTAAGTGAAACTAAGAATGAAAATGAAGAAGAAGAAAAGAGAAATGCCGGTGGTTCCAATGAACAGGTTAAAAGTGGGAAAATGATAGGATTAGGAATGGGTATAACATCATTGATATCAAAATCAAAAGCAGAATCTAGTTCGCAAAAATCAAGTACTGTTATTCCTACTTCAACTACTACTTCTAATACTTCTACCTCTTCATCTGTGTCAGCAACTCCTCGGATACCTCACGCCCCAAACCTAAACAAATCCTATCCTTCGAAATTCTATAGTATGAATTCTGATACATCATCTCCCTTCGCATCTACTTCCTCTCTTTCTTATCATCAAAGTCATAATCATGGACATGATTATCATCCTCCTTTCCCAAATAGCAAGAAGCATTCTTCCTACTCTACTAGTGGGTCTCAGGTAATGGCGCAATATCTTGCGCAAACACAGCATGATAATTTATTATATGCAGCTGCTGTGTTTAATGGTGGTGAAGGGCCAATGAATTATCAGCCTTATAATATGGGTGATTCATTGAATAATTCAGAATATGAATATGATGCTGATCAGAATGATTATGATAATGGATATGAACGAAGTTATGATGGCCGTGAAGAATATTCAAGACCAAAAGCTAAACAGAAACGACCTGTTGATTTGGATTTGGAAGATGATGAAGCTCAAGTATATAGAGATGAATATGGTTATGATTATCCTGTTCAACAGGTAGCATATTACTCCAACCCAGCATTACAATATCCTCAAGTTCAATATTCACAATATCAACTTCAACAGCTATCACCACAATTACCACAAATATCTCAATTGCAACTTCAACAAGTACAATATCCAAGATTAAGTCAGGTTCCACAAATGCCTCTATTTCAATTACAGCAAGTTCCACTTCAACGTTTATATAATAAACAGAAAGAACGGGTACGACAAGCAAGTGTAAACAGTACAACTGGTGTTAAAAATCAGACTGGTTCTGGTTCTGGAAAGAAGAAAGATAAAATAAATTTAGATAAGGGATTGGGAAGTAAACAGTAAATTAGAAACAGTAGACGACTACAATACTCGAAACAATGATATATTTCAAAGTATTAAGCATAGATAAAAACTGGGACAAAGATATCAAAAGAAATACAAAATGGGATTGATTATCAATGGTATCATTATAGTTATTTTATAAATAAATTTATTTTTCTTTCTTTCTTTCTTTCTTTTTGTTTGCCAAAAGTTCTTTCGCTCATTCAAAATTTTGATTTTTTTTTTTTTGGCGATTTATTTTATTAATATTCGATAATACTAATTATTTATATTTGATTATGTCTTATTTTAAATTTTTAAAATTATTATTATTTTTTTTGTTAGTTTTAGTTTTTGAATTTATATTGCAATTGGTATATTAATTAAAAAAAATATTATTAAAATGTTCAAATCTTAAGTTCGTTTTTTGTCTTAATAGAAAATATATAATTATCAGCTCTCTGTTTTTGTTCTTTTAATCTGTTTCCCCCCCCCCCCCCCCCCCCCCCCCATTTGAACAAAATATTCAGCCATAATAATCACCAACTCCCTAATTACATACATAACTAATAAATTGATAGTTGACCTGTTATGCCTGTAGGGATTCAAAGCTGATCATATGACTGTCAGATTGTTATAAATTAATTATATATTTCTGTATAGTTAAAAATTAATAGAAATAAGAGACAAAATTTTCTCTTGATTCTGTACACTTTTTTTTTAAATATATTACAAGTTACCTCTGGCTTAATTACCAAACTAATGATACTCTAGAATATATCAAACTAACTGGTGGAATGCTAAAGTTATCTAGATCTATGCGAGAACCCAGTGGCCTAATAAGAGAATTACAAGAAAGTCTAATGATAAGTACTACATATATTTAAGTTATATGGAATGCATGGAGTTATATTAATATTATAATGCTGAAATTGATTCACATTAAATCCAATTTTGGGCTTTGAATATTCGTATGATGTTGGCCTATAAGACTTCTGGAAGTAGATTCGACTATGCGTCTCGTATACTTTATTATTATCGTGTGTTAATTTCCTCTCTATTTCTACATATGCATATTAAATAACTAGAGCGACCATCGACAGAACCAATCTATCCCAGAGCAAAAGATATGGTTATATATCTAAAATAATTCAAAATCATATCGAGGACCGTCGCTAAATACAATTAGCCAACTCCGCTTTTTTTGGAAAGTTGCAACATGATACTTCGAATTCAATAATTTTAAAAATAAATCCTTATTCATTAGATAATGATTAGTATGTGGCCTTATAACATCTCTCAAACAATCACTTCTTCAATTTGCAATTGTCGTAATATATTTATATATAATTATAGCTTGGGAGAAAATAGGACTTTCACATATAACTTATATTATATAGGCAGTATTAAGCTCGAGCGCTCTAATTATAAAATCAATATTGATAAGGAAATTAAAGTAGGATATGAAGCCTTTTTGCAATATAAAAATAAAACTATACCACTCAAACATTGTTCATGTTAATTGATAATGAACCAGAAACTATTTCGCATTTCGGAGAAAATAAAGGAAATGGTATAGGAGTCGAAAGATATTCTATTATCGATATAAGTGAATGTTTACCTGTGTATATCCAAGCTTGCAATTAGAATTGCAATTGGTTAAGTAAATATACATTGTATGGAATTGTATAATTTATTTTATGAAAACTGAAATTATCAAGCCTATAATTATGTATGTGTAAGATATCAGTTATAATGTTTAATTGTGTATACTAGCTACAAACGAACACAACCTACCGGTATAGGTACAACGAAATTCTTGACTTTAACGTTAATATTGCATTATAATATTAATAATCTAAAACTCAGAAACGAGAATTAAAATTTAAAACAACTCTTGCACACATAATTGTACAACATACTAAATTAAATGCAAGATGGTCTGAATTGTTTTCGTAATGTACCTCTTAAATATAATTATAAGTAGTAGCTAGGACTCATTCAACCTCATTGATACCTTTTATCATATGCGATCGTGTTTATCTTCCTTCGAAAGTTACACCAGATTCCAGAATATGTGATTCAGTATCTGCATATACGTGCTGATCAAAATATAAAAAATATGACGATATATAAATTTTATATCAATATTAAGTTATTAACATTCGGCATAATGTCTCTAAAATATTGATGGTTCTAATTTCTCTAATTACATAAATACTGTTATTTATAAAACTTTAAATTTAAGGCTAACTAGTATATAATACTATATATAAAGCTTATATAATGTCGTTTATTATATGCATATACATTTTTATAACATATAGGCCAAATACAATATTAATTGCAATGCTTGGTTTTATGATTTTAAACTTGTGTGTTAATTAATTATAAATATTTAAATTTATGAGCTTATATATCGATATCTATATAGCTAGCTATAACTAGCGCTAATAAAATATCATCTCTGTCTGAAATCTAGATCGATATAAATATCTATAATCAATAGACTTTTCTATAACAGCATACATGTAATGCCTATGACATTAATTTTGTATTATCATCATTATATTATTTATTACTTTTCTGAGAATGTCTTGATCTAATAATCGTACTTATACGATTGGGACGGATCGTTATAATTATAAATGTTCTCATGTGCGTGTGTCGTAGATATCTGGACCTTAGTGCCTTTAAATAGTAGAAATCTCTCCCTCTAATACAATTGTAAGTTACTCTTCAATCTTAAACCCACTATATCCCTACAGTTACCTATATATACGTATATGTAGAAATCTGAACCTGAACCTGAATAATGAAATATGAAATCGTCACAACACATATAAAATATATTCAGGCGGGAGGTCAATGATTAATTAAATAAATCGCGTGTGAACTTCCATTTTGGTTTGTTTTTGTATCTTTAAAGGAAATTAAATTATATAAACGTTCACTTTCTGATCTTAGAACTATAGAAGTTCTTATAATTATAAAGTCCAGTTATAAGCCAGATTTGAACAACATAAGTCAATACCAATCCACATCATACTAGTAATCCAATGAGCCCAACTGCAAAGTCAAGGGGTAAAAGTAGGAGGATTAGATATAGGAAGAGTCTACAATTATTGCAATTGGCTAAGGTAAACCTGAAAAACGGTCCAATGGGTGTATGTTTAATGATAGGAAGGATGTAGTGATCAACTTTCTAACAAAATCTCTCTTTTTCATTATAGTCGATATTGTCAAGAATGACCTCTGATAGGCCGGCAAAATGTCCTGAGACTACACAATCTCCGGATTATACGGTTAGCGAGACAGATTTATATAAGGAAGCAACAATTTCCATCCCGGTTCTAGGGTCGAAGATCAAAAATGGCCAGGGTATAATGGGAATATTAACAAGTCCAAGGTCCCCGTCAAAGGGTAAGGCACAGGCAGTTATTTTAGCTCATGGTTTTGCTGGCCACAAATCATACTGCTATTTGGCCATTTTGGCGAGACAATTGGCGGCCGTTTTGGGAGTTTATGTCTTTAGGTTTGACTTTAGAGGATGTGGAGATTCGGAGGACAACAATAATCCGGAGGTCGGGCGCATTATTTCGCAGGACATTGAGGATGTCAATATTGTATTTACCTATTTAGAGGGAAAAGATTTTGAAATTTTGGCAATTGCTGGTCATTCTAGAGGTGTGCTTGCAATGTTTCAATGGGCCTCACAAAGAGCACTTGAACAAAAAAGCGTCCCATCCTTAATCAACTGCGCTGGACGATATAGAACCGAATTGATTCTTGATAAGTTCAATAAACCATATAGTGACTTATATAAAGCAGCCGAAGATCCTAAGAACAGATATGATGTTAGCTACTTTAGATTTGGAAAGGTAACAAAAATTGAAATTCCATTTTCTGAAACGGTGGATTTGGCCAGACAGGACATGACAAGACTAAATGAGATAATTCCTCGAAATGTTCAGATTTTGACTATTCATGGAATTGAAGACAAGGTTGTCTCTCCTATTGATGCTTCTATGTATGCTAATGAATTTGGTGACCGTCATACTCTGAAGTTAATTCCCCATGCTGATCATAATTACTACAGCGCTACTATTACACGCTCAAATCGTGATATAATCAATCCACTCAATTTACCTCTTAACTCAAAGAAGACTAAAGTGAATTATAACTTCCTCGTTTCAGAAACTATTACAGAGTGGATTTCAAGTAAGAATCAACAGAGATTATTCTTGAAGGTTTCTAAGACAATTACTTCTTTACCTCGTTGGATGTCTGTTGAAGGAGTTCATAATTTTAGAGATGGGGGTGGGTGGCCAATTGAGCCTTCGAAATGTCCAGATGGCGTGAAAAGGTTCGTCAAACCAAGAAAGATTTTCAGATCTGCTGAACTTGGTAAGATAACCGAGGCTGGAAAGAAAGAGATGCAAAACTTAGGAATCACTGCTATTTTTGATTTTAGGTCTGATAACGAAAGAAGTGCACATTTTATACCTGATATTCCGGGAATAGAAAATATACATTGTCCTACTTTTAATAATATCAGTTTAACACCAGAAAATATTGCTCTACGGCATAAGAATATGTTAAGAGATGCCGAATCCTTCAAAGATGCTTATGAAGAATTTATTGATAATGGAAATGAATGTTTTGCAACTGTCCTGCGTCATCTGAGAGATCACCCAGATGCTGTTATTCTTTATCATTGTGCGATTGGTAAAGACAGAACCGGGTCAATGAGTATGCTTCTTTTACTTTTATGTGGAGTTGATAAACACACAATTTCTAGAGAATATGAATTGACCGCAACTGGAATAAAGCCTTTGATTGGTCCACTAAGAAGTGTTTTCACAAAAGAATTGGATAGTTTTGTAAATGCATTTAACGAACCAGGAAAGGAAAAACCAACAGTTGAAAGTTTAGCGAAAGATCTCTCTGCTGGTGACCCTAATTGGAAATTGGAAGTTGATGGTTTTAATAACTTCATGTCTTCCAAATACGAAGTTATGTTACATACTATTGAAGATGTAATTGATAAAAAATATGGTGGAATAGAAGGTTACTTAGTTAATCACTGTGGATTTACAAAAGAAGATTTAGATATTATAAGATCAAATTTAATTTCCGATGAATATTCACTATTCAACAATAAACAGTGCGTCAAACTGTAATATCGATGAAGTGGATTCTTATATTACGTACATACCTTTATAATTAATAGGATATAATATTAATAGGATATAATATTAATATAAAATATACAAAAGAAAAAATTAGCTTACAGCTCATATTATAAATCGATTAGGGAAGAAACCTCTACAACTAAGCTTAATAGTGTTCATTTATTATCCATCGTTTACTACATTTGCAATATTATGTGTGATAACAGTAAATTAATTATAAAGTGAGCACCAATTCCAAGATATCATTATAATTATAGTTCTGTAAATTCTGAAATCAAATTACATTAAAACTTATACGTTTACATTTTTCTTAAACCTGTCCCAGCCTATGTGAGCCATATCTAACCCTGACTGTGGAGGCAACAGTCCTAATTAAACAAGATGAATACATATGCATTAATATCGATGTAAATATTAATATATTAGATCTAGAGCAGTAAAATCAACGTTGACATGCAGAATATTGATTATTAGTTCTACCTTATCTAATAACAAAAAATTATTATTGATCCCGCAGGGCATTATCTGGATTTAGCTGAATCAAATGTTTGAAGAATCTCGGAACTTCAGGAAAACCTTTGACAATAGATAAGATCGATAGCTCGGTGTTTGTTCTAAATTCATCACCTAAGACTTCAAATGAATAAAAAGGTGTCTTTATCCCCAATTCCGGTAATGGATTATTCGAGATATTATGATGCTCTTTAACACCACCAAGCCAAGAATGAAGTGGTAAAGTGGAGCCAATACGCTTGTTTTCTTGAAGAGTAACAGAGATGCAATATTGAAGAATTAGTTGAATGTAACCTTTGAAATATTTTTCAAGTTTAATTATTTCAGGATCATTCAAATTTAAATGAGCCAATCGCTTTTCTGAATCATCGGTAACTAATGTTAGAGTATTATCAGATTTCTCACTCAGTTCCTTGAAGTATCTCATAAGCGTGTCACCTAGATTAGAAATCTCATGATCAGATAGTGATGAAGATCTGCTAGTAATATCTTCATTCTGTAATTGATTATAATTAAGATAGAAGGTTTTGCTTGAGCTTATAATCCGGATGTTAAACAAACATTTTAGTTTCAAAATTAAAATTGCCGTAGAAACAACTCCTTTGAGGTAATCCCCGACCACGATTTGCTCTAGCATGTAAGAAATACATCTATTTGTGGATTCTATGAACGGAAACAATGTCACATAAATCATTGATATAATATTCTCGGTTTGGGCCTCCATAGAAAATACAATATTCTCGGGAAGCTCAGATAAAGTATTGAACCTTTCAAATCCTAAATAGTCACTGGTGAGATGCATCTTTAGAATATCATGAACTCTATAACAATCTAAATGCCACCTCTCTGTTTTTATATCTTTATTAACCTCCACAAATTGTTTTAGAATTGGCAGATTACAACTCTCACATCTATAAGATTCTGTTGTTGAATAATGGTAATGACAAAATATTTGTGAATGCTTTTCAAAGTATCCTTCATTTTGATCTAATACTCTTTCACAAATGGAACATCTAAAGTGTTCCAGGTGAAATTTCTTTTTGGAAGTTGAAACATAAGGCCCCTTTAGTGGTTCTTCACATTCATTACATATTAATCCTGACCGAGAATAATAGTGTTTTTCACACAACGGAACCTCAAGATGGTCGTAAATTTTATAAGGGAAATATTTGAGAGACTCTAGCTGTAGTTTACAATCATAACACTTAAAACATTCAATATGATAATAGTTTGATTTTGCCATAACTTTTTTTCCTGATATTGTTTTGTTGCATGCCTTGCATTTTCTATTCTTTGATTTTTTCTGGAAAGGTGAAGAATGTGATTTGGGATATGACTTAATATATTCAGTCTTCTTCTCTATGTTTGACTCAGGAAATGCGGGAATCAAGAACTGCCATCGCGATATGCCTCTTATTTTAGAACTAGATCTGGATTTACGACTATTGGCAGATAGAGCTGAAAGAAACACCAAATAATTGCTGTTAACTACTTATAATTATACTGATATGGTAATTACGATCATTTGCTTCAGATGATCATTTGTTTCAGATACTTACGACTTGTTGGATTGATGTGCAGGGACTTTGGGTTTGGTGATCTTGGAGGGGTACAAAGGTGTATTCTTGATTCACTCATTAGATTTAAGTAGGAAACCGAAGAGAGAGAGGAGTTGAAAAAAAAGGGAGGAGAAAGTGATGGCTTGGTGTGCAATTTATATTATGTTTCAATTTCGATCGCAACAATATAACATGTTTTGTCTTTTATATAATTATAATAAGCATCATTGAAAAGTGAGCGTGTCATAAATACAACTATCTTCTTGCCTGGTAACAGCATCATTTACAGAAAAACGTTAGCTATATTTTTATAGCTATATTACTATTACATATACTTTTCCATTGGTATACCTTTATATTGTTAAAACCTGGATTACCAAGAAGAAATTCTTTTTTATTTTATTGCGCAGAGTCTGTAGACGTATCATGCATATGGGTAAGATTAGTCTAGCTATTTTTACGTCATATTTGATATCTCATATATAAAAGCGACGTCGACAGTACTATGGTAATTAATACTTTTGTGGCACGAACTCAAAATACAGTATATCCACTATAGCTAATTATGGAAAGCTTTTCAAAAAAGTATCTATAGCCTTAACTTATAAATACTCAAGAGATATATGTTATCAAATGGGGTGTATCAATTTAGCTTTATTATTATAATTATAAGTTAATTCTGGTATCGACTAAATTTCAACATCAATCTCTTACCGGATATTAAGTAGGAACCTTCACATTCATGTCAAGCCGTTAATTTTTATATTTGGTACCGAAAGTTTGTTTTCACGGTAATATTAATGTTTCAGCCAAAGCTTTTTTGAATTCATTGTCTTATATAATTAATGTGGAGCAATCCATGGCCATGATATCCATTATCCAACATATTTTACTTTGTCAGCAGCACCAACAGTGGTCCAACACAGGCTTGACCCACGTAGCACAAATTTTAGAAATGGCCTCGCTGCTCAACATGATTAGCACTGAATTTTAGGGCGGCTCCCCTCAATAACAGCCCCTAAATTATTGCACATGGCTCATTAGTTAAATTGGCCAATCTTCCAGTTTAATATATCTTAATTATTCTTTTTCAAAAAGAAAAATTAGTATCCTATTCTTGTGAGCTAGGGTGTCTAATGAGATAAAATACGATAAGGAATTGGGTTCCTTTGAACATATCGCGAGCTTAGACGCCAGAGCTAAGGATAAATAGTTTTGGAATCGTGTTCATTCTTATAGCTCACAAAATAATGCCTCACATATATACTGGGCCTTACTGCCAGTACTTGTTTAGTTTCCCAGGTTTAATAAATAGTCTCATTCTTATATAAGTTTTGTAGTTTTGTAAACATCATTAGCTGTACCCTGTAATCTCCTAAGATTTGGGATTCATAATTAGTATTATAGTAGTTGGATAATATAATCGTAATAGCTATAAGCTTATAGATATATTATTTGATAGGTAATTTTGTTATTGGTAGGAAATAGAAAGTCATGCAGGTGTCCCTAATTTAACAAATATAGTTACAAAATTAATACAAATTAGTTATGCATACCGCATATGCATGTTAATATGACATGTAGCTATAGTCTAATTGCAAGAGTAGTAAGCATATATATATATATAATATTACACGTTTTTAATATATGATACTTAATGGCATCGATAAATTTATATTTATAAGCTTTAAAAGTGACTGGTATTTTACAATAATATTATTTCATTTATCATGTTTACACATAATATTTCAACTTTAGAGTTTTACATATTTTCAAAAACTACAACTGGTATTGAAAGCGTTATATAGTTAACGAATGCTAGCGCTATAGCGCTCTCTTTTAATGGATTTACTTATAAATGATTTTGTCATATACCATATCATTAATATAATGTTCATATATGGAAAGAGAACTCAAGTATGCGGAATTTTTGATGTCAAAGACATGAGTATTATAAATTAAAAAAATCCATATCTGAATCAATTACAGTGCTAGTATTGGTTATACTTATATTATGTATAGTGGAGTTTTAAAATGATCAATTGCAAATATTAGGAATATATCCTATAAGGCCTTATATTATTTACTTCAAAGTTGCAGACTAATAGCATACTAAGATGTAAGCTTAAAATTAAGCTTAAAATTCGAGATACTCTAACTGTATACGTATAGAGCTATATAAATAAATAATTGTATCTCTTCATAATATATATTATTATCTAAATTAATGCCTATAGCTCTATATGTAATCAATGCTCAGTAATTACTATACTTTAAATTTAAAAGCAGTTCGCTACCTCTGTAAAAATAGTTACAAGCTTAAAATATTACTAGGAACTGATAATATATATATTTGAATATTGAGGTAATGCTCAAAATTGTAGGATTTTAATTAAGCTTCATGATCATGTAGCCAATTATTACCATATACTGTACAATTGAAATAGCTTATAGACCTATATTAACGCAAATTAAAATATACCCATCTATAGGGAGCTGGAGTTTCATGGGCGATCATGATCACTATTACGGCTAAATTCCTCCAAATTTACAAATGGAAGTTGAAATCCAAATCCCAAAAAATTACGGCCATAAGATACATAACTTATATCATTAATGTTGATATTATTAATTTAATATCGAATATCCAGAACTTTCCGTTATAAAATAAAATAACTGCTGGTAGCCGATCGTAACAATTGCATAAGATAAGCAAACGCATATACATAGGAATATTAATGATTAGTCTTGCTATAGGTATACGTAATTAGCTTCCTGTTTATCTACTGTTTGGCTACTTTTGGATTCGGATCAAAATGCACAAATACAACAACACATTAAATTTAAATTTATTTATTTCCTAAATTTTCAATTAATTAGCTAACAAATTCTGTCGTAATCTACTTGAATAGATAATATATTGAAAATTTAGTATTATATAAACTTAATTATAAGCTAAACTATAGTAAATTTGAAAACTAGATCTAAATCTAGATCTACAAATATTAATTAATTAATAAAATATAAAGTTCATATAGCTATAGCTAAATCGATTCTTATTTGAATTAAGAATCAATTCGAGATACATTCGTATAACTTTAAGTGAAAGAACGCTCCTGAAAAGTAATAATCGCATTATACACACATTACAAGAAAGTGTAAAAAAATAAAAAAAGGATTGAGATTACATATATTATATATTAAAAAAAAAGAAGAACTATCTATTAAGACATATATTTGTCAAATATCAAAGATCTGCAATTTTTGGAGATCGTGATCGATATCATGACTTCATCAAAATGAATTAAATCAAAAGATGAAAAGATTCAATTCCTTATAATTAAGCTTTAATTTAAATAAATTTCACGTATCATATATGCATGATTACAAAAATTCATTCTACGGGGGATGCCAGGATTTTGTAAATTATATCTGGTTAATAGACAATTGCAACGCTATCAGCGATAGATGTGGATATAAAACTAAATGTGACAAAAAAAAAAGAAGGGCAGAATCTACGTATAAGGCCCTTATATCACCCTTATGTCGCTAATATTAATATTAAATTCTTAAAATATATCTAGGATGACTATAGAGCAATTACAAATAAATAGAATTAGTTCCAACATACAAGGAATTATAATTGCAAGCTTAGATATTTGAAAATCTTCATAATATTGATATATGCTTACATGTTAGATAAGTGAGGCAGACACCAACCCAACTTACTTGTAGTTAATAGCTATATAATCAGTCCAACTAATTCATATTATATAATAGCGCTAGCAGTATAGCTGATTGGAATTGAAGTTTTTTTCCAATATACGTATTAAATTAAAAGAAGCATTTTTGAATAGCATATATCAACTAATCATCAATATCAATATCAGAAATTAAATCAAAAAAGTTAATATAGGCCTATATGTAATGTAATACAATTGGAATCCAATTAGCTGTGTTAATTCGCAAACTATAAAATACGTATTTGATATACAAATTTGGATTTGTAATAATTTGTAATAATTTGTAATAATATTTATAAATGAGATCAAAAATAAAATTATAGATGCAGCAACTAAAATTTGTTTATATTTATATTAAAGGGTACACATTTAAAGCGAGCAAGAAATCCGCAAATGCATTAAATTTAAATTTATATAACGCATGGCAGGCAGTAAGATAGAATATTTGGCGCATAAGCTTTCACAAATCCAAACGGGATATTATAATTATATGATGAAAATAATTTGAAGTACTAGTCTTATAATTAAATAATAAAAATTAGTTGTGTTGAAAATTATTCAAAGCTGGATACAGTGGATAGTAGATACCAATTAATACATATTAGTATAATGCGAGAATTTCTATCAAAGTTTATTTGATTTTAGCTTTATGATACCATCTGCATATTGCATAATTAATACAACTGTGGTATTCATTTATACCTTAATTATATTTATTATCGAAGAATACCTGGCAGATGCAGACACTACTAGGATATATTTGAGGTTTCTATACTGGCTTCTATCAATAATACTTTATATAACCATATTAGTTTTTAACTTGTCCCAACGAGGTGAAACAATCACAATATTAAATCAAATTTAGCGACTAGTTATTATGGATTTGGAAATTTAAACATCTATTAAGTGCAGGTCTCACTATCAGGTTTTAAATCTCTGCTAATTAGAAGAGATTACGTATATGTATACAGAAGAATAACATAGCTTATAATACCCCGGACACCTATAAATGTATTTACAATTGAAATCTTAGCATAGCTGTACATTTGTTTGGCTTTCTTATATACTATGCGCTAGTTGTTATCCAATTGCAATCTAGTTCTGAATAGAGTAAGATTGAACATGAAATGCATTTGCGATATATATATATATGCATATGTGCATACATGATAGCAATTAGGCCAAAAATGACCTAGTTAGTAGTATGCATAGTCTTGAACGTATACCATCTACCTGATCTATTAGTTAAATGTTAGTATTCGTACCCAAGCTTAGATTGTGTATCGGTTGTACCATAGTCAATAATTATTGTATATCTTTTCGTACAAATAGAGCCCGATAATTGACCAACAATGAGATCGACAATTACAAGAAATTTTAGTTGTACGATTTTTGTACATCTAATTATATAGAAAGTTGGAAACCCTTATAATTATATAAGTCTATACCTTTGAACTAGCTCATAATCCGTTAACATTTAAGAATGAAGGACAATCATTTTGTACTTTTTTTTTCTTTCAAAAATCATTGAGGTAATTATATAATTAAGGATGATTTCTTCTAGGAGTCAATCAATCATGCCCTAGAGTAGTCTTGGGCGGGTTGATTATGAAATCGTGTAAAGTTTTGGGAGTCAAGGCCAGCTATGTATAATAGCTTACCAATTGAAGTCATCTTTATACATAAATATATAAGCTATATAACGAAGTTTATAAAGTCGATAGGTCTTGACTCACATAATATTCCCTTATATAAGCCTGTCACTTTTACTTTTTACGATTCTAAATCCCAAGATAGAAATTGTCTGCATTAATATATAAATCTGATGTTCTTTAAATTTTCAACTGTAGGTTTCAGTATTTTTCTGTATGATTAACATTTAATTAAAATTATTAGAACCCATTTTCTTGTGTTCATTATTAATATAGGTAATATTAATGTTAATAATAATAATAATATTTTTCAACTCCTGCATTTTCTTCCAAATCATTTTCCTTTCTTCTTCTTTCTTCTCTTTATTTCTTTTGTTCTTTTAAAATTTAATCTCTAGGCGGTCAAGAGCACAAAAGTTGCCTATTCTTATAATACATTTTCGATACGAATAAGCAAGATCAAGACTCAATTGCAAATTACTTTTTCAATTTGATCTGCTATATTTAGATGCTATTTGAATTGAGTTAACATTTATACGGTTTTTTACTCATTGGATTTTAAGAACAATTTTACGACTATGAATTCAAGTAATAGCAATAATTCTAACCAGTTCCCTTATAACTCACGGACAACACAATCTTCCCCTCCAAGTTCATCATCGCTACGAACAAGATCGCCATACATGCCATATCAAGGGGTGCAGAATGATTTTGAGCTAAGGCCGCCAACTTATCATTCTACCTCGCATCCGATAGATGTTTGGCAAGAATGGTACGAGAACAACCAGAGTATTATTAGAAGAACTTCTTCATCAAATGATTTGACTGGTATTGATGCTCGATATTGGAGATATCCCACAAGTTATGAATATACAGACACTTTAAACCAGAGGGTCGTTTGGGGCCCTTTCTTGACGGGTACCGAGCGGGTTGAGCTCGATAATCAATTACGGGTTAGTATATAAGCCTAATTAATTTGAAGCTTATAATTATAATTGAGAATGTGAATTATATGTTTCTGAAAGGTAACTAGAAATACTAACCAACAATTATTAATTGTCATTTTTTAGAGGTTTATGAAACAACATGTTGGATTTAGACCCAGACCAAGGTCATTCTCTGTTCAGTCCTCTAGGAACTCGTCTACGTCTTCCTCTGCATCTGGCGTAAGCTCTCCTTCTGTTTCTTCTTACGGGTCGTCTTCAAGCACACTTGTTTCTATACCTGAAAGAAAAAGGATGGATGAAAACGATCTGAAGAAGGTGTTTCAAGATGATAACTCAAATTCTCACTCTTTTTCTGATATATCGTATAGCCCTATCAAAACTAGTGGGTCAAATAGGAGGTCACAAAACACTAGATTTAAAGATTCTTCAAATTGTGCAACATATCCGGACCCGACACTGACATCTTTTTTTTCATCTTCACCTTTAATACTAAACCAAACATACTCTGAATCATATCTTTCTTCCGGTTCTGGTACAAAAACTAGTAAGTATTTTTCTTTTTTCATTGAATTAAGTTTCTAACGCAAAATTTAAGGTATAAATTCATATTCTAAACAGATAAGTCCATCTTCTGAGTGGAGCAATTGCAACTCGCCTGCAACAGGTTCCCGAATGTCCTCCGACTCTAATTTCTGGGTTTCTTCGGACTCAAGTCCAATTGCAAATATTTCAGGCGTGATACATAGAACACGGCAAATAGCACATGCTATCTCAGCAGATGATATACAATCGCAGCCTAATGCAGCTTATTCAGCTATTGCTCCACAAAGTCGTGATGGTGCGGTGGATGCTTTCATAAACTCAAATGATCACGTTAGTGACAACCAACAATGCATATGGAGTGATTCTTCCTACTACAATAAAAAGATACAGGACTGACTGACAGCTGATAATATAAATACCCATGATTACGATCGCAGCCGTTCCTCAATAGGCATATTCGGTTTGTATATCTAAAATTTCGTCGATATGCATATGCATATGTCTTTATATTGGCCGCCTATAATACACATAAAGTAAAGTATCTCCATATAAGTGAACGGAAATTTACAATGGGAAGTCAACGACCTATAAGTTATAAAAAATCAAGGAGATTATAGGATGCATGGTCTAGCTGCATCATTGATTTTCTTTAAAATATAAATCTTTCAAGTAACTGAACATGGGAGTGATGTATAAAGAACTCATGTATACAGTACATGTTATTATTAATTATATATATGGAATGTCGCGATCGTGTTGATCACATTCATATATTTAGTTTTTTTCTAATCTATCCATTGTTTTAAATTTTATATTAATTATTGTTTATATATATATTTATTCTTAGGGTTAAAACATTGCGCTTTATTTTGCTATTAATTACAATTGGTATAAGTATAAAAAGATTATATTTAAATTAAATTTAATTCACCTAACAAGATCATATTAATTAATTATCATATTATCGATATGAATCATGTGTACGCCGATTCCAAACTAATTAAAAAAAGTTGATTAAGAATTTAAGATTAATATTCATAAATCTCAGTTGGAGTATTATTTTATACCATATTAATTTTTAGAGTAGCAGTTACCTAGAGAATTTTTAGGCCACTTAGAATATAATTTGATTCTGAATCAACTTTCTGATTAATGTTAGATTCTCTCGCATTTGTAATTAGCATCATCATCATGTCATTGGTGGTGAAAAAAACAATAATCGATCATTAGTTGGTAAAGGTCACCAATTTCAAAATAAAATGCAATATAAAATAATCAATAGAATTGTACTATCAGTTATTATTACTACCAGTTCACCACCATATATTGTTCTTTTATCCTTACAAAATTCCAATATATTCACATTCCCGATAAAAAATAATTCTATTAATTCTTATAGTTTCACTTTTAAACTTGGGTATCAGAAAACCATATATACAATGAATGTTAAACTAAAAAAAAATGTTATATATATCCGTACATTATCTCATCTAGATCTGTACCTAACGGTTTAATATATTGTTATTATACATAAAATTATAAATTCGAAGTAAATAAACTTGATTTATCTTCCTTTCATATTGCCGTAATCTAGTAGTTGCAATACTGTAACTCGCATCATTGTAAACCGGTAGATGATATAAGACATAGCTCTGGTAATAATTAACTAATAGCGATATACAAATAAATGTACGATTATGGGGTTCTAATACCTCCTGTGGACAAAAAGAAGAAATAATAGAAATATAGCTGAAATAAACAACGATTTAAATTGCAAATCAATTTCGTGTAGATAATAGAAGAATCACCTATAAATCGACCATCCATACATCTGTAATAAAACCAGTACTTATATTTATTATTATAATATGATCACAGTCGGCCGTGGACAATTTAGTGTATCTTGTTATCATTATTACGCCATGGATAAGTATTTGGAGATTTTACCCATACCACACGCAATGCATATGGCTATTCACTATAGCTATATGGGCCCAATCGCTGGAATCGTTGGTACCCGTATGTCTTATTCAACACAATTCGCCTAAAGTTACAGTTACCATCATTTACATATATTGTTATTCTAAAATAAATATATGAGATATCAACATTAATTAGATAGAGAGTTTAAGCTACTAGTTAATATATAGGCCTATATTAACATGTATAGGTATAAAGTTAAAATGCATATCAATCTATATCCATATCCATATCCATATCCATATCCATGTCCATCTCATCTAAGTCTTCATCAGCAGTTACTTGTTTCAACCCACTTTTGTTAATATTACTTTTAGATTGCTCAATATCAACAGCCATCTTTGATGTTGGAATTATTTTCGGGGTATCTGATTCCTTTTCCTCTTGTAATTTTGCCAGTCTCCAGCTTCTTTCGAAAAATAAGTTCGGATGGGTGACATGAAATTCCTCAACATCATCAGAACTTTCCAACTTCCCAACAATATTATAACCGTTATGTGTATATTCAAAAACTCGAGTACATGCCAAAGTGTAATTTTTTTGTTTCACATCATTAATCACTGAATTTAATTCTACATTTTTAATTCCAAGCGTATTTAACTCAGAAGTTAGTCTTTCAACATTGAAATCGCGATAAGGACAACCGTGAAATTCGTTGCGACCAGGTTTACTTAATCCATGAATTCTATTACAATCCATCGGTTGATAATTTCGCCTGCTTCCTTCCAATCCATAATTATGACGAATGTTATATTTGTAGTCCGAGTTAAATTTGGCCTCTGGTACTTTAGGTCCAAATGATTTTTGCCAAAATTTTAGGGCTTCATCGATCGACAACCCAATACCTTTCAAGAATAGACTATATTGTTGACGCCCATCATGCCGTAAATGATGATTTATGGATAATCCATTTTGTAAATTCTTCATACATAATGGAAAATGTTGTTGTAGTTTTTGAGTAGCAATAGTATCAGAATTAATATCACTATCATTTTGGACTTCATTTGGTTGATATTCAGAAGCGGAATAACCAGAAGATAGATGATTTAATATCGGCAGCAATCTATCATCTTCATCCATTCGTGGCAATGCCTTTGCTGTCCTATTTAAAGTAGTTTCGAGACGCGATTGAAACTCGGACACCAGGAGAGATAATTGTAAACAACTTGGAACATAGGCTTTACCACCTTTCATAAAAACAGCACGAATTGAAACTAAGTCAATGACCTGCTCAAAATCTAATTTGAAAAATGATTCGCTTTCAAAGTAATTGTGAAGCTGTTGAGTGGATAAAGGAGAGGTCGAATCGTTAAAAGATTGATAATAGTTGGAGATTGATGAACAGGAAGAATTGTATAATTGAGTTGATAAATTTTCTTTTTCGATTTTTGATACTGGTGTCCAATTCAAATTTGCAGATGCGACAAACTGCCTTCGGTCATTAACATCATCACTGTTATAACGAATTTTAAAAAGAGTTGATTCAGCTTTGATGAAACGTGTTCTTAATTCTTGAGATTTGCAAAAAGCTAACATAAGAATATAATGAGAATAGTGATCCTTTTTTCTTTCCAGATCACAAGTTCTTGGATCTTTGGACGCGGTGGAACTTAAAGGTAAATATTTATTTATTACTGGCCTCACTACTTGCTCAGTTTCTTTGAAGGTTCTATTTCGCAGCTGACAATTCTCAATAGCCACCAGTACTTTTAATCGTTCGATTGCCCATGTTTCAAACTGGTCTAGAGTGATCTCTTCTGTTGGTGGACCTGAGTAAAATGATAGTCGGTTAGGAAATTTCATATCACCAGAAGTGTAGGAAACCTTCACCGAAGGAGATGAAGCAAAATTCTTCCGTGACTGAGTCTTTCTTTTTGATTGTCGAAACATTTCAATTCAAAATATATTGTGATAAAAAGAATATGAGGTTTGCGGTTTATAATGAGCCTCAAGGAAATAAATAAATTTAAATGGGACGCGTTCAAAATCTCGCGTCAGAAATTTAACCCGGTAAGTATTGTCAAAACTTCCGGAAGTTCCCAAGATACGCTTAAAGCTCTAATTGGATTATGTAATTAAATATACAAATTACATAATCTGATCTAAGTTTTCTTACTCATAAGTTTATAATTAATTAGAGATTTAATAAACGTCCTATAGTCTATATAGAATATACTGCTCAATAAGGTGTTGTCCTGTATAAATAATCATGACTTCAAAAGATAAACGGGGACCACGACCTCCTTTTAAATACACCTAGGAACAGATGGAGCAAAAAAGACAAGGGTACTTTGATAAGCTTGAACAGGGAGAGGGATATAAAAAATGTTAGTTGAAATATTGTATCAAGCCTAATTAATATAAATAGAAAATGGCGGATAGCCAAATTTTTAAATGTGATCCCAACCGAATATCATGATCAGCTCCCACAAAGTCAAATAGTACTGTACAAAAGCCGTTCCTTGCGATTGTGATGGTAAAAAAAATCTTGAGCACCTCATTTATAAGTGAGAGATTCTAGATGAAGATAGAATGGATTATGACATAAGTGGATACAGCACAATGCAGAAGTTGTTGTTTTTCAAGGAAGGAAACAAGGAATTTGTTAAGTTTACTAAATTTGGCAGACCCACTGACTGTGAATGGAAGCACTTTTAGCGCGTAGCCATAATTCAAATTTCTGATGTAACTGAAAATAGTATTAATGTATAGGCCTACCCTAATGCATTTTCTGCTCTGGGTTAATTCGAATTCTTCTTATAAATTTGGAAGATTAAGGCTGGATTAACAGTACCGCATATGGTAAATGCATGTAACCTGTAACTGGTTGGTTGCGTTAATGTTCAAATTTTATAACAATAATGCATATGACATATGCATGTTAACTTGTTGGTACAGCTGCAACTGCAGATCATTCACCGTTGACTTTCACTAATATAGCAATATTATTATTACAGAGACCTCAATCTATATCATTTATTGCTGAATAGAGTATTAAACATCATAGATGTATTTAATAGTTTTACTAGCACTAGCATTTTTAATAAAATTACAGAGTTTTGATCATAAACTTATGATCTTGAATATTCTCATTTTATTATAAGTCTTATTTGCTTCCTTGGCGTTTGACCAATTACAACAAATACTGCGGACTGGAGTGCATAAATGAAGCTTATGTTTATATCTGATAACGAATTCATAGTTAACATTAAATTACAAATACAAGCCTAACTATAAAGTTTCTATAATCGAGTACAATTCAATTACAAGCTTATGTTCACCAATGCTCTTGAAAACCCATAATATATAATGTGAACGAGACCCCAATCCAGAGAAAGTTAAGCACTATCAGGACTCATTGCCATGCCCAGTCATTAATAAGCTCAAGTACTTTCACACTCTATTCAAGTAAGATGTCGGCATATCCATAAATATTTTAATATCGATGAGAACAGCGGATTCACAAATCTGAGGATAATTCCTGAGATTAATTATATAAATCACCGATAAACAACCTTGTCTAACTGATGTTAAAGCCGTCTGTGCTGATATTGATCACCACCTCTAGATCTACCATTAACATCTATATTATAAACGTATTTAGAGTTTGAGAACTACTAGAGTTGGATCTGGATATTAAAATTGGAAAACCAGTTTTGAATTAATCCGAGAAACCTTGAACGAGTCTATATAATATACTGCTAACTATAAACTTTACCCAATTATATATAATTAGATATATTATAATCTGGTATAAGCTTTGAAAGGTTGCTAATATTGATATATTGTTAAGGTTTTCTCTATGTTAACTAGATTGACAATATTGATTATATGTCTACAAAAATTTACATGATATGCCTAGAGAACAATCAACAGAACTGTGAAGCCCAAAAATTTCATTATAATTATGGTTGATTGTCTTATATGACCATGATAGATTTAAAACAAAAGAACATCATGACAATTACCATACATACTCGAGGGGAATATTGATTAATTATATATAACTGTAGGTAGTTAACGTTTGGGAAGCTATAATGGCTGTGACTAGTTTGAGCTGGGCTTGCCGCTTGTGCTTATTATATGCATTTACAATTGCCCTTATAATTATATATATTGTATATAGTATTAATGTACCGGTATACCATATATAAAATTAAATTCTTTGCAAATTCATAATTATAATTAGTATGTTTCTTTTCTTGGATCCTGTTTTATTGTAACATGACTACATAAGGCTATGTCGGAGATAAGTATGAATTTAATATACCGGTATATATTAAAAGTGAGAGAAATGATTTAGGAAATAGAAATAGAAAAACCGAATCGTAATATTAAGATTATTAGTATAGTTATAAAAACTTCGCTAAAACTTTAAATATAAATTTTATAACTTATATAGATAGATTTCCAGAAATTCTGCCATTAGAAGGTTGATCCTTATAATTAGTTTTAATTTAGATATGGCTAAATTTAGTTATATTTCAATTTATTTCTATAAGTTCAGTTAGTAACCTTTTGTTTTTCAGGGAAGCAAAGAGATTATTTATTTCAGGTCTCCAGGTTTAGTTTTTTATTAATAACTATCCATATCAAGTTATTGCAGTTGTTTTCATAGGTTTAAGTATTTAGATACCAAAACCATAGCTTCAAATATTATGAGTTACGGACTGCCACATTTTTCAGATCCCGAATTTTTTTAGAACTTTCTATACCCCCACTTCCCTTTTTTTAGATCCATTCTTTACTATTATAATTTGTTTAAGGGGTTATATATAATTAATATCTAGATCTTTAACATAAATTGAATAAACTATAAACATATGAATCCTAATAAATAAAATTTATAATATATGCTACGATTATTTTCAGATGCGGTTGTGTTTATAATATTCATATATATATATATATAGGCTATGAATATAGTCAAATTTAAGATTCTATTATTGATATTTTTGTCTTAACTTTCTTATATTAATTACAAATCTGATGTTTGTGAATACCATCGATATCAAGCCCATGATAAGACTTGGATAAAAAGGCTTATATACAACTAGACTTCAAATCTGATTACTTCAGTGATCCAAAGTCATTAAATATCTATTATTGGCGTAGCCGCCATTAAAATCTGAGTCCACCTCCTGTATTGCTATTTATAAGACGATTGCGAGGTATTTATCAATGTGTCATAATATATTAGTTTAATTACAATTTCAGGATGTTACTACGTGTACCAAGTAATTCTCTGATACCGGTATACATTTTTCACCTATTGTAGCGATATTTTTAAAATATTTGTTAATAGCTATATCAAGAGTTCAAGAAGAAATAAAGGTATAAGACCTTAACGAGTATAATTGCTATAATTAACATATAACTCCTGCGGTCTTTAATATAGCTTAACATGTAAATATTAAATAAGTTCAAAGCAAAAACAAACTAGACGAACGAGAACTCCAAACTAATTTCAGCAGTGTTATACAGCAAATTAAGCATAATGAGAAATAAAAAACAAACTATAATTATAACGAATCCTATTATAGTTCCCAGCCAATTTGCTATCAAACAAAACCCATATTTATAAGGAACATGCCTGTTTTGGCCAATTACTATTATATATACGTGAATAAATAGCAAATAACGAAAAATGAAGAAGTAAAACATTAACTTAAGACCCAAGATTTTAACACGCGTATTCCTTATGATCGTGGAATCACATCAGTCAACAATTCACTAAAAATTAAGAGTAAACCCAAAGTTTCCGAGCAGCCCAAGGTTAACTACCACTCAAAAACAAGTTTTCAAGTGTTTACTAAAAGAACGACCAACATTATAAATCAAACAAGTGTTTATTAGATATTCTGTAAATATAAGCTACTTATCCTAATAAATTCTTCTGGCATTTTTTTTTCACACATTCTTCTGTTTTAATTGAGGGCAAAAAACAGTCCCTGCTATCCACTTTATCACTCGGTTGAAAGTCAGTTTCTTCAAAACTGTGAATGAGCTATAGCTGGTGATGATTTTGGGAAATTGAGGTACTCAGAGCTCAGTACTATCTCCGAGGGTCCTTTATGTTACTACTGAGAAACCGATACTTTTTTTAATCCGTTAGTTCTCTTTAAGGTGATGCTTGAATTACTTTTTAAAACTGCATCTACCCAATTCTTACTCACAAAATGAACAGTTTGGAGGTTCTTGGTTATTTGGCTGTTGGTATAGGGTGCTCACTACTCAGTACTCTCTCTATGAATATTTTCCACCCACCAACTCATTGGCTAAACGATAAAACATTAGTACTCCTTTATCGTCAAAAAATTACGGGTTTATACGTTTTGGAGAGTTGTGATCGTAAACCTTGGACTGGTTGGTTGGAAACTTTGGTTATCGATGTAAAGCTAAGTTTTAATACCAAAAAGTCAATATATACTTTCAATTAGTGGCTGTCGTCATGTAGGGACTAACCCCGGATGAAATCATACAAAACTTCCGGGATATATAGTATAATCTCAGTTGAATAACAACCGTTTTTCAAAATGTTTTTCAAATTCAACAAATTTATTTATTGCCTATAAAAGACACCCATCTTAAGTGTCACCTGGGAAAATATATGGTAGTAATTTTTAATAGATTTTAAAAGTATTTGGCGTCGTTCAGCAGAGATGATTTTCTGAACTTGCGGTTGTTAGCGCGCGCTTATTCAACGTGCCTTATAGTTTGATCTGAAGATCTTGTTTTTAACCAGGAAATACATTTTTAATAGATAATTAAGTATATCAATTTTTGGTTTATTTAAGTTAAATATTTAAACTACAAGTTGCCATTGCAGCTAGGAACAAAGAAGCGTTGTGATAGTAGATATTGGCGAGACTTCTTCATTTTTGATTGTTGCGTTATCTCCTAGACATTCTTGATAGAGGTTGTATTTTCATTTTCATTGTATCATTCCGTGTGTTTTCATTAAACAACTCGAGACAATCTTTTTGTAACTTAAGTTAACGTTGGTTTACCTTTGTGCCCTTATTCGGATATTTTCACGGTTCATACGATACTACTTTTGTTGTTGCAATTCTAGATCTTATTTCATTATTTCTGATTCTTCTAGTTTCTCCTTAAGAAATTATGACGTAAATCCCCATGATTTGTGGTGCAACGCTTTCAGGTCTTAATTCAGAATCTTTCATTGTTTAGGATAAATATTTTTGTACTGTGTTTAATTGCTGGAACTTCTTCTGATAACATAAATACCAATGAAGTAAAAGATAAACAAGTTACAAATTCGAATTCTAGATAAAAGATAGCTGGTTGATAGTTAGTTCAATTGCAAGTCTTAGGGAAAGCTCCTTTTGTTTTTAGAAAAATTTTCCGCTCCTAGTGCTCACATTATAATGATCTTATTCTTCTCTTATAAGAAGTTTTATGCGTCTATTGTATCACATTTCTGTTTTGATTCTTTCATATGAAGTATCTCTACAAGCTAAACCAATGCTTCCACTTATATAGCGTTGCTTCCACACTTCTATCTGCGCCATATAAAATCCGATAAGCGCGTAGACTTTATATTTAGAGTTTAAATGTTATTGTTTGGATATAAACATGGAGTAGGATTGGCGACTTTATAGTTGCTATATCTGCCAATCAAAACTTGTTTTTGTGAGTTTACTCCGATCGCAATCGTTAACGTGGTGGACACCCTTACACCCATATACAAATATCTCGGGCAAGTCCGAAAACCAAACCTGATTTCTCGGAGAAGGCCAATTTCGTACAATATAGTTGGAGATACTTTCTGAATGTATGATAAGGAGTATTATTTGTTATTATCCTTATGACTTATAAAAGGAGGTTTAATTGCCTTTAATTTTTCACAAACAAATAACATTTACTATAATTAATTAAACAATGCCCTCAATCACTTCTGGAATCACTGTCACCCCACTTGAAGGTAAACCACTAGGTGCAACTGTTACTCTCCCCGATGGTATCACCGATCCATCCAAACTTTCCGAAGCACAATTCAAAGAACTATATGAAGCATTACTTACGTATTTGGTCTTAGTTATTCCTGGTCAAGAAAATCTACCACCTCATTCACAATGGTTACTTACTCAAAGATTTGATCCAACTACAGAGTCTGGTTCATATGGTCATTCCAAAGAATTTAGACATGAGAAAAGTATTCTAAAAAAAGATGGCGCCTCCGTTCCTTCACAACCTCAAGTTCAAATTTTAGGACAAGGTACCTTTAAAAATCATGAAGGATTAGAAAGCGTAACTTTAACCCATCCAATTCATGATGTATTTCATAAGAAGATTCTAACGGAGGAAGAAAAGAAAGAAGGTTATACGAAATTTTATAGATGGCATATTGATTCTGCATTATATGGCTTATCACCACCTTTATGTACGACATTACTAGGATTATATGTCCCAGAACAAAATAAATTACAAAAGATTAAATATGAAGATACAGATGAAGAACTTGAATTAACACAAGCTGCCACATGTTTTATATCAGGTGCAAATGCATTTAAATTATTATCTGATGAAGATAAAGAAAAAGCATTAAATACAACTGTTATGTATGCCCCACATCCTTATATTTATATTGCTGAAGCAAAAGCAACTTCTGATGGTTTAACTATGATTAGCGAAGGCAAAGAAAGATCATTTGATGAATTACCTCCATGGGAAGAATCAAAAATTAAACGATTACCAATGGTTTGGACAAATCCTGTCACTCATGAACATCATTTACAAGTTCATGGTTGTTGTGCTTATAGGTTAGAACGAAATAATGGTGAAGTATTAGAATTAGAGGAGGCAAGGAGAGAATTACATAGAATTATGAGGCCAGCAATTAGTCCTGAAAATGTTTATGCTCATTCGTGGAAACAAGGTGATTTGGCTATATTTTTCAATAGAGGTGTGTGGCATTCAGTTACTGGTCAATTTGAAGAAGGCGAGAGAAGATTAATGCATCAATGTAATATTGCTAGTGGTTTAGATCCTGTTTGTGTAAAAGACAATTAAATTTATAGGACTTTCATTTTATTTTGGAATTGAAATGTTTCATTAAATTTTAGTTTCAATTGAAATATTTTTTATATTTCCAATTAATTGCAAACATTTAAATTTAAATTTAAAGTGAAGATTGTAGGTTTATATAAGCATACAACTTTTAAAACAACATTAATACGATGACAAGGGTTTCATTTAATAATGCTTTTTAAATATTGTTTGAAACAATTATTTACAACGTATATAAATAATATATTACAAGTTACTGGTCGTATATAATTACATGTAGTATATATAATATTAATTAGAAGTTTGGTCATAGAGTTTATATTTAATTATAGTTTAGTTTAGTTATTGATCATAGTCATAAAACTCTTCAATTGATATAATTAACAATTATAATCGATATCGATTGAAACAATTTTTGTTAATTTAGCAGGAGGATCGTTCCATGTCCAACTCCTTCAGATACTATCAAATCTTATCGATATCGCGATATTCGCAACAATCTACGCATGCAACAACCATAAGCATGATAATAATTGAAGATATACAAATTAAACTTTACGGAATAATGTTGGGTGAATATAGGAATAATCCATTACTATTAGATCTTGGGTATTGAAGTTAATAAACCTGGTTTCAATTAATCCGAGGATCTTGACAGAGGATACAGTATTGCCGATATAAGATTTAGGGCGGTGATATCAAGAGAAGAGAGTAGATTGATCAAAAATAAAGTGACCCTTCTCCATGTGAAAAAAGCTCAATTGTAGGCTACATGTCTATTAGAGATGTATTTGAATACACTTTTAGAACTCATGAAACAGCGCTAGCTGGTAAACTACAGATTGATATTTGTTATTTACTCATGATTAATTTTGGTTGGTTAATTATTCGCGAGTTAAATTGGAGAGGTGTCGAGCTCTATACTAATTGTAATATGAAAAGCCTTCAGATCTGGAATAGTTGTGTGAAAACAAGATAAGAGGAAATTTAAAAGAAACAACAACCTGACCATACATGCAAAATTAAGCTCAAATATAAAATATATACCAGTTTTAGATGTTTTACAATTTTTGATTGCATCATGTTTGATTGTTATACGGCTAATAATATCTCGAAGCTTTAAGCTAAGACGTATATAATTATGTTACCACTTGGCACCATAGCTCATATTAAGTTCAAATTCGAGGGATTTTTAAATATTATTTATTTTTATCTAGTTGTTGAATATCTAAATGAAAAAAAGCCACATTATATCCTTGAATAATGAAACTTATTTATCCTAATTATATATATATATATATTCAGTGGTATCAAATATTATCGTTGAAAATAAAACTAGCTTAATTAAATATAATTGAAGAAGTTGTGCAATCAACTTAAAATAATTGATTTGGTAGATTCCAAACTTTTAATTGACACCTGTAAAGAATAAGGATACATGTATTTTCAATGCTAAAGAGAGTAGAAAGAAAGCAATTATAAATAATCCGGCATGTGGGGGAACTTTACAGACCAAGAAGAGAGATAAAGATCTGAGACTTGAGATAGAATATAAAGTTAACGACAGAGTTTGGTTATGTATCAGAACATATCAACGTTTATGCGACGTCAATAGAGTGGCAGGTGAGACGATAACTAATATCTGACTAATTCGAACTCAATTATTATTATGAAGGCGCATTACGTCATGGAGAACACATATTTTATTAGTTAATTAATTAATCAGACCACGAATAAATTGCTATTGATAGTTTTATATTCAATTCTTGTTGTAACGCAGTGTAACTCACTTTATAGAACATTATAATTATATATAATAAGTTGTGTATATTTAATACTTGTTTATTTGAAATATTACCATAGCTTTCTAGAAAAAACCATAGCATTAATTTGAACCTCGGCGCACCCATCCGAATAATCCAATTTTAAATTTCGTTTTGACTTTTTATATAGATTTAAATCTATTATTATTTATATACGATTGTGATCTATAATTTATATTTATAGCTTAAATAATGTGTGGAAGATGTATGTATACAAGTAAAAAGATGTCTTTTTTTTTTTCATTTTCATTTTTATTTTCATTTTTCATTATCCTTTTTTCTTATAATTTTATATTTACTTTTTTTGAATTTTGCATGCATTTATGTATTGAAACAGGCTTCCATGCAATTCGAGTGCAACTAGGATGTATATGATCCCTGCGATTACTTTTATAAATCTATTTATATTTAAATTTCATAAATTTCTCAGAGAAATTTCAAAGTTAATTTCAAATCTAAATAAAATAAAATATTTGTTTCTTTTATGAATGATTAAATGAATTCGGAGGATTCCAAACGTTAGTGAAAGATCACATTCACACACATACTCAAATCTACTGATATTAATATTTCAAATGATTAGAACAAACAAATATTTAGACAAAGACAAATATTAAGTAAGGTTTAAAATTTTCAGTCTCAAAGGATCTTAAAAGAATCCAAATTTAGTTAATAGTTGGACAATTTGGAAATAGTAATTGAAAATTTCAATTGTAATTAATATCAAAAATTAATATCAAAAATTAATATCAAAATTAAGATCCAAATTAATATTAATAATTAATATTAATAATTAATAAGTACTAAATTACTAATTAATAATTAATACTTGGTCAGATATTATAATATAAATTACTAAGGCACTATTACTGATTTCAGGCGGAGACATTAATTACGCATCATAAGCGCATAACGGTGCGTATGAATTTTGAGACCAAGTAAACAGGCAGTTTTGTGATAAAGAAAAGGTAGCTGAAATTTTCGTGGATCTATGATGAGCCGTGGCCAAGCAGTAGAAGCGGAAAAAGTAAATAAAGGAGGTGAAAGAATTGATAGTTTAACAGTTCTATAATTATAATTGAGTCAAATTAAATCGGCGATCACTAGAAATTGATTAATATAGAGTGTCATGTCATGCGGTGTATGCGCACATGCACACGCCATGCCTACGCGAGGCGAATGTAATGCAATGTGCCGATCCTTCCTTCAGCCATGATGAACAACTACAGCCACGCTGTTAGCGGAGACCACGCCAGGCTGCCAGCCAGACTTGGGCTGGTGGTGGTCGCTGCTGGGGCCGCAGCGACCACAACGGCGAGAACAGCCAGTGTAGGGAGTGTTGTGGGGCTTTCGAGGGCCTGCGGCTGCTGCGGGAACCCCGGAGACGTGGAGGGAGGTATTATAATAACCTTATGCAGAGCGGGTGCATGTCCGGAACAGGGCAGCAGGTGACCTGCAGATGTGGAATATAAATGGTGCGTGTCCCCCAATTGCAAAAGCCAACCGTCGCAAATGTATCACCCAGAGTATTACCCGGCCACGTCCCAAGCACCCGTCCAGCAAACACAAGCGCAACAACCGCAGGCGCAGGTGGCCCAGCAGGCAGCCCAGCAGGTAGCCCAGCAGGTCGGCCAGCAAGCGGTCCCCGTGTACCAGGGCTACCCGCAGTACCCGTACTATAACTACTACGACTCCCACTCCCATTCGCACTCCCAGTCTCCCTCGCAGCCCCAACAGACTCCTGCAACTGCCATGTCCATGCCCATAAACAACAGCAATGGCAATGCAGGTCAGTATCCACCTCCCGGTCTCAGGCCCCGTGTCACCACCACTCTCTGGGAAGACGAAGGCACGATTTGCTACCAGGTGGAGGCCAATGGTGTCTGCGTGGCCCGCCGTGAGGATAACAATTTCATCAATGGCACAAAATTACTTAATGTTGCCGGCATGACTCGAGGCAGGAGAGATGGTATACTAAAATCTGAAAAAGTTAGAAACGTCGTGAAAATTGGTACTATGCATCTGAAGGGTGTTTGGATACCTTTTGAACGTGCTTTGGATATTGCGGTTAGAGAAAATATTGTTGATTCTTTATATCCCTTATTTGTAAGAGAGATAAAATCTGTTTTATGCCAACCAGGTCAGACTCAATCCACTTCTGCTGCTTATGGTTATGGTGGTTATCCTTATGGTTATCCAGTTACTGCCCAACAGAAACAGCAACAGCAACAACAGCTACAGCAGCAGCAGCAGCAGCAGCAGCAAGATCTTATGAATAATAAAGAGAGTTTGATGAATGCAACTACCAAAGTTGGTGCGGGTACAACTGGTATCCCCAATGTTGCCGCTAACAATGCATACTATAGATACCCACAAATCTCCCATTCTCAAATGCCACAACAAGTAGCACCACAGCAAGAAAAATATCCATTTTTAAGTCCTGTTTCAATGGTATCTAATACAAGTAATGATAAACAACAACAGCAACAACCTTCTCCAAAAACTACATCTACTGTAAATGGCAGTTCTTCAGCACAGGTGTCTCCTTCTACTCAAGCTACTTCTCAAACGCAATCTCCAAATGCACAAAATTCTACCCCACAAAATGTTAATACTACTGCAGGTCCTCCACAATATTTACCTCAATATTTTAACTATCCTCCACAACAACAGTATCCTTATACTTATTATCAACAAGGACAAAAATTACCCCCACAGGTTCCAAATCAACAACAACAGCAACAGCAAGCTCAATATAATCAAATATATCAGCAGCAGCAGCAGCAGCAGCAACAACAACAACAACAGCAACAACAGCAACAACAACAACAAAGTTCTCAATCTACTCCACAAGAGCAATCAACACAATTAAATAAGTCTTTAAATTCTTATTTAGATGAAAATGATGTTAAGAAGGAATCAACTCCCACGACAACAACAGCTAATGGTAATAAACTAGTTAGTAATCCTAATAATAGAATTACAAATACTATAAGTCCAAGAACCAATAATGGTTTAAATGGGAATGGGAAAAGAGGTAGTCCGAAAAACACAATTTCAAATGGGAATCTTAATACTACTAATGGGAATAAAAAAAGAGATTATTCTTATTTAGATGAAAAAGCAGCCCCTAAAAAACAAAGAAAGGATTAAGCCAAGGTATTAATTGAAATTTAGAAAACGAAAAATGAACTTTTTTATATTCATTCATCTTACTTTTGCATAATTCAATTATAGATTGATAATCATGATTAGTATTATTATCATATTTTGTTCGTTAGATATTTGTATTGCTTCAATATTAATATTCATGAGCTTGGTCCATTTAAATATATTTTATATTCTTATTTATATCTATATTATTATATATATTCATCATTTCATTTATTTTGCTATTTTGTTATTTTGCTATCGATTTTTTTTTTATGGAAACAAAATCTAAAATGTAGCGCTTAATTTTGGAATCAAATCAATTATTATTTATGGATTTGAAATGATGATAATGAAAGAACTTTAGTACTTATAATTACATACCATTGAATTAACAGAAAAGTAACAAATTTAACATGCTTTAAAATTTAAAGAATTATACATTTATGGTTATATATATTATTGATAGAGAAAAATTAACCTTCATTCAATACCGTTACAATTGTAAACAGTAAATACATCGTAAAAGATGATTTCTAAATCGGGATTAAACTTCTTAGGTACTGAGCTTAACTAACTAATGTTCAGTGCATTTAACCAACAACTATTAAAGTTAAGGAATACAGAAATTATAATGGGTTTCTGCATGTTTTACTTTAAACATCGGATAGAAAGCTTGTAAGTTTTTCTAGAAGACTTAGATTAAGATTTAAATTTAAAACTGCTTTACTTCTGCAGTAACATTAACTTCTGCTTTTGATGTAGATGCCCTGCTAACGCTGTGTAGTGTAGTGTGGTGTAGTGTAAGTGTAGTGCAATGTGAAATGCTCTTTTAGGAAATCCTCGAAATCACAATTTATTAAAAAACTGAGATCACGTGTCCACTTTTCGTTTTCAATTTTGATTTATTATAATTTACCCGGAGAGTAGCTCATGCTTATAGATATTACGTACACTGATCATGAAACTTGACATAAAGTCTTTTTTTGTCTGTTTGCTTGTCCAACTAAGTCTTTGTTTGTGCTAAATAGCTCATAGGTCATAAATATTTCTTCTTTCTCTTGTTTTGATAATTCGTTCCAATTCCATCAATTATTATTCATATTTCAAATGTCAGCTTTATAACCTTACATCATAGTTTTGAACAATTTCTAAAATTACTAATTGTTTTCAAATCCATTATCATATAAGTAACATAAGGAGATCGAAGCATCATCAATAGATCTCGAATTAGATCTAGAATTAGATCTAGAATTAATCCCATCTCATTCAAATTTCACTAATTATAACTTTAAGCCTAGAATCATCTTAGCTTTGACTCTTTTGAGTCACATAGATCAATCTTATTAAGTGAATACCTAGATCCCCGTATCTCATTAACCTTGAGTTCGACTGACCTTCAGGGTCTAATACCCAAACTCTAATATCTTGTAATTGATCTCATTTATTTGTACCATATTTTTATCAAATCTAGTTCATTTAAAGAGGCTTGTTAAACAGAGTTACTTAACGCATTGTCTGTAGTGCTCATAATCATACTCTTTACAAGAGTGTTATCACTAGCAATTGATAACTTATACAATACAAAGAAATGTAAAGTAACCTATTGATGCCGTAATTTAAAAAGTGAACATCAAATGAAACTTTAAAAACAGATTATTTCCTAGCAGCGAATCAGGATTTTGGAAGATTACCCATATCATACCAATGATTTTTGTCGTATGAGCATTCATTTTATCATTGAACTAGAGGGTTTAACGTTATCTTTGATCCAAGTATTCTAAAATGTTTTAGGTTGGTTGGTTCTGGATTAGTCAAAACAACTTGATATATATATATATATATTGGATAAATTAAAGGGATGTGTAGCACGGCTGTGTAGGATGTACCAGTGGAAGCCATGTTGAAGATGGGTTCTTTGCTGCCATATTTACTTGGCTTTCAACTGCGGACCTTTTTATTAATATTCGTGAGTCGGTATGACAATTTTCCAACTGTTAGCTGCTTCTCAGAGTAGAATTTACCGATATTACGAATTCCTTGTTTTTACAATACTAAACCTTCAAGGGTGTGGTACCAAAATTTGAAATGAGTGCAGAAACCCCGGTATTCAAAGTGGAGGCCTTAACATTAACTTTCCATGGATATAGATTTATATCAATAAAACTGTAAATCCATTTTAAATTTATATAGTGCCCGTTATCATTTCGTTTGGGTGGCTTTTGCACTGGTGGTGGCGCGTCCTGGGACTGTTGCGCAATTGTATATTCTGGATCCGTTCAAACACTCGCTTCATTCATGTCAATATAGTAAAATGAGTCCATCATAATTTCCAATTCCAATGGCCATTCTAGCATAATGAACCAATGGATCAGTACCGGTTGTTCCTCTTCTAACTTTGTAAGCGATAGCTATTTTTCGCTTACCTCCGCAGGAGAGTGTCCAATATTTTTTCAAAACATTTAGGCACTAATATTCTAGCTTCTTTCAAGAAATCTTAAGTTTTGCGAGTTGTGAAATTGAAAAAACAATACGGTGCCTACAGATTTAGGTATGGAATGTCTTCAAACTTCCTTAATTAGCTCTTTAAACTTACATTGGAGCTGGTAAATTAAGTTTACCTACAGTATTTTTACTTAATTTTTAGTTATGAGAATGGCTGATAATTAGTATTCATAATGGCCTACATTAAGTGAAATTACTGTATTATTCATGTTAGGCAATATACTGGAAATTTCATAGCCCATTTTTTTACACTTAATAATATATCTATTATCGATTGGGAAAAATTGTATGAGCTTTGACTACTTATAATCATGACTGATTTTGTTTGTACTTCCTAGGTGTTAAAAAATGCGCCTTTATTTCTTTTGGATTGGAAAGCACTTAATTTAAAACTTATAAACACCCTAGGTCTACCTACAGACACTACTTCAACTGATTAAAATGATAACCCAATCTCCAAAACGGCAATATGCCTGTGTTATTTGTAGAAGACGGCGAACAAAAGTATGTTTCTCTGTACATGTTATAGTCTTCTGACAAATTCAGAAACCAATATTAATACTAACATATAACTTATATAGTGCGATAAACAGAACCCACACTGCTCACAATGT